>JAJFZO010000609.1:1802500-2162500 GCA_021397835.1 Moringa oleifera | reverse complement strand
TATTATATAATTATTATGTATATTATATAATATATAATAATATAAACACAAAAGTTGGTAGAATATCGATTTATTTATAGAATTGCGATTAGAATGAATGATTCATGAATATAAATGACAAATCAAAAAACTATATGGAATCATAAAAGATGGAAAAAGCTTTCGAATCTAGTCATACCATTCCATTATATGGACAATTTCAAAAAACTGATCATACTATGATCATAGTATGATGGCGGTCAAAGAACTATGCCCCCATCGTCTAGTGGTTCAGAACATCTCTCTTTTAAAGAGGCAGCGAGGATTCGACTTCCCCTAGGGGTAGGTTACTACGATAGGAAGTTGATCATGGATCATCAATAAACTTAAAATTGATTCTTCCTGGTTGATGCTCGAGCAGTTAATGGGGACGGACTGTAAATTCATTGGCAATATGTCTACACTGGTTCAAATCCAGCTCAGCCAATAATTCGCTGTCCACCATGAAATGATATAACCCATTTTGTTTTCCATAAATGCCTGTCAGATAGGGAAGAATAAAAAAAGTCAAATTTTCTGATATATCATTACTTTTATTTCTATTTCTTTTTTATTTGCTTTATTTATTTTTTTGTTCACATAAATTTTGATCTTGCTAACGATCTAGATTAATATCAGGATCATTAAGTATAAAGTTTAATGAAAAGAGTAAAGTAAAGAAAAAAGAGTCTTTTTTTATTAAAAAATTGATTATTAATTGATTTGGCAATAACAAAAGGATTACCAGTAATCTGTGTTGCTCTCACTAAAGTGCATATTCGTGTGGATATCAATATATCACTCGCGCCTCTGTTTGTTACAACATGGCTATTCAAATCTGAAATCTAAATAAAAATGGTTTAAATGAAATCATAGGAATATGTATGTTGTACACTTTATTTCCCTGGGATTGTAGTTCAATTGCTCAGAGCACTGCCCTGTCAAGGCGGAAGCTGTGGCTTCGACCCCTGTCAGTCCCGACGGATAAAAAAAAAATACATCAACTATCCCTTTTCACAAAAAAGGGATATAAATGGCATAATTTCGTTTCCAATAGTATCTTTGTTTTTTTTTTTTTTTTTGGTTTTGCATTTTTTTTCTTTTTTCATTTCTCATCAAACAAATATGGGAATTGCCATTACTTCAATCGGTGCTAATTGAAGTAATGGCAGAGAGACATATGTGAATTGGTACAATTATTGATAGCATCCATCATATTCAAGACTCCAATAGACGGGTCTCTGCTTTTTTCGATTGCTCCACATCCATGTATGTAATAGAATGGAGTATTATGTGTTTTACGAGAGCACATATACAAATGGACTTTATTTCTTATATGATACAAAATGAATTTAACATATTTTATTTCTAATTCAAGGAAAGAGAATATTAAATTAAAAGAATAAAGATTAAATAAGTCTCGCCTCTCTTAGACTTAGAGAGGGAATGAGTAAGCTTTTTTTAAGATTACTGTCGATGTCGAAGAAAGAGTAAACTCTAAATAAAATAGTGAATTTGATGGAATATTTGATCTTTTTTATTTTTTATACTGGGACTCGTCTTTATCACACTTCCTTTCTTTGTTTTCTAAGAAAATTATATCATTAAAAAAAAAGGAATTTAGAATTGAACTTTTTCCCTTTTTTCTATTTCGTTTCTATTATTTGTTTGGCTTTATTTATAAACTTGTAAACAATGGAAGTTGAAAAGCAATCATATGATACTTTATTAGATGATTGTACAAGGAAGGTTGTAGGTTATACAAAAGAAAGAGTATAAAAGAATATTAAATGATAAATAAGGCAAAGGAATTCTTTTGATTGGATCATGAATCAATTTTTTATTCGGTGTGGATAAAAGATCTTATGTTATATTGTTCAATTCTCGACGATGAATCGATTTAATAGCTCAGATATTGTTATTCATCATGTTGATCCAATTCGATATCACCAAAATATAATTCATCCCATTGAATTTTCAAGCGAAAGATTTATCATCTCTATGGGATTAAATCCCAAGGTATTGCGAAGCAAAAAAAAATGAAATGGTGAAATTATGGAACTAAATATTCTCGCATTTATTGCTACTGCAATCTTCATTCTTGTTCCTACTGCTTTTTTACTTATAACTTACGTAAAAATGGTCAGTCAAAGTGATTAACTTGAATGAAACTTGACTATCAATGACAAAAAAGATTTCAATTTCGCATCTTAAATGAAACTAGAATCCGCAGTCTTTTAGAAGGCCAGATAGTATGGTAGAAAGAAAGATTCATTTATTTTTTTCTATCATACTATTTATTATTGTTATTGTAATGTATAAAGTTTTAATGTATAAAGATGCAAGTTTAATATCTTAATATAGAGCAAGCTACAATATCTATCTTCATACATTATGTATCTTTATTTTCATAGATGGCGATATCAATTAAATATTATATGTAATATACATAGAATTTCAATTTCATTTCTTTGCTTGATCAATTTAACTTGCTTTGGGTTAATTCCAATCAATCTGAAATAATCGAAAGGCAAGTCGTACTCCTATGATTTTTTAATTCCTAAATTTCTAATTGTTTTCAATATGAATCCCGGCATTTATCAAAAGAATCAAATTAATGGCCAATGGCCAAGATATCACATATTTTAATAAAAAATAAAATCAAGTAATTTAATTTTGGTATTCTAATTGATTGAGCAATTGACAGGTGATCCTAATCCAAGGAATTCGATGGTAACTTCTTCAGATTTGGAAAAGGGTACCCCGCTTTAACCTTTAAGCCCTTATACAAATATATAAAATGAGTTAATAAAACATAGCATAAATCACATTTCTAAACTAATAAAACAAGTAGTAAGTGCACAATATGTGACTCGATCAAGGAAAGATCTTTTTTTTTTTAATATAAGAACCGTTTTTTTATCTTTGTTTTGGACAGTAAAAAGGGGAATAAAAACAAATAAATAAAAATTAAAATAAAAAGGGGTCCCTTGCCCCTCTCTGTCCATATATCACTCTGGTAAGAGCCGGTTCATCGAATCCTACCATCTGTATCTCTTTTACATGCTTTCGAAATCCCTTTTACGTACTTTCAAAATATGAACATGGGAATTATTGAAATATTTAAATGATTTTGATTGAAAAGAAAAGATAATATTCATATGTATGTTATTCATAGAATACATTACTCCACTAGAATCCAATAGAATAGAATTTAGAAACAAAACAATCTAGAAAACAATTGATACAGTTTGATTCCTTAACTCAATTAGTAGTACCTATCCAGTCCATTTTTTCCCCATAATACGAGTGAAAGGGAAAATATAAAGACTACCATTAAAGCAGCCCAAGCGAGACTTACTATATCCATGTGAATTATGTCCCCTATATGCCATGGGAAGGTTACAATTTTGAAGATACGGTACTCATTAGCAAGCGTCTAATATATGGAGATATTTATACTTCTTTTCACATACGAAAATATGAAATTCAGATCATGCAACAAGCCAAGGTCCCGAAAGGATCACTAACGAAATACCGCATCTAGAAGGTCGTTTACTTCGCAATTTAGACAAAAATGGAATTGTGATGCTGGGATCTTGGGTTGAGACAGGCGATATTTTAGTAGGTAAATTAACGCCTCAGGTGGTGAAAGAATCATCGTGTGCTCCTGAAGATAGATTATTACAGGCCATACTTGGCATTCAGGTATCCACTTCAAAGGAAACTAGTCTAAAATTACCTATAGGTGGTAAAGGTCGAGTTATTGTTGTGAGATGGATTCCGAAAAAAAGGCGTTCTAGCTATAATCCAGAAATGATTCGTGTACATATTTCACAGAACGTGAAATCAAAGTAAGTGATAAAGTAGCTGGAAGACATGGAAATAAAAGTATCATTTCAAAAATTTTACCTAGATAGGATATGCCTTATTTGCAACATGGAAGAACTTGTTAATATGGTCGTCAAACCATTAGGAGTACCTTCACGAATGAATGTAGGACAGATATTTGAATGTTTGCTTGGGTAAGCGGGGAATTGCTAGATAGACATTATCGAATATCACCTTTTGATGAGAGATATGAACAAGAGGCTTTGAGAAAACTAATATTTTATGAATTATATGAAGCCAGTAAGCAAACAGTGAATCCATGGGTATTTGAACCCAAGTATCCAAGAAAAAGCAAAATATTTGATGGAAGAACAAGAGATCCTTTTGAACAGCCTGTTATAATAAAAAAGCCTTATATCTTGAAATTAATTCATCAAGTTAATGATAAAATACATGGATGTTCCAGAAGACATTATGCACTTGTTACATAATAACCCCTTAGAGGCAGGTCCAAGCAGGAGGGACAGCGAGTAGGAGAAATAGAGGTTTAGGCTCTAGAGAGATTTGGTGTTGCTCATATTTTACAAGAGATGCTTACTTATAAATCTGATCATATTAAAGCTCACCAAGAAGTACTTGGTACCACGATCATTAGAGGAACAATACCTAAACTCGAGGATGCTCTAGAATCTTTTTGATTACTCATTCAAGAACTATGATCTTTGGCCCTAGAACTGAATCATTTTCTTGTATCTGAGAAGAACTTCCAAATTAATAGGAAGGAAGTTTAATCGAAATGAATCAAAATTTTTCTTCTATGATCAATTGGTATAAACATCAAAAACTCTGAATTGGATCAGTTTCTCCTCAACAAATAAGTGCTTGGGCGACTAAAATCCTACCTAATGGAGAGATAGTTGGAGAGGTGACAAAACCCTATACTTTTCATTACAAAACCAATAAACCAGAAAAAGATGGATTATTTTGTGAAAGAATTTTTGAGCCTATAAAGAGTGGAATTTGGGCTTGTGGAAATTATCGAGTTATCAGAGACGAAAAAGAAAACCTAAAATTTTGTGAACAATATGGAGTTGAATTTGTTGATTCTCGGATATGAAGATATCAAATGGGATACATAAAACTGGCATGTCCAGTAACCCATGTACGGTATTTGAAATGTCTTCCTAGCTATATTGTGAATCTTTTAGATAAACCTCTTAAAGAATTAAAAGGCTTATTATACTGCGATGTGTGATTTGATCGAAATTATTATTTTACAGATTAAGAATGTTAAACTGTCATCCTATTCAGTCGAAATGGGATGCCCTGGATCTGACATGTCTCTTGAGATGAGTAACATGAAGCTCAAAGTTATGGGTGTATTCAATACTCCCTCAAAAAAAGGGATTGGTCTGTGGTTGATTTAGTAAAAAATAAATAGGAATTTCTAGTTGTACCTCGTGAAAAAAGACTTCTTTCTTTTTGTGGAATTAACCATTCCTCTTACTTTTAGAAAGGAAAGCAATTTTGTTTATGTTTAAATAAACAAATATGTCATGGTTGCAGGAGTCTATACATCGCATATAGGCTTTAAATACATCATGTCATAACCATCAAGGTAACGCAAGAACTAATACATAGACAAGTAAATCTCGTATGAATTCTAAGGCATTCCTTTCATTTAAGGGGATTCAGCATTCGAAGGGAAGTATACTACTCAGGAATTCCACATTTCATTTTTGGCGTAATTTATAATTGAATAAAGAATTCAAAAAATCAAAAAAATGAATTGAATTAATGAAATGTTGCTTTATCTTCACTGGGAACTTGAGTAAGGAGTCAATTTTTTTAAGGTTTTCTAGAATTTAATTTAAAAGCGAGATCCCCTTTCATTATCTTTATTTGGTATTGGTATAATTACTTGAGTCGGACGAGAGGAAACTCTCATGTCCGATTTTGAAGGGGGGAGGAAATCATATAGCATGTTATCCCAATTTTTCTTTTGCTAGGCCTATAACTAAAAACCCTACTTTCTTACGATTACGAGGTTCGTTCGAATATGAAATCCAATCCTGGAAACACAACATCCTGTTTTTTTTTTTTTACTACCCAAGGTTTCGATACATTTCAAAATTGAGAAATTTCTACCGGGGCGGGTGCTATCCGAGAACAATTAGCCGATCTAGATTTGCGAATTGTTATAGATTATTCATTGGTAGAATGGGAAGAATTAGGAGAAGAAGTTCCCACAGGGAATGAATGGGAATATTGAAAATTTGGAAGAAGTAGAAAGGATTTTTTAGTTAGACGTATGGAATTAGCTAAGCATTTTATTCGAACAAATATAGAACCAAAATGGATGGTTTTATGTCTCTTACCGGTTCTTCCTCCCGAATTGAGACCAATCATTCAGATAGATGGAGGTAAACTAATGAGTTTAGATATTAATGAACTCTATAGAAGACTTATCTATCGGAACAATACTTTTACCGATTTATTAACAACAAGTAGATCTACACTAGAAGAATTAGTAATGTGTCAGAAAAAATTAGTACAAGAAGCCGTGGATACACTTCTTAATAATGGAATTCATGGAAAACCAATGAGGGATGGCCATAATAAGGTTTACAAATCATTTTCAAATGTAATTAAAGGCAAAGAGGGAAGATTTTATGAGACTCTACTTGGCAAAAGGTCGATTATTTGGGTCGTTCTGTCATTGTCGTTTGACCTTCACTTTCATTACATCATTGTGGATTGCCTCGCAAAATAGCAATAGAGCTTTTCCAGACATTCGTAATTCATGGTCTAATTAGATAACATCTTGCTTTGAACATAAGAGTTGCTAAGAGTAAAATTCAGAAAAAATGGGCCGATTGTATGGGAAATACTTCAAGAAGTTATGCAGGGGCATCTTATATTGCTGAATAGAGTGTCTACTCTGCAAAGATTATGCATACAAGCATTCCAACCCATTTTAGTGGAAGGACGTGCTATTTGTTTACATCCATTAGTTCATAAGGAATTCAATGCAGACTTTGATGGGGATCAAATGGCTGTTCATGTGCCTTTATCTTTAGAGGCTCAAGCAGAGGCTTGTTTACTTATGTTTTCTCATATGAATCTCTTGTCTCCAACTATTGGGGATCACATTTCAAAACCGACTCAAGATATGCTTATGGGGCTCTATGTGTTAACGAACGAAACTCGTCGAGGTATTTGTGCAAATAGGTATAATCCATGTAATCGAAAAAACTATAAAAATGAAAGAATTGACGATAATAACTATAAGTATACGAAAGAACCATTTTTTGTAATTTCTATGATGCAATTAGAGTTTATCAACAGAAAAGAATCCATTTAAATAGTCCTTCATGGCTTCTATGGCAACTAGATCAATGCATTATTGCTTCAAGAGAAGTTCCCATCGAAGTTCACTATGAATCTTTGTGTACCTATCATGAGATTTATGGATACTATCTAATAGTAAGAAGTATAAAAAAAGAAATTATTTGCATATACATTCAAACTGGTGTTGGTCATATTTCTCTTTATCGAGAAATCGAAGAAGCTATACAAGGTTTTTGTCAAGCCTGCTCTATGATACCTAATCATGTGGTATCTAAGCTAAGTAATTCTATGACACCGGTGTGAATGCGGGTCTCTCCGATTCAACTAGGACCATAGTTCCTGACCTAAAATTCTACGCGAATCAAGATCAAGAAAAGGAAGTTTTCCAATCATCGACTTAAACTCATTGTCGAATCCTACTCAGTTAAATATGGAGGTACTTATGGCAGAACGGGCCAATCTATTATTTCACAATAAAGTCATAGATGGAGCTGCCATTAAACGACTTATTAGCATATTAATACATCACACATCTTGGATCAAGTAAAGACTCTAGGTTTCCAGCAAGCCATTGCAACATCCATTTCATTAGATATTGATGATCTTTTAACGATACCTTCTAAGGGATGGCTAGTCTAAGATGCTGAACAACAAAGTTTAATTTTGGAAAAACATCATCATTATGGGAATGTACACGCCGTAGAAAAACTATGCCAATCCATTGAGATATGGTATGCTACAAGTGAATATTTACAACAAGAAATGAATCCTTATTTTAGGGTGACTAACCCTTTCAATCCAGTCCATATAATCTCATTTTTAGGAGCTCGAGAAAATGCATCTTAAGTACACCAATTAGTAAGTATGAGAGGATTAATGTCGGATCCCCAAGGAAAAATGATTGATTTACCTATTCAAAGCAATTTACACGAAGGACTATCTTTAACAGAATATATCATTTCTTGCTACGGAGCCCACAAAGGCGTTGTGGATACTACTGTACGAACATCAAATGTTGGATATCTTACACACAAACTTGTTGAAGTGGTTCAACATATTGTTATACATAGAACAGATTGTGGCACCATCAGAGGGATTTTTAAGAGTCCTCAAAAAAGGATGACGCCAACAAGAATTTTTATACAAACATTAATTGGCCATGTATTAGCAGATGATATATATCTAGGCTTATGATGTATCGCCATTCGAAATCAAGATATTGGGATTGGACTTGTCAATCGATTCATAACCTTTCCAACACAATCAATATCTATTCGAACCCCTTTTACTTGTAAGAGCACATCTTGGATCTGTCGATTAAGTTATGGTCGAAGTCCCACTCACAGTGACCTGGTTGAATTGGGAGAAGCTATAGGTATTATTGCGGGTCAATCTATTGGAGAACCAGGGACTCAACTAACATTAAGAACTTTTCATACTGGTGGAGTATTTATAGGGGGTACTACAAAACATGTACGAGCTCTTTCTAATGGACAAATAAAATTCAATGAGGATTTAGTTCATCCCACACGTACATGTCACGAGCATCCTGCTTTTTTATGTTATATAAACTTTTCTGTAATTATTGCGAGTGAAGATATTATACATAATGTGACTATTCTACTAAAAAGTTTTCTTTTAGTTCAAAATGATCAACATGTAGAATCAAAACACGTGATTGCTAAGATTCGCACGCGAACATACACTTTTAATTTTAAAGAAAGGGTTCGAAAACATGTTTATTCTGACTCAGAGGGAGAAATGCATTAGAGTACCAGTGTATTCCATGCACTTGAATTTACATATAGTAATGTTCATCTCTTACCAAAAACAAGCCATTTATGGATATTATCAGGAAGTTCATGCAGATACAATCTAGTTCCTTTTTGCTCCACAATGATCAAGATCAAATGAACATTCATTCTCTTTCTGTCGAACGAAGGTATATTTCTAGCTTCTCAGTGAATAATGATCAAGTGAGACATCAATTCTTTACTTTGGATTTTTTTGATAAAAAAATGTGAGATTCCTAGTTATTCAAAATTTAATCAAATCATAGGTATTGGTCATTGTAATCTCATAAATTTTGCTATTCTTCATGAGAATTCGGATTAATTAGCAAAGAGGCGAAGAAATCGATTTATCGTTCCATTCCAATCGATTCGAGAACAAAAGAAAGAACTAATGCCATGTTCAGGTATCTCGATTGAAATATCCATAAATTGTATTTTTCATAGAAATAGTATTCTTGCTTTTTTCGACGATCTTTGATACAGAAGAAAGAGTTAAGGAATTCTTAAATATGGGACTAGAGGGGCGCACTCAATCGTCAAAAAAAAAGGATGTGATTGAGTATCGAGGCGTCAAAAAATTTAAGACAAAATATCAAATGAAGGTAGATTGATTTTTTTTCATTCCCAAGGAAATGCATATTTTACTCGAATCTTCTTTCATAATGGTATGGAACAATAGTATCATTGGAATAGATACACAAATCACTTTAAATACAAAAAGTCAAGTAGGCAAATTGGTCAAAGTGGAGAGAAAAAAAAAAGTATTAAACTTAAAATCTTTTCTAGAGATATCCATTTTTCGAGAAAGATAGATAGGATATTCCGACACTATGGCATCTTGATACCGCCAGGAAGGCAAAAAACAAACTATAAAGAATCAAAAAAATTGAAAAATTGGATCTATGTCCAACGGATCACACCTGTCAAGAAAAAATATTTTGTTTTGGTGCGACCCGTAGCCACATATGAGGTAGCGGACAGTATAAATTTAGTAACACTCTTTTCACATGATATATTTCGAGAAAAGGATAATATGCAATTTTGAGTTGTTAATTATATCCTTTATGGAAATGGCAAACCGGCTCGGGGAATTTCTGACACAAGTATTCAATTGGTTCAAACTTGTTTAATCTTGAATTGGGACCAAGACAACAAAAGTTCTTTCATCAAAGGGGTCCGTACTTTCTTTGTTGAAGTGAGTACAAATGGTCTGATTTGAAATTTTTTAAGAATCAACTTAGTGAAATCCCATATTTTATATATCAAAAAAAGGAACGATCTGTCAGGTTCAGGATTGATCTTTGATAATGGGTCAGATCGCATCAATTCGTTTTATTCCAAGGCAAGGATTCAACAATCACTTAGCCAAAATCACAGAACTATTCGTACGTTGTTGAATAGAAATAAGGAAAGCCAATCTTTGATGATTTTGTCATCATCTAATTGTTTTCGAATGGGTACATTCAATCATGTAAAATATCATAATGTGATAAAAGAATCAATTAAAATTAAAAAGAATCCTCTAATTACAATTAGAAATTCATCGGGCCCTTTAGGAACAGCCATTCAAATTGCAAATTTTTATTCATTTTATCGTTTAATAACTCATAATCAAATCTCGGTAATAAAATATTTTCAACTTGACAATTTAAAATATATTTTTTAAGTAATTAAATACTACTTAATGGATGAAAATGAGAGGATTTATAATCCCCATCGATGGAGTAACATCGTTTTGTATCCATTCAATTTGAATTGGTATTTTCTCTATCAAAATTATCATCATAATTATTATGAAGAAACGTCCACAATAATTAGTCTTGGTAATTTGTTTGTGAAAATGTATGTATAGCTAAAAACGGACTGCACCTAAAATCAGGTCAAGTTTTAATTCTTCAAATTGACTCTATAGTAATAAGATCAACTAAGCCTTATTTGGCTACTCCAAGAGCAACTGTTCATGGGCATTATGGAGAAACCCTTTATGAAAGAGATACGTTAGTTACATTTATATATGAAAAATCGAGATCTAGTGATATAACACAAGGTCTTCTAAAAGTGGAATAAGTGTTAAAAGTACGTTCAATTGATTCAATATCGATGAACCTAGAAAAAAGAGTTGAGGGTTGGAACAAGCGTATAACATGAATTCTTGGAATTCCTTAGGGATTCTTGATTGGTGCTAAGCTAACTATAGTGCAAAGTCGTATCTTATTGGTTAATAAGATCCAAAAGGTTTATCAATCCCAGGACGTGAAAATCCATAATAGGCATATAGAAATTATTGTACGTCGAATAACATCAAAAGTCTTGGTTTCAGAAGAGGGAATATCTAATATTTTTTTACTTGGAGAACTGATTGGATTCTTACGAGCAGAACGAACAGGACATGCTTTAGAAGAAGTGATCTGTTATCGAGCCATCTTATTAGGAATAACGATAGCATCTCTGAATACTCAAAGTTTTATATCTAAAGTAAGTTTTCAAGAAATCGCTCGAGTTTTAGCAAATACTGCTCTCCGAGGTTGTATTGATTGGTTGAAAGGTTGAAAAAGAACATTATTCTAAAGGGGATGATCCCCGCAGGAACCAGATTCAAAGAATTAATGCGCTGTTCAAGACCCAACATTCTTTTGGAAACAAAAGAATTTATATTTATCCGAGGGGGAAATGAAAGATATTTTCTTCCACCACAGAGACTTATTTGACTCTTGCATTACAAAGAATTTACATAATACATCCAAACAATCTTTTATAGGATTTAATGATCCTTAAAAAAGGATTCATGTTTTTAACTTAACTATTTGTTGTTTGTTGTAGTCATTTGATTTGTTAATTTGTTAACAGTAATAAAGATAATAACAAATAGAAAGTAACGGCTTGGATCGTGTATAAACGGCCAAATCTCCAGTAGAAGAGAAGGTTCCATCAAATAATTATTTATTTCAGGGTACCTCCTTTCTCTTTTTTAAAAAAAATTAAAAAAAAAAAGGAAGTGTGAAAAGAAATGGCAAAAAGATATTAGAACATCAATTTGGAAGAAATGATAAAAGCAGGAGTTCATTTTGGTCATGGTACTAGAAAATGGAATCTTAGAATAGCACCTTATATCTCCGCAAAGCGTAAAGGTATTTTTATTACAAATCTAATAGAACTGCTGCTCATTTTTTATCAGAAGCTTGTGATTTATTGTTTGATGCAGCAAGTAAAGGAAAAGAATTCTTAATTTTTGGGACCAAAAATAAAGCAGTTGATTCAATGGTGCGGGTTGCAATAAGGGCTCGGTGTCATTATGTTAATAAAAAATGGCTCAGAGAATGTTAACAAATTGGTCCACTACAGAAATGAGACTTCATAAGTTTAGAGACTTGAGAACAGAACAGAAGACAAAGAGGCTCAACCATCTTCCAAAAAGAGATGCAGCTGTGTTGAAGAGATAACTATCTCACTTACAAACATATCTAAAAGGGATTAAATACATAATGAGGTTGCTTGATATTGTAATCATCATCGATCAGCAAGAAGAATATACGGCTCTTTGAGAATGTATCACTTTGAAAATTTCAATAATTTCTTTAATCGATACAAACTATGATCCCGATCTCGCAGATATTTCAATTCTAGCAAATAATGATGTTATAGCTTCAATTCGATTAATTCTTAACAAATAAATATTCACGATTTTTGAGGTCGTTCTAGTTATATACAAAATCCTTGATTAATAATAAGATAAAAAAAAATTTGGGGGGGGGGGTGGGGGATGACTCCCTAGATTTATGTAATCGGTTACTACTCCTGAACCGCACAAAAGAACAAGGGATAAAAATAACTGTGGATATTATGTAATTAGTTTAGTAGGTATCCAAAACCAAAATATACAATTCAAGTAGGTAAGTCAAAAAATAGAGATGGTTGAATCAAAATAATTTAAAGTTCCTATTTCTGTCAAGAGGCAATATGAATGTTATGTCATGTTCTATCAACATACTAAAAGGGTTATACGATCTATCTGGTGTAGAGGTAGGCCAACATTTTTATTGGCAAATAGGAGGTTTACAAGTCCATGCTCAAGTACTTATTACTTCTTGAGTTGTAATTGCTATCTTATTAGGTTCCATCGTTACAGCGGTTTGGGATCCACAAACCATTCTAACTGACAGCCAAAATTTCTTCGAATATATTCTTGAATTCATTCGAGACGTGAGTAAAACTCAAATTGAAGAAGAATATGGTCCATGGGTTCTCTTTATTAGAGCTATGTTTCTATTTATTTTTGTTTCTAACTAGTCAAGTGTGCTTTTACCTTGCAAAATCATACAGTTACCTCATGGGGAGTTAGCCACACCTACGAATGATATAAATACTACTGTTGCTTTAGCTTTACTCATGTCAATAGCATATTTCTATGCGGGTCTTACCAAAAAAGGATTAGGATATTTCAGTAAATACATTCAACTAACTCCAATTCTTTTACCTATTAACATCTTAGAAGATTTCACAAAACCCTTATCACTTAGTTTTTGACTTTTCGAAAATATATTAGCCGATGAATTAGTAGTTCTTGTTCTTGTTTCTTTAGTACCTTTAGTGGTTCCTATAACTGTGATGTTCCTTGGATTATTTACAAGCGGCATTCAAGCTCTTATTTTTGCAACTTTAGCTAAGGCTTATATAGGCGAATCTATAGAGGGTCATCATTAACTAGTTTTTGAAATAGTCTTTTTTCCCAATCCAATGTATGGATAATCTACTTAGGGAACATAAATATACAAATACAGTATATACGATCTAGAGTAATAGCAAAAAAGATTACGATATTAGGGAATTGTAATAAAAAAAAGGAATGAGATCTAAAAGATCTTTTTCCTAAAATTCCCGTTCAGTCCATTTATTTATTATGCCTACCTCCAATAAATCTTCTCTTCATATTTATATTGTTTTGTTTATTCAGTTTCAATCAAATCAAATATTAGGAGAAAATAATTTGAATAAGAATTCTTATGGTATCAATTTACGGTATGTGATTAAAAATGATTTTAAAAAGATCTTTTTTAGAATGATGCCCAATTCTAATTTTAGTCGATTTCATTCAATTCAACGATTGATCAAAATAAAATATTAATAA
Organism: Moringa oleifera; assembly: GCA_021397835.1. NCBI lineage: Eukaryota > Viridiplantae > Streptophyta > Magnoliopsida > Brassicales > Moringaceae > Moringa > Moringa oleifera. The sequence continues at coordinate 2,148,382 of JAJFZO010000609.1, read as the reverse complement.
ATAATAAATTAAACTGCATGAATTTAACTCAATCAAATACTGATATTTATTTCTATGCAATAATTTGACCTAATGAACTCGCCCATTTAGATTGTATATAATGATAAATAAAAAGAAGAGAAAATTTACAAAAAAGCAAGATTTATATAAAATGGGGTTGGTTAGGGGGGTAGAATTAGGTATATGTAATCTAATGTTTATAAGCCAATTCTTATGGATGTTTCGAAGAAAAATTCTAGAATCCGATTTCATCTAAGATTCAAATAAGAATAGTTGGTTTATGCTATGGAAAAAACATGTGTATGTGATATTAGATATTGACTAGTTATATATGTACTAAAGATATATCTACTCCGCTCTACTGTTGTGAATTTAGATAGGGATTCCAATAGAAGTTCTTATCTCTCATCTTGATTGTAAATTGAATGAATAAAGAGATGAAATAAAGAAAAAAAACAAAGGATTCAAAGAATGGTTCACAAAAAAGAAACGAAAAAAAAATCAATCCAATATTGACATTTATTTCTATGCAATAATTTGACCTAATGAATTCGCTCATTTAGATTGTATCTAATGATAAATCAAAGGAAGAGAAAATTTACAAAAAGCAAGATTTATATAAAATGGGGTTGGTTAGGGGGGTAGAATTAGGTATATGTAATCTAATGTTTATAAGCCAATTCTTGTGGATGTTTCAAAGAAAAATTCTAGAATCTGATTTCATCTAAGATTCAAATAAGAATAGTTGATTTACGCTATGGAAAAAACATATGTATATGTGATATTAGATATTGACTAGTTATATATGAACTAAAGATATACCTACTCCGCCCTACTATTGTGAATTTAGATAGGGATTCCAATAGAAGTTCTTATCTTTCATCTTGATTGTGAATTGAATGAATAAAGAGATGAAATAAAGAAAAAAACGAAGGATTCAAAGAATGGTTCACAAAAAAGAAATGGAAAAAAATCAATCCAATACTGATATTTATTTCTATGCAATAATTTGACCTAATGAATTCGCCCATTTAGATTGTATTTAATGATAAATAAAAGGAAGAGAAAATTTACAAAAAAGTAAGATTTATATAAAATGGGGTTAGTTAAGGGGGGAGAATTAGGTATATGTAATCTAATGTTTATAAGCCAATTCTTGTGGATGTTTCGAAGAAAAATTCTAGAATCCGATTTCATCTAAGATTCAAATAAGAAAAGTTGGTTTATGTTATGGAAAAAACATATGTATATGTGATATTAGATATTGACTGGTTATATATGAACTAAAGACATATCTAATCTGCCCTACTTTTGTGAATTTAGATAAGGATTCCAATAGAAGTTCTTGTCTTTTGTCTTGATTGTGAATTGAATGAATAAAGAGATGAAATTAAAAAAAAAAAAAAAGAACGAAAGATTCAAAGAATGATTCACAAAAAAGAAATGGAAAAAAAATCATATATATATATGAATTCATAAAAATCCCGTGGATAGGAACTATAAAAGAGATATCGAAGTAGTTTCGATGGTTCAATGATATTATTACTTCAATTTGGAGTTCTTAGTTACTTTGGCTAATAAATCTTAGCCATGGAATAATGAAGTCATAATTCAATGGATGATTGTATCATTAACCATTTCTTTATTTTGGTGTGAGGAACTTATCATGAATCCACTGATTTCTGCTGCTTTCGTTATTACTGCTGGGTTGGCCGTCGAACTTACTTCTATCAGACCTGGAGTTGGTCAAGGTACTGCTGGGTTGGCCGTCGGACTTACTTCTATCAGACCTGGAGTTGGTCAAGGTACTACTATGGGCCAAGCTGTCGAAGGTATCGCATGACAACTTGAGGTGAAAGGAAAAATACGAGGTACTTTATTGCTAAGTCTGGCTTTTATGGAAGCTTTAAATATTTATGGACCAGTTGTAGCATTAGCACTTTTATTTGCGAATCCTTTTGTTTAATCCTATAAATCTGAAAAATCACATTTTTTTCTCATGTTATGGACGGGGACCTGTTCTTTGCTTTTTCGAATTATATCAAGATTTCACTCCTACAATTATTTATTTGTTGGGACAATAATCCATAGGAAGGACTAATTTGAGGATGAGGAATTAGCACACTAACTTGCTTTCTTCCCTTCCCTTCCTATTCTTAGTCCAAGGAAAACCTTTTTTTAAGGAGTGTTGCAAAACAGAAAATAGGTATTTTGAAATTTATATGAGACTTGGTCCCAAATTCTAACTAAATTCTAATAAGTATTATCATTATTAATAATTTTCAATAAAAAATACATTTCTAAATAGAATAGATTTTTTACTCTGTTTAGAAATAGGTACTAAAAATAGGTAAATTGAATTTAATTATCAATTTATATTAAATTATTAAATAAAAAATTATAAAATACATAAATTAAAAATTAAAAAAAAAAGCTATACAATACAAAAAAAAAAAAAAAAAACTCTATTCTATATTATGGTGACTATAGCCATGAGTGGCGGAGGAAAGGATATCGTGGTCAGTCGCGTCACGACTGGTGGCAAGACGAGCTAACTAACTTGTGCAATCGATAAGTTAGTCAAGGGGAGATTGGGGTCTTAGTTATGAGCCACTTGGCTAAATGATCGCATCTTAGGAGGCATGTTTGATCGGAGTACTGGTAATGATTAGTAAAAGGTGATGGCTTTTTATCGCAGATTCCCATTGTTGAAGCCAAATCATAGTACCAAAAAATGTCCAGTAACCTAATATTGACATGTGGAGGTAAAATCTCTAAATGAGTTTAAAATATAGAAGTTTCGATGAGAATTTACACAATAAAGACACAATCAAAATGTTGCCAGACGACCGAAGTATCCTCTAACGATCAATAGTTCTCTGTCGAAATAGAGTTTTAGCTAATGAAAAAGAATATGATTCTATTCTTTAAAACATTCTTGTAAACTTGTTAATATACTTATTCAAAAGTTATTTTTGTTATGAGGTTGCAAACACGACTAATCCTCACGTTAGTAAGCAAAATGTCAACTTACCCACAAGTTGTTTTCTCACTATCTTTTTGGGCTATCAGCCTATTAATATTCTGGCTCCCACAACTCATCTCTCTCCGGTCCGTATGGTATTCTTCTTGATCTTGTAACTCTATAGTTTGATGTGACTTTAAAAAATATATATATCCAAATCAAGTCAAATGAATTATAAGTTTTTCAAAATCGAATCAAATTTATCTTTATCATTAAAAAAAATTAACTTCTCAAGCGCAACTTTGCTAACATATTAACAAGATTTTCTTTTAGTGAAAATCTTCGTTGCGCTTACCTAGTTGCTATATCATGAATGAAATTGAATTTAACAAATGTGTTTAATCCTTTATGAAGTACTTGGTTTTTAATAAGATGAAAAGTACTGCTATTGTTAGTCTTGAATTGTAATCTGTCAAGATCTTGTTCATAACTAAAACTCCATTTCATATAAAATTCTAAAACATCAGCAATTTAATTTTTAAAAAAAAAATGTTTTTACCAAAAACGATAGTAACAACAACACTTTACTTGGAATCATGTGAGAACGCATGATGATGTCTTCAAAACACTGCCACGTCAAACATTCTCTTTTTACTTTTTCTAGTATAAAAATTATTTTTTCCATTATTGCACATGTTCAAAAATATTGAACGAAAACCAAGTACCAAAAAAATCAATTACACCGCTTTCAAGTTGCTATTCTTAACATAAATCTTGTCTGCTCACAATTTGGCAATGAAGTTCTCCAAGATTACTCACATATTTGTTCACAAGACTTGGTGACTATACTACATCAGGTGTGATACAAATCATAATCATAACTGCAGTAGAGAGTGGAAAGGCTTCAATTTCAACATTCTTTTTCCTTAAATTTAAGTGAATCAGTCGAGGAAACCTCGAGATGAGCTTCCATAGCTGTCAACATGGGTTTTGAAAATTTCCTTAGGAAACATTTAAGAACAATTTCAATGTAAACCTTGCTTGTAAGAACAAATTTCTTTCATATTGTTCCTTCTTATTTCATTCTATGGATCCCTTATGCTAGCTCAAGTTCCTTGGAAAACTTAGAATTAAGAGAAGATTTTAGTAATATACAATAAGCGAGAGAAAATAATCATCACAATTGTTTGTTCAAGTCCCATACTAATCATTAAGCTATTGCATCTCAAATGCCAGTGACTTAAAACCTAAGTCCTTGAAGAGATTTTGTATGCAACCCTTTTCATTAGGTTTGAACCTCTTCTAAGGATTCCCGAGGAGAAGTCATCCACAGGTTCAATTTGGAAATAGCATCCGGTTGACAACATAAAAGCTCCCATACTGTTGGTAAAAGAGAACCTCGTGCCCGGGACACTCAAGAGTAAAGCCTTGGGTACAATCCATTTAACCTGAAATCTTTCTGGTTCTATAATAAGAATATCAAGCTTTCTTTCATCAAACCATAAATTCACTTTCACTCTTCAAAATGCTCTCAGTTGCAGCTTCATGAAGCAACTTCACCTCTTCCCCATCACTCTTTACCGTATTTCTAAGAGTTCTTAGCTTGCCATATCTTTCAGAGTAGATACTTGGCAGTCATAGCTTTAAGATGACAATCAGCTCATTCCCATTAGGATATTCAGTTTCCTTTTCAATTTATTTCAGTTTGCAATTTCAATTGTTTAAAATTATTTAATTTTTCATCCAGGATAATTACGATAAAGAGTTCTTATCAATTCCCATAAAATTAAATGAACCTAATCAAAAATTTGCTGTTTATGAAAACTAAACTTAAATCTAACTTGGGCTCTCAATTCACAATAATATCTAGAAAGCAATTTTAACTTCAACAAAACAGACCATCTCTGAATGAAATCTTCAAGTCCCCAATCAATGATGCAACCTAATCCCATATGACGGAACCATGGGATGTCAATTTTTGTCAAAATGAGATCATTGTTACAGAAACCAAGTGGAAACAAATGTTAAGAATATATGGCAGACCCCTGAGTTCCAAAACTCACTTCTTTGACCATACACTCCGTTCAGACTTTTGTAAAGAGACTAAGATCATTAACATATCAACTCGAGTGGCTCACACTGAAAGCTTAACAAGACAATAAAACAAATGAAACATGTTAAAATCCAAAAATAATAGAACCTATTCCTGTAAGTTTCTTGATTGCCTTCCAGATACTAACAAAAATCAATAAACAATTGGATCCACGTACAGAAAATGGGAATTGAAAGGAATGTGGGGACATCTGAATGCACAAAGCTTACTAGAGAAACCAAATGCCAGAATCTCAGCCCCCAAAATCAGTGTCGGCAACGTACAGCGCTGAAAACGCTAGTGAAGAGAGCGCATCAGAGACTCTAATTTATTGCCTTTTCAATGACATTCAACCATCCCTAGCTAACAAACATCATTCAATTCAAAAGCACGACCATTAAATCAAAAAGATCTCCAAAAGCTTAAACTCAGACAATAAAAAGGCTCAGAATATTAGTTTGTGTTCACATCAACAAGCCCTCCCAAGAGAGAGAGAGCTCTCATAGTTTGATGGTAATTGTGTTCCGTCATCAATGCCTACATCGCAAAAACTGAAATAGAAAATATAGCACCGTCCGTAGATCTAAGACAGAAATGAGAGTGAAAAGAAACTAAAAAATCAAAATCAGAAATGGCCTCAGAACTTAGAGATAAGTAATCTGCATGAAAGAAACCTTTTCAGATGGTACGGACAAATTTTGTGCATCACCGGCCAAAATTGATGCGCGCTAAACCAGCAAGCAAGAAAACGAAGAAGAAAGGAAGGGATACAGCAAAACAAACAGAAGACAACGCCGGAACCAGAGAGAAAGACCTTCATATGCCTAGAAGAAGAACCCACAGAGAAGGCCCGTGGGGAAGAAGGGAGCCAAAGGTGGCTTATATAGAGAAAATGGAAAGAAATGGAGAAAACCCTAGCTCAAATGAAATTACAGGAATGTCCCTCAAGCGTTGATTTAGGGTCTGCTGTGATTGATAGTTCGGGCCTTTACAATGGGCTGATTAAATGGCATGAGAGCTTTTAGGCCCCAACATTATAGAATACATTTAAGATTATTTCAAATTCATGTCATACATCTTTCTACCATTAATATTATAACCGACATTTGCACCATAAATTCACATGACAAGATTATACTTTTTTGTTTACTCATCATTTTAAACTTTAAGTTTTATTATCTCTTTTTAATTAAATTTTTACTTTCAAAACATATCCAAACAAACTTTAATATTTTAATTTTATCTAAATTTAATCCTACTAAAAAATTTAAATATTAAAAATATTTAAATTAGAGATATTTTATCATAAATTTTGACTTGTGATTTCTCAGGCATATAAAGAAATATTCAAGCTATCATTATAAAAAGCTCAGAATTTTTTGAGCACTGTAAATATTTTTTTAAAAATATACTATCAAAAATTTAAAAATTTTATAAATTAATTAAAAAATTTTTAAATTTGAGGGATGAAATTTTAATCAAGTTTAAAATATTTGAGTAATTTTTAATCATTTTAAAAATTAGAAAATCATTAATTTTTATAATTATTTTGAATCAAGGTTCAAATTTGGATAAAATTAATATATTAGGGTTTGTTTTGATACATTTTGAAAGTTAGAATTTAATTAAAAAAATAAAACTCAAGGTTTTAAATAATATTTATCTTACTTTTTTAATTTTTTTACAACTAATTATTGGGTTACTTTTTAATTTTTTTAATTATTTTATCAAGATATTTTACATAATTATTTTTAGAGAGAAAGAAGAATACTTTTAAGAAGATGTAATAGAAAAAAAAAGACACAGATGAAATAACTATTACTCAAATTTGTAATCTATTTTTATTTGATGATGCAAATTATTAATGTTAGGTTTACTTAATTATAATTCAGATGGATAAAAATCAAAGTGAATAAGAATCAGAATGGGTAAAAATGAAAATAGAAAATCAAAATCAAAATAAATTATTTGCTTGAACGTTGAAAATCGAAATCAAAATCTCTTTCATATGTTTACTTCAACCTAGAGTCCAAACAAACTATTACAAGTTTATTTATATATCTTTTAAATAAATTTATATATTATCAATTTAAAAAATTATATTATTTATTTTATTAATTATTATAATATTAAAAATATAAATAAATATTATTTAAAATTATATTTTTTAAAAAAATAGATTTACAAATTAAAAATTAATATTTTTATCTTAATAACTAATTTTTTAAAAAAAAATGAATATAACTCAAAAAAAAATGATGTGCTTTACAATAACAATAAACCATAAAATAGAAAAGTTCTCTATCACAAGATTTTGATACAAAGAGTCTTTTCGTATTTTCTATTTCATGTAGATTTTTTTAAAAAATAAAAAGTAAAATAATAATTTAACTAAAATTTAGGAATAAAAGTGCTAATTAGATGAAAGGCTTGGAATTCTTATTTTTTTTAATCTAATAATGATGCAAAAGCCACATAAATCTATTCTCGAATCAAATAGAAAATGGAATGATTTGTGTGTGTCTAACACAAACTTGGAAGCTAATGTAACAGAATAACTCTTGTCATGTGATGCCAATATTATAACTACAGCAATCATAAAAAGGTAGAATATCCAGTATTGGAACGTGCAAGAAAGAACGTAACATTTATACAATAACTAGTGATTGATCATCTCAAGGCCCTGAAGCTGTCAAAAAATCTGAGCTCTAGCAGTTGTTAGCATCTCTGGTGCAACACTACTCCGCTATACCTTGCTGTTGTGCTCAGGCCGGTGTGTGAACTCAAAATCTATATGCACGAAAGCTCGCTCAACTTCAGGAAGTTGCTCCAGCTTCTCTTGGAGTGTCTCACCGATGTTGTGCGCTTTATGGAGGAGCATGTCTTCGGGCAACACTATGTCAACCTCCACAAAGTAATGGGAACCAAAAGTGTAGGCTCTCACTGTGTCAATGTGCTTGATCTCTTCATGGTGGTTCCAGATCAGATATGTTAACTTTGCCAGGAAATCAGGAGGAGCAGTTCTTCCAATAAGTAACCATACATTCTCCAGAACTGTCTTCGCCCATGTATTCATTGTGTATAATGCTATCTGCAATGTAAGACTCAAGAAGTTAACGATAACAGATGAAGGAAGGCAGAGAAAGAAAAGGAAATAATCTTGTGCAGTGGCTGAACCCAGTTGAAAGTTCCAGAGTAGCTGAGAAAACTCACTATTATAGCACCAGTAGGATCAATCCACCAGGCGAATTTAACAGCTAAGACAGCTGTTACTAACCCCACTGAATTAGTAACAACGTCAAAGAGGTGATCCTGAGCATAGGTTCTAACAATTTCATTCTTGAATCTACGACAGTAAACTGTAAGGAGAAACTTCACAACTGTGACAGAAACCATGATCCCTATCATCCATCTCTCCTCACTAGAACTCATGTGAGGCCCAGACTGTACCATAAATAAAAAGGAAAAGAAAGAAATTAGAGAAAACAACCATAGCAATTATCAATCCTCAGGCTGTTTATATGAAACATTTTCATTTGAAGTGATTGTTTTCTTAACACCACTATACTCCTCTCCCACAGAGGAAGGAAACAGATATCCTAAATTCAATCATGCAATTTTAACTACAGGGAATCCATTCTGAGGAAAACTTTGCTGAGGAAAGATGTCAGATCAATTCTAAAAGAACTGGGAACTTCCTCTTCCATTCATGGACATATCTGGTAGTAATTCTGGATGTGGTAGCATGGCAGAAACCATCTCCATACTATGTCCAAAATGGACATCTAATTCATTTCAAGTTTTCCATTACCGATATCAGTAGTCCTGGTCTCAGCCTTGACATGCATGGGGAACCAGCCTATCTCACAAAGTTCTTCCCCATGAGCAGTATGGAGCAATTCTTATCCAGAATTGTCCAAGAAAACTAATAAACTAGGTCTCTAACATGCTGTTACTTTGGGCTCCTGTCCATGTATCCTTCTCAAACCTGACTTTGGCTAGAGATAAGTTTGATCCATAACCTGCTTACTACAAGTCTCACCCTGCATTTCTAATCAGGGTGAATAAAATTACAGTAACATACCTTTGAAATTAGTTGTCGGGCAGACTCGAGCAGTATCTGTAGTCCAAGAGTTGCCATCACAGATGCAAAAACAATAATACCCTGCATACTCACATGCCCAAAAGTAATTAGTATACACTGTTAAAGAGAAATAGAGGGCTGATATTCAAGAACAAATTCCAGCTATCTGCTGTTCCCACACTATGGTTATAGTCATTTGTGAAATTGATGCATGAATTCATTGGGATCAACTCGGTACCCTCTTGGTTGCCAGGAGATGAAAGAAAAGTTTAGAATCCTCCAACTACTTGAGGATAAAAGTTTCATTGCATAATTGATAAGTTTCTCCGCTCCAACTTCCCAGAAACCAAGTGGAGCACAAATGTTACATGAGTTCTTATTTTCTTTATTAGCAAAGTAAAGGGCAATAATATCTCTGTGATTCATTGAAGAAGAAAATTCAAATAGAAAAATTAAGAGAGAACAACGGAAATCAAACACCGGAATAGAAATCTCACAGGCATATTACAAAATTTCAGATTTGTAAAGAGAGTATGATAACATACCACAGGTTGCATCCGCCTTTTTCCAATTGGATAGTGATACTGATTTGGGTTTTTCATGGCATGGGCAGTGAACCACAGAATAAAACCCGACAAGAGATCCAAGAAGGAATCTAAAGTTGAAGCAATAACAGCCAATGATCTGCTCTCAACAGAAGCATAAACCTTGGCTGCAAAAAGCACCAGGTTAGCTATATTTGATACATTGACTGCAAACCTTTCACTCCTTGCAAGATCCTTCATTTCATCCTGTTGAAAAAAGGTGTTTAGCCTAGAATAATCACCCTATCTGAAGGGACATGATAATGAATCAGAAGTTAGTGAAATTTCCAACCTCTGTTAGACTTCCAGGTAAACAACCGGTCTCAGTTATGGTATCCATCTCATTGAACCCCTCAAGGAGTCTTTCTTGCTTCTTATAATATTCAGAAACCTTGCGATGTTTCTCTAAGGTAGATAACAGGAGAAAATATGTAAAGAATGAAATTATAGTTTCATGTTAATGTATGTAAAAGCATCTTTCACATGGCAAATCATAGGATATGACAACATAGAAGATAGAAATCCAATATTAGACCCCTCACTCTTCAGCAACAGAGGCAATATGTGAGATGAATTGCCTAACTAGCTTCGAGATGAACTTGCCAAACAAACATCAAAATCCTATTACATACATCAACATAACCACAAAGGAACATCCTGAAAGCAACTCACATATGTGGAAGAATCTAATATACGACTAAACAGGGAGAGCATTTTGTACAAGAGTAGAGACACCAAGTTATGATGAACTGCTTTCTTGCGTAACATATTGTTATTCTCTCACTCTCTCTCTCTCTTTCTCAGAGCCGTGACTTGCCCACACCTGTGCTTATTCCATTGAGAAACAGTGATTTCTGGGAATCGATTCAGCTATTTAGATTAAAAAAGAAAAAAGCATATGCCTCTCTAAGTAACCTCATTATTTCAAACAGTCAAATTATATATGGAGTCATAACAAGAAATCATTGATATTCTATCTAAGACCAGATTCTAAGCAGAGCTGCAAATAGTCCATGAAAGAGCATTTCAATTGCGAAATTGCCTAACCAGAAGGCAACCTGTTGCAATACTAGGATTTAGTGCCAAGATCAAAATAATTGCCTTTCAAAATCGCATCCAGAAACAGTTACATTGCAAGCAAGAACAATTTGATTGACTATTCATTATGTTTGTTTGTTTGGTGGAAAGCTGAAAGCCATCATCTCAGATGGACTTCACCATCAGCAGTAGCAGAACCAATGGGGACAGTAAGTGTATCAAGCAAAGCCAGTGCACAAGACATGAAACATATCTACTGTTCCTCAAGTAGTCCAGATCTGACTCAGAGAATAATGAAGCATCAAGAGCAACCCAGAGATACGTACTTACAACATCAAAGTAGCCATGAAAATGGTACTTATGACTTCATATGTGATTATTTGTAAAAAATGAAGATTAAGTTTATTCCTCAAACTAACTTGATGTGAAATATAATACAGACAAGAGAAAGCAATCCTCAAGCTCTGAAAGAAATCTTAGAACGAACCTATTAGTCCAAAATGGAAAAGAACAAGATAACACAAATCATTACTCAAGAAAAAAATATGACATGCATGAGGATTCCAAATTCCAGGAATATTATCGTGAGTGGAGAATTCCATAAATCACCATAAATAACGATGATCTCTACCATGATTGCTTAGTTTGTGCCGTCTTTTTAAGATAACCAGTCTTTTTTTTTTTTTTTAGTGCAACATCTTTGGATTGCCAAACCGACTTTTAACCAACTTTCACCCTAAATATTTCAATATAAAAAGGCTGAAGCACTGAAGGAGAGAGAGCCTAACCTTTGAAGACAATGGAGTAAACTAGCTTTACTTTTGGGCCCAGAAGATCAAAGGAGTTTGCTAAGGGACAACAATTCCCTTAGTTATGCAGCACTATTCCATTCTACAGTAACGGTTGCAGCACTTTCACTTGATATTTTCCCTTGTCCTTTCGTTTTTCGGCCAAATAAATTTCTCTTTAGCCCATAGCTCCTCAGATAATGTTGAAACGAAAACTTATTTATCAAGTCCAACTTTTGCTACTGCTTTTGAAAAGCGTCTTTAATTATGGTCAAATCTTAAACTTTATTACCAAAAGAAGAGATGCAAAATTCCAAAAGCTTTACACTGGGTAAAAACTTTTGCTTTTATCTAAAGCCTCTGAGAACAAACTAGTAATGTCAGACTCAAAAGGGCAGGACCTATCTTTTATAGAGCACAAACCTATGGTGCTGTAAACGAAAGATAAAATGCAGGCCCACGAAACCATGATTCCAGTTGGTACTGCCCTTTGAATAATTGCAAGAAACAATTATCCTGAGGAGGCTAAAGATCCTTTCCAAAGATCATTACAGCAGCTTCAATATTTTCACTATTCTTGTATCTCGTGACTGTAGAGGAGAAAAGTAAAAAAAAAAAAAAAAGCCTTTTACCATCTCTTGGCTTCAAGAATGCCTTGTAATTTAAAATGACAAAATGGAATAAGCAAAGAATAAAAGAACTAAAGTAAATTCTAAAAAAGAAAAAAAAATCATCCCAAGATAAGCCGAAAGGAATTTACTTGTTTATTAAACCAAACCGGAGAGAGCAGTAACGTGTGCCTGGAAAATTATTAACCACGCAGGCCAATTTCGTACAGTGTCAACATATTTCGTTATACACGATAAGTTATTATTTACTTTCCATAGATATTATATATTAAAAACTAAAAATTCTACCAATCGAATTCTCAATCTTCAAGGATGCGTTATCAGTAAATATCGAAAACTCAGTTTGGAGAATCCATCGCATCTTCTCCCCTTACAGGCTAATTTTCTTTTGCTCGTAGCTGTACCCTTCTCAGTAAACATGGAAAACGAACGGACTAGACCTGTTTTCCGTTTATTTCAAAGCCCAACCTCTTTGTATGTTAAGATCTCATCACGTGGAAAGCAAAAGCTAGATCGCAGGAGGAGGAGGTGAATGGGAGAGAGAGCGAGAAAGAGAGAAGAGCTGGTGTGATGAAGAATATGGAAAGGTTTAACTATCAGTAACATCATCACATTCTCTCTTATAATCCGTCCCAAACCAAATAGGTAATCACGAGGAAGACAAAATCTTTGTCTTCTAGCGTTTTAATCGCAAACGCTTCTTGTTTTCTCAAGCAAAAATATTCCTTTGAAAAGAAACCTTTTGGCAGAAGTATAATCTCGAAGACCATTTTTCCAGAACACAAAAAATAACATATTTATGTAAAAAAGAAACTAAAACACACATAATACTCTTTAGCGTAGCAAACCAAAACACGTCAGCCATAAACACAAAATACAAAGTAAAAGAACTCAAAACTTCCCATTTTAATTTTCCTTATCATATCTGCAACGATATGCATATATGTTAGGTCACGAAGATGATATATGATGATGATAGTAACGCATACGTACTTGAGTCGCAAAAAAGGCGAGAGAAGCTGGTACGATCAGCATGATGTCTATCGGATGGCGAGGGAAGGCGGAAGCTGTCGACGCTGAGACGCCACGAAGACGACGTCGTGGCTTTATCGTCCTTAGGCAGAAGCTCTGCATTGTAATCGATGTGCCTGCTACTCTCCCTTTCCATGTTACACTCCTCTCTTTCTCTCTCTCTCTCTCTCTCTCTCTCTCTCGTGTGTAAATGGTTTGAGTTGTCCAAGCTGTATCTCAAAAAGGCATTCTGTTCCTCTTATACAGGGATTTCAGTATGGCCACCTCGACCAGGTCTCCACTCCTTAACTCACAATGCATTGACTATAATATCCCCCAGCAAATCTGAAGCTATCTTCTCCTAGTTAGGGTAAAATGGTCATTCCATGTGTTTGCTGACACCTGTGAATTTATAAATGGCTCCATTATTAATGCTTTTCGAAATACTAAATGTTGAAAGAATTAATAAACTGAAAATGCATCTTCTTGAGTGATTTCATAAAGATCTTTAGTAATATTTTGGTTCATTTAAGCTAAGATTACTATATTATATATATATTTGTAACATAATCTGTCATAATTTTGTTACTGAACCACACCAAAATATTACTTATTTTAATATAATGATTTTTAAAATGTAAAATATATTTATAAAGGTGTAATAAATTAAAGTTTTTATAAGTTTTAAACAATATAATAAAATTTAAAAGCTAAATCTCATCACTAATGGATGTTTCTTAAGAGATTCATGCAAAAATTGAAAGTTATAATATTCTCTAAAAAGAAAATATTTGGAAATAACAATTTAGGTATGAAATAGTATTACATGTTTTTTTAGGGTTTTTTTATTTCATAAGTATCTTCGAATAATACTAAATGTATTTTAATTTTTATTAATTTTGTGGGTATGTGAACCAAAATTTTAAATTAACATCATCTAAAAATCATATCAATCCATAATATATTATGTTTTACTTTTTAACATTTTATAAACTTGTTTTAAGTAGCGAGAGATTAATTTCATGATAGAAACTATCCTAATAAATAAGATATTTCATACATTTGAATATAAGACAAAATACATATATACAATAAAATCATTTTTCATAATATTACAATATTTATTTTTTTTATAAATTTATATTTTTAAAATACATCAATATTGACAAACAATATAATTTAATTCAATAATTGTATTATAAAATATGATTTTTTTTAATGATAAAAAAACAGCCTATAACTCCCACTTTTGAAAATACTCAATGGGCACATCATGAGTCGAACCTTGTTAATCTACTACAAATTCTTTTTTTTTAAAAAAGTTGATGATTTGTAAGAATGTAATAAAATATATAATTAAAATATATTTTATTTATTTTTATATTAATATTATAAATTTTAAAAAATGTTTTTTAATTAGTACATATAAAATCTGTTAGAGACTTTTGATTAAAAAACAAAAATTTACTCGACAAGTTCCACCCATAAAAGGAAAATTAGGTATGAAGTGTCTTATTCACCCCACTCAGTCTTCTGTTACGGCACGATTTCAAAGCTTTTGCAGTCTCTTTTTTTTAAAGTGTTGTGTTCTTAATGGACATAAGTACGGAGGATTTTTTTTTTTTTTTAAGTAGGTGTTGATTTTTTTAAAGAAAATAAAATATTATTTTATAATTTATTATATTTATGTAATACAAATAAAGAAATAATTTATAATGATTTTTTTGTTATAATTTTATTAAATTAATAGGTACTAATATTTTTTTAAAAAAAATCATCAATACAATTTAGATTAACAAAAAAATTTTAATAAATATATAAAGCATTTGAGGGATAATACAATTTGTATTATACTCCAAAATTCATATCTTTGAAAATTTATGGCAACTTGACATTCTTGAACACTCTCTGCACAAAAAGTGTGTGACCACAAGTTGGGGGGGTCCTGATGTCCTGCCCAACAGATCAACGCCACCCACAGCCTTAATTTGAGGAAGCTATCTGCTTATGCATGTGGCCGCCTTGCAATTAACCTACTCGTCCCATCTGGATGCTACCCAACGCCACTCACTTACATACACCTAATAATATGGAAATTCCACTGACAATTTAATATTTCAATGTTCTGTTTCCCATGATTTTATGCATTTTTATTTATTATATGGTATCCAAAATTTAAATAAAATATTCATTTGATCCTGATTTTAGACCCAAAAAGCATTATTGAAAATAACTTTTAGGTTTATATAATTCATAGTGTATATTTTGAATATATATTGAAAAATAAATCTTTGATAATATCAAATAATAATTTTATAAAATTATCATTAAAAATATAATTAATAATTGAAAATGATGGTTTCTAAATAATGTCCATGAATTGAACTTCTTCTAAGCTTTTTTGACGATAAAAATAAAGGTCACTCTATTGTCCCACTCTCACTGTTGTTGCTATACCTTTAATAATAAAAGTACAAACTTTGGAGTCTAACTTAGTGGATTCATCATGATCATCATCCCAATTCTTATCAAATGATTGCTACCAGCTTTGCTTTTTTTTTTTTTTTTCAAGAGTGAGATTACAACTTTAATTAGATTTTTGACATGACCCTTTTTCATATTTCTAATTCTTGCATGATATACTTATTACCCAAAATAAATTAAAATTAGAAAAAATAGTTTAAGTATAACCATGATTCTATGGTTGCTTCAGCTTGTGCTCCGGCTGGTGAGTGATATCCTTATCGACATGAACAAATGCTCGTTCCACTTCAGGAAGCTGTTCAAGCTTCTCTTGCAGTGCCTCTCCTATATCATGTGCTTCACTGAGAGACATGTCCCCTGCCAAAACAATGTGAACCTCCACAAAATACTCACAACCAAATGTGTATGCCCTCACTGTCTCAATCTGCTTAATCTCCTCGTGATGGTTCCATATCAAGTACGTTAGCTTGGCTAAGTATTCTGCTGGTGCTGTTCTTGCTATCAATGACCAAACGTTTTCCTTCACTGTGTTTGCCCAATTAGCTATCGTATATAAAGCTATCTGCATGATATATAATCGTTTTGTTAGTATTGAATAAACTGTGATCAACGTAAGAGAGTAACTGCGAACTTACTAGGATAGCTCCGAGAGGATCGATCCACCAGTAGAATTTGATGGCTAGAACGGCTGCGCCCAGACCCATGGAGTTGGTAATGACATCGAAGAAATGATCTTGACCATATGCTCTAACAATTCCATTTTTGAATGTGCGACAATAGGCCGTCAGCACAATTTTCACTGCCGTCGCAGATACCATAATCCCTATCATCCATCTTTCTTTCTTAGGATCCCTTTCAGGCTGAGTCTGTACTTATGACAAATAAAAGTTGGGGTTAACTATGTAAAAAAATATATATATATATTTTTTTCGAATTGAAATTTAAAAAAATATATTTATTTAAAAATTATATTTTTATCATATCTTTAATGTGAAATATTTATTTATAATTTTAATTAATATTAATAATTTTATATACATATAATGTATATATAATTTTATTTGTGCAATTATTAAAATATTTTTTAAAAATATTAAAACAATAAACATATATTTTTATTTTTAATATATATTTTTTATATTTTTATTAAATTTAATGTGAACAAAAATATTTTTTTTACTTTGATAATTTAATAAAAAATATTAAAATAATTACACAAATAAAATTTACATTCACATTACGTTTATATCTAAAAATTGTTAATATTAAAAAAATTATAAACAAAATATAAACGAAAGTTTTAAATTAAAAATATAATAAAAATATAAATTTTAAATAAATATAAGTTTTTTATCAATTTTAATTTAAAATTATGAGTAAAATATATATTTTTTAATATAATTAATCTTAAAAATTATAGAAATTGATATAAGTCATAATATGGGAGTTGATATTGAGTCTCCTAATAATATTTTGCATACCCTGGCGAGAAGTTCTCGACCTGACTCAAATAATACTTGCAAACCAAGAGTAGCCATTACTGATGCAAACACAACAATGCCCTGCAAAAGACCATCAACAATGAACCATAGCTCCGTGTCTCAGTCTATGATTTTAAGCATCTAACCGTCTCCTGAAATAGATAAATGCTTACCACAGGTTGCATCCTGCGTTTCCCAATCGGATATCGGTACTGGTTTGGTTTTCCCATTGCGTAAGCAGTGAACCAGAGAATAAAGCCTGAGAAGAGGTCTAATAAGGAGTCTAGTGTTGATGCTATAACCGCCAGGGACCTGCTCTGGACCGAGGCATACAGTTTTGCCAGAAAAAGAACCAAATTGGCTACATTGGATGCGTAGATTGCCACCATCTCACTCCTTGCCAGTTGCTTCATTTCATCCTGAGCTCAAAACAACCAATTTGTCTGTATGGTTCCAAGAAAAAAGGAAGCGAAAGGACTTGACAAAATGCAAGAAAATAGAAAGAAAATCACGTGGGTATAAGCCAGGAAACCTGTGTTAAACTTCCTGGCAAAGTTCCCAATTCAGTGAACCTGTTGACTTCATTGAACCTTTCAAGAAGCTGCTCCTGCCTCTTGTAATATTCTGAAATTTTTCTCTGTTGCCCTTGAGAAAGATACGGTATTGGAACATGAATCTTTAAGTATATCAGATGGTATATCCAAGTTTAGTACTTATAAGCACTACTTACATATGGTCTTGAGAAAATAGCCAAAGCTGAAATGAGAATCCCTGTGTGTTTTTGGCAAGTTAAACTTGTCCATATTGAGTCTCCATGACTGGTCACTTGTTACTGCCACGTCTTCTCCAGACAGATCAGGCGACAGAAGCTCAGTTCTGTAGTCTGATGAACCTGTTCGCTGACTAGTCACCATTTTTCTTTCTGCTACAGCAAGAACTTCTTCAATATGAAAGAAGAGGACACTTCTTATACAGAAATGTTTCAAAATAAACTAATCTACATACTAATTACTTTTAGTTATAAACAATAGATAACCAAGATTCGGTAAAGAAAGCATGGAAAATGTTGGTCTGCTATCACTGTCCGAATTACCTCTTCCTGTTTTTTGATCGAGACACTTAACAAAGTAGAATGTAATCTCATGCCTCATTGGAGCTGACTTTACTTATTAAATTTAGGTTTTATGAGATTTGGAAAGAATCTTAGTAGAGGAATATGGTCAACTTGTTCACACCATTAAAAGCATCTTCTTAGTCCACACAATAAAAAGCCTATCTTGCAGCACAAGGTCAGTTCTTCATAGATAAATTCTCAGAGCACTCTGTTCACCTTTATTTCATAATGGACAAAACGACTAAGCTATCTAGCAGCTCAGCGCCATTCTTCCCAAGAATTACAGTTTCTAATTTTGCATTTTCATTTACTGTATAGTCATACTTTCTCATTACAGGTTATCATGCAGCTCTTTGGAATTGCCTAAAGTCATGATTGATATATATATATATATATAGGCTCCTTAATGGACGTTGGTGAGTATTACGGGCGTTTCTGCTTGTGCTCTGGCTGATGAGTGATATCAATATCCACATGAACGAATGCTCGTTCCACTTCTGGAAGTTGTTCGAGCTTTTCTTGCAGTGCCTCTCCTATATTATGTGCTTTACCAAGGGACATATCATCCGGCAAAACTATGTCAACTTCCACAAAATAGTGGCAACCAAATGTGTAGGCCCTAACTGTGTCTATGTGCTTAATCTCCTCGTGGTGGTTCCATATCAAGTATGTTAGCTTTGCTAAATACTCTGGAGGAGCTGTCTTCCCTATCAACGACCAAACGTTTTCCATCACTGTGTTCGCCCAATTAGCTATTGTATACAAAGCTATCTGCATAATAATTAATACAGGTTATTTTAGTACTGATTGAACTCTAATCAACCAAAAGTTAACAGTGAACATACTAGGATTGCTCCTAGAGGGTCGATCCACCAGTAGAATTTGATGGCTAAAACGGCTGCAGCTAGACCCAGTGAGTTGGTAATGACATCAAAGAAATGATCTTGAGCATATGCTCTAACAATGCCATTTTTAAATGTGCGACAATAGGCCATGAGCACAAATTTTACTACGGTGACAGATACCATGATCCCTATCATCCATCTTTCCTTCTCAGCATCCCTTTCAGGCTGAGCCTGCAGAAAAGCTAGTAGTGACATAACAGACATGTGAAAGGAAAGAAAATTACAGGTTATTATGTGCAAATTAACATGCATATGTACCTTGGAGATGAGCTCTCGACCTGATTCCAGCAATACTTGTAATCCAAGAGTAGCCATTATTGATGCGAAAACAAGAATGCCCTGGAAAAGAAGCTCAACTCAGTGGTCATCAAAAAACAGGTCACAGAGATTTTTTAACTCCGACTTCAATGTTCAGAGTGGCAGGAAAATGGTTACCACGGGTTGCATCCTATTCTTGCCAATGGGGTACTTGTAGTGATTCGGTTTCCTCATTGCATAAGCAGTGAACCACAAGATAAAGCCTGATAAGAGATCCAGTAGAGAGTCCAAAGTGGATGCTATGACTGCCAAGGATCTACTCTCAACAGAGGCATACACTTTTGCCAAGAAAAGCACCAAATTTGCTATATTAGATGCATATATTGCCACCCTCTCTCTCCTTGCAAGTTGCTTCATCTCATCCTTTCATTGAAAATTAACAAAAGGATTTATATGAGGAAGACTCATCTTTGGGTACCTTCCAAACATGTTAACTAAATTGATCTTTTTTCTTTCATTTTCCACATATGGACTATTGGTTGCCTAAGATATATCATCCATAGGATTAAACCAACATACTGTATATATATTTTATAAGGCTGTAAAATAGACAGATGAGTTGAAGGAAATGTCAAAGGGTTGAAGAAAGAAACCTCTGCTAAACTTCCAGGTAAAATTCCCAATTCAGTGAATGAGTCGACTTCATTGAACCCTTTGAGAACTCTCTCCTGTCTCTTGTAGTATTCTGCGAGTTTTCTCTGTCTCCCTTGAAAGCCATAACCACATTGCAGGAATGTCAAAATTGAATACAAGAAGCAGTTTTGGCATATATATCAGGCTAATTAACAATATGAGCAAGAATATTTACTTAAGGTCTTAATGAGAACTCCGAAGCTGAAATGTGAACTCGTTTGGCCTTCTGGCAAGTGAAACCTATCCATGTTAAGTTTCCATGAGGGTTCACTTGTTGCAATCACTTCTTCTCCAGCTGGAGGAGGTGACAGAAGCTCCGTTCGATAGTCTAATGAATCTGTTCGAAGATTGGTCGGAGACTTCATTCTTCCTCTAACAGGCAAGTGCTTGGGGAAAAGGAAAGTCTTCCTACTCCTTAAATAGAAAACATAGAAAGAAAGAGATATAAGAGGCAAGTATAACTGCCAGTGTCAGCCAGAAAACTATATTTAACAGTGGGATTCAATAAAGAGAGCATGGAAAACGTTGGATCGGTGGTGGCAGCCGCCAACATGCATGTTCTCATATTTAATACAAGCAGCTTCTCCAGCTGATTATTTCATTAATATGTGATAGTAATGATAGAAGACAAGAAGCTCCTACTGTCAAGGGTGCCATCAACACATCTCTCCCAAGAACCTGATGCAAGACCAAAATTGATAATGCCAGGTTAGTTCTACCAAATCCATTATCTCTTTAATCATGGAAAAAGCTAAGATATTGATTTTTTCTTTGTATATAAATATATAAATACACTCATATTATGAGAGGTAGCTAGAGTATTCAGCCAAGGTCTCAATTTGTCTTTTCTTTATCTCAAACTGAAACTTATAAATTTTAAATTTATAAATTTATATTAATTTAATAATTTTATTAAAATCATTTTGAATTTAAATTTAAATTTAAAAATTTGGAATTTAAAAGCGAAGGATAAGCTTAATCATAAAGTTTTGAATATATAAATAGAGGAGATTCTTAATTTTTTTAAGCTAAGAAAAAGAGAGATTGTTCACCTAGGTGAAAAATTAAAAATTTGTTTTGAAGTAAATTAATAAATATATATTTTAAATTTATTGTATTGATTGTCATAATTTATATGTTAACTTTAAATTTCGTTTAAGTCAAACTTGACTCCAATAGTCATTAAAATTGGCCAAAATTCTCCTATTTATAAAATTTATCTCTTTCTACAAAACTAACTTACATTACTAGTTTAAGATTTTTTAGCACTTGTTTTCCCAATAATACCACACGCCCACACTTGTTTACCCATGGGACCAACTTACCCTTATATCATTAACGGCGGAAAAAGTGTTTGAAAAGAATGGAATGAAGGTGCATGTTTGTCTGTTCTCTCCCATAAATGATCTTTTTCACATATGCACACCTCTCTTTCTTCCGGTTAAGGTAAACTTTACCGGTTAAAAAAACGGTTTTTTACGTTGAAATCCACCATTTCTTAGGCATATATATATATATATTATTTTTTTTTTTTTGTGAAAGATTAGTTTTAATTTGTCTGAAAACCATAAGATTTCGTTGATTAAGTGAAGTCTAGCCTATTACTTGCTAGTTACTTTGCAATTGAGGTTTTTTTTTTTTTTGAAAATATTTTCAAAATGATATGCATATTCATCTTGTCTAGTCATTATAGCAATATTTTTTAAAATTATTTTACACCATTTTGGTCCACATTCATACGTTAATTGAGTGACCACTCTCACACCATTTTGGTCCACATTTGCGTGCTATTTGAGCTGCCACTTTGGCACCA
This sequence comes from Moringa oleifera, assembly GCA_021397835.1. Lineage (NCBI taxonomy): Eukaryota > Viridiplantae > Streptophyta > Magnoliopsida > Brassicales > Moringaceae > Moringa > Moringa oleifera. Next base: position 2,126,443 of record JAJFZO010000609.1, on the reverse strand, counting down.
ATTTATTTTGTATTTTTCACACCATTTTGTAGGCATCTTGAAATATTTTTTATGTCTATTTTTGTACCATGTTGTTGTCATTTACGCATCATTTAATAATGTCATATAAGCACCATTATAAATTGCATGTCGCACCTTTATTCTTTTAATTTTGTCGTACATTTATATTTTTAATTTTGTTGCATCATCATTTGGAATATTTCGTACCATTTTATTTTTTCTTTTCACATCATTTTGTTTTTCCTATTCACACGATTGGTTATGTGTTCGCACCATTTCCTTTTGATCGTGGGATGACGACACCAAGAATTGTAATAACATATAACGAAAATTGGGTAGAATCAAAAGAAAATTTCGATTTTGTCAAGAAAAATGTCAAAATTAAGGGTTTCAAAGTTGAGACTAATTTGATTTATACTTAATTATTAGATATCATTCGATCATTTGTCGAAGTTGATTATTCCAAATTTGATAACCAATTGTATATGGTAGTTGAAGTGAGAATGAATCGAATTCGGATCGAGATAACATGCAATGATGATCTTGACTTTATGTGGCTATATGAAGGCTATATCCTTCAGATTTTTGTTAATTTAGTGCACCTCGATATTGGCTCGTCAACACATGAATATATAAGATACAATGATAAAAATACCTAGATACCCATAAGGTGTGATGATTTCAATTTTTACATTGGCAGCAATCAATTGAACAAATCAACACCTGCTATGCAAATCTAACTCCCTTATTAACTTCACAATTTAGTTATAAAGCAAATGTGTTAAGAAGAATACTGTCAAAATATGGGCACTGATTTGAGTATGAATAATGCAATGGATTATGATGTTTGGTGTGAGTACCTAATTATCGACACTCAAAGAATAGAAGAAGAAGTACATGGTATATACCTTGAAATAGATCAAAATCAAAATCAAAATGAATATTAGAATCAAAATCACAATTATGATGATTTGCATCATGAGCCTGCATATGTCAAAGAGCCAACTAATGCTACTATAAATAATGTGGATAGACCTTTTTAAATTCCTGGTGTGCACTTGTTTAGCATCATGTGCCTACTTATATATCAAGGATCAGTGGCTTCATCTTATGCCTTAGCTAGTGGTACCTTTTTTTTTTTTTCAAATAAGAAAGAATTAAAATGAGTTTTGGGAATGTATACTTTGAATGAGAATTTTGAGTTTAGAGTGATCAGGTCTAACAAAGAAGTATTACAAATTACTTTTAGGGAAAAAATTTGTAAATAAAAACTTCGAGCAGTTCAAGTTCAAGATCATTGTATCAAATTAGGAGTGATTTGATTTATACCTGTACAATTGAAAAAGCCTATCGAAGACATCGTTAAGCTAGTGTCGTCATGATAGAGGAGGCTGTTACTTAAAGAATGGGACAAAATGGTTGCATAATAAAGCAAAGGATATAATTAATGATATGAAACATATGTATGACATTCAAATTCTTTATAACAAAGCTTGAAAGGCGAAAAACATACATTATCTCTAACATACGACAATACAGTTGAATCTTATCAATAATTACCTTCCTATTGTTATATGTTAGAACAATATAATCCTGGTACCATAACTCAAATACTTATAGATGAAACAGACAATCAGTTCAAAATTTTTTTATGGCACTTGGTCAATCATTAAAAGATTTTCATTCATATATCAAACTAGTAATAGCGATTGATGAAACCCACTTGAAGGGTTGGTTTGATGGTATTATGTTCGTGGCTGCTTGCAATGATGTGAACGAACAAATATATCCTTTACCTTTTGGGTATGGTGATTCTGAAAACAATAACTCATGAGAGTGGTTTTTACTTTCACTAAAGAATGTATGGCCCCATTGAGGATTTAGTAATTATATCATATCAAAATATTCAGATTGCCAGTGCTATTACATCAGTGTTTCCTCAGATCACACATGATTTGTATTCTTGACATATGGCCTAAAATATAAAAAAACAAATTCAAAAAGGAAGATGTATCAAAAATATTTTACAAGGTAATAAGGGCTTACAGATAAAATGAATTTTTCTAATTGATACTAGAATTACAAGCAAATTATCCTACTACATATGCTTATGTGATGGAATAAGAACTAAAAAAGTGGTCATGTATTTATTCCTCCAAGAAGTAATATGAGGTGATGATAACAAATATCATAGAAAGTTTAAATTCTTATCTTTGGTTTTATTAGAAACATGATGCAGTGGTGGCTTTTTTATCGACATTAGAAGGCACAAGCATGGCAGTCACAGTTGATTGAATGGTTTCATAATATGTTAAAATCAATGACAGAAAGATTCATAACAAATGATTGCTTCACATGTGGATTGGAATGTTTTCCTTGTGAAACATCGAGGTAAATAGTTAGTGATTAATCACTGCAAAAAAAAATCTAGTTTTCGTAACAGATAAATAAATCACTAAATTAAAAAAAACCCTTTAATATTTTAGTGACAAGTTAATGACAGATAAAATTAATAGTTAAAATTATTATTGCAAAAAAAATTAACGACTGAATTTTGTATCTATCATTAGTAAGCGATTGATTCGTGATCTATACAAATCTATCTCTAAGTTAATGACGATTTACATTAGTTACGCCCTACGCTCCTCTTCCAATCTCCCTTCTAAAGTCTTACGCTTTTTTTTCATATGCTCCTCTATAGACTTACGCTCAAACTCTATGTGCTTTTTCATAGCCTTCATTTGAAAGCGTGTATCTTGCATAGCTATGTCATCAACGGAGTGTCCACTACTAGAGCTGCCACTTGAATACCATGATAAAGCTTGGCTCCCAAGCTTATACACTTGATGCTTTTTCTTTTTACTTACTGCCTTATAATAACGTTTATTATAATTCATTAAGCGTATCAAAAGATTCCGTGTGGCCGAGAAGTTGATGCAACCAACTTTTCAAAGTGTTTACAATAAATAAAGCATTTTGTTAACTTATTCATTAACTCAACCAAATAGTAAAGTGAAAAAAAAGATATAACTAGAGTTATTTATTAAATGTTAAAAATAACAAACTTACATTTACTTTTTTGGAATGCTCTTTTATGAACTCATCAAAATTAAACTTCTTAGTGTGAGTCTGTTTGAAAAGTTTTATTGCAGTAAGCTCACGACCCCACTTTCGTGCTTTAAAAAATATATATAGTAAATAATCATAATATTTTTATTTATATTTATTCAAGTAATTTAAATATCATATATACTAAGTGTCGACAATGGTTCTACAATAAACATGAACTAGCACTATATTGAAAGGAACATGACCCAAGTTTGCCTATTTCGCTCCATTGATTGTGGGACTTGATAATTATTTAATTAAGGAATAACATAATAACAACAACTAACAATTATAAATTAAAAATAAATTTTAACTAATTAACATATAATTGCTTCTATATTAATAATTAATATCTAATTAATTTAATTTTTATAAAAATTAATTAAATTATTTATCATATGTAAATTACAATATCTAATTAAACTATCGTTTATATCTAACATAAATTAAAATTTAGTAAAAAATAAAATTAACAACTCCAAAATTTAATCAACATCTAATTAACTAATATAAATTTCATAAATATCTAATTTAATTATATATCACAAATTACAATATCTATTTAAACTATTATCTAAATCTAACGTAAACTAAATTTATTTTTAAAAATAAAATAAATAACTCCAGAATTTAGTGAACATCTAAATAACTTAATTTTTATAAAAGTCTAATTAAATTATTTATCTCATGAAATTACAGTCTAATTTAACTATTATTTATGAATCAATAACAAACTAATTTTATTAACAAATAAAATTAACAATAACAAAATTTAATTAACATATAACTAATTTAAATTTTATAAAAATTTAATTAAATTATTTATTTCAAATTACATTGTAATTAAACCTTTATCTATCTAATCTAATATAAACTAAAATTTTAATTAACCTATAAAATTAACAATTATAAAATTTAATTAACACCTAATTAATTTAAATTTCATAAAAATCTAATTAAATTATTTCTCTTAAATTACAAACTAATTATATTATTTTCTAAATAATCTAATATAAAGTAAATTTATTAACAAATCAAATTAATAATTATAAAATTTAATTAATATCTAACTAATTTAAATTTCATAAAAATCTAATTAAAATATTTATCTCAAATTATAATGGAATTCAACCATTACCCAAATAATATAACATAAATTAAATTTACTAAAAAATAAAATAAATAACTAAAAAATTTATTTACAATTTAAATAATTTCTATAATTATCAAATCTAATTATGATATTTGTATACAAGATTTTTCAACCATCAATATAATCAATAAAAATTTTTACAATTACCTATATAAATTATCAAGTAAAGAAGGCAACCTACAATGAAAGAGAAGATGGTTGTTCACAGTGGAAAAAATAAAGGAGAAAATGGCACAGATTGAGAAGTCGGGCGAAAAGAGAGTTGTATAGACAAATATGAATATTATACAGTAAGATAAATGAGGGAAAGGGAGCAATGCTCGCACAAAAAGAAAAAAATTAGGAAGCTGCATAAACAAATGCAGAGACAGCAAAAGAATTGAGGGGGAAAGGAAGGGGCACTTGCTCAAAATGAAAAAAAAAATTATGGTTTGAATATATAAGGTCTTAGTGATTGTTGTAAATGGTCATCGCTAAAAATGAATTCCAATGATCAACATCGAGTCCATTGCTGACTCGGAATGAAATCTACCAAGGCAAGAAACAAGTCAAGGGGGCTTTCGCGGCCAAGCATGGCTGCCGCCTTCGAAGGCCATGGCTATCTTCATACGCTACCATGCATAAGGCCTCCGCAGCCATGCATGGTTGTCTTCGTGGCCAAGCATGGTTGCTGCCTTCGAAGGCCATGGCTGCTACCTTCGAAGGTTATGGCAACCTTCATGAGAGGCGATGGTTTCCTTCACGAGTGGCCATGGCTATCTTCATAAGCAACCATGGCTGCCATTGCGCACGGCCATGCATGGCTACCTTTGTGGCCATGCATGACTGCTTTCACTGACATGCGTGGCTGCTTTCGTGGACATGCATGGCTACCTTCGAAGGTGGCTAGCTTGGCGACTGCCCATGGCTGTCACCATGGCTGCCTTCGAGGACAGCAAGCTGGCTGCCATGCATGGCCCCCTTCGAAAATCACCAGCTTACTGCCTTGACGGCCATGCATGGCTACCTTCAAAGCAACCAGTTTGCTACCTTGGCAACCCTGCATGACTGCTTTCACTGACATGCGTGGCTGCTTTCGTGGACATGCATGGCTACCTTCGAAGGTGGCTAGCTTGGCGACTGCCCATGGCTGTCACCATGGCTACCTTCGAGGACAGCAAGCTGGCTGCCATGCATGGCCCCCTTCGAAAATCACCAGCTTACTGCCTTGACGGCCATGCATGGCTACCTTCAAAGTGACCAGTTTGCTACCTTGGCAACCCTGCATTACTGCCTTCAAAGGCAGTAAGCTGGTGGCCATGCATGGTGCCTTCAAAGGCGGCCAGTTTACTACCTAAATAGTCATGCATAGCTACCTTCGAAGGCAACAAGATGGCAGCTAGCTATGCATGGCTATCTTTGAAGGCAGCAAAATGGCAGCTCACCATGCATGGCTGCCTTCGAAAATGTCTAATTTATTGCCTCAACGATTAGCTTACTTCCTCGGCGGCCATGCATAGCTACCTTCGAAAGTGGCCCAGTTGCTGCCTTAGCAAAAAAGCGTGGTTGCCTTCATAGGTGACCAGCTTGGTTCCTCAACGACCACGCATGGCTGCCTCCAAAGGGCTCCAGCTTGCTGCCTTGCTACCTCGGTAACCATGCACGGTTGCCTTGAAAGGCAATAAGCTTGCAGCCTTGGCGACTGCCCATGGGATGGTTGACAAGATACCTCGCGTGGATAATGACAAAAGCTTAGTGGTTGCTAGTTTTGATTAGTGATCGATGTAAATTTGATCACTAATCTATTTTAAGTTTATTAACAATTAATATAAATTAATTAAAAATAAATTTAGTGACAAATATAATATCTATCACTAATCTATGTCATTAATTTGTTATTAGTTTGTCATTATGTTAAAATTTTTATTTTCTCACAAATCTGTCACTACTTTATTACTATTTAACGACTGATAATGTCTATCGCTATATTTTGTCATTCTTCTTAATTTTTTTGTAGTAAATTTTCAAGAACGCACTTGCACATGTTGTGAGTTTTAGTTCGATATGATCTCTAATATGCATTAAGGATACAAAGAAGAAAATGTAACTGAAATTGAAAAATCTATAAGTTTCAAGGTTCATCTAGGCTATTCGATGTAATAGTGGTCTTAAAGTTTCTCATTTATTTGCAATACACTAAAGTGTGCATTTCTTCATACTCTCATCAATATCATACGTCTCCTACAAAACATTATAAAAAATTGCATTAATACAAATTAAATTAATTAGTAATAATCTAATTGAAAAGCAATATTTTGTATTTTATTTTTCACAGCAATGTTGCCTCTTAAATATTTTCTTCATTTCATTGGTTATTGAGTGTCAATTTTTAATATTTATGGTATCATATTACGTACTATCACCCCATTAACTGGGTCTCATTTCTTCTAATAAGTTAGTCTTTATCATTTACCTTGACTGTGAGCTTAACACTAGAAGTACAACTCTCAATTATTTTAAGTATGCTGGTGATACTTGTTTTTTTGGTTCTCGAAAGCCTTTACTTGAGTGTTTAGAAGGATCCATCAAATTTGTAAAATATATAGTTACTGTCATACATGCAAAACATGATATAACATGATAAAACATTAAAAGCATCATAAAAGTAACCATAAAAAAAATTAATAAAATGTACATAACTTTAAAACATGTGACAATTGAATACTATCTAAAAACAAATACTCAAATTCATACTCCTTCACTATTCTCTCAAGCATATGCAAGATGATGGTCATTTATTTGGTTAAATAGATCAATAAATACAAATTATTATAAAAATTTATGTGGTCCAAACCAATATCACACCAATTATCATTTTTATCATAATCTTTTCGAGCTGTTGACAATACTATGGGTCATTTGGCATCAACTGGATCTTTAATATAAAATACTTATCTTACTTATGAAGCTAGTATAAACTGATCATTTTTATGTGTAATCTGATTGAAGCCAATTAGTATAACTCTTAGATCATCAACTTTGACACTGTTGCTATTTTTAATCCAATCACATTTGAAAACTAAAAGTTTAAACGTTATGTAATCTAGTTCTCATATTTTTTGTATAATGTCATAAAATAACAAATTATGTATACTGGATTTTTATCTTTAGAGTTGAAGATTTGCATGTGTTGGCAACTAATCATTAACTTTGACATCGTTATTGTTGATTGAGAACAATGGGTAATTCATTATAGTATTGATGAGATATTATGATTAGACAATGAAAGTTTATTTTCAACCTATATAACAAAATATATTAGAAATAAATTTAATGTCTAGACAACTATAAGCATTATTACCCGTGTGCGTAACTAATTACTTAATATTCGATTTTATTCATCATGTAACAATTTAAGTCATTTCGATTTAGTGAAATTGTCAACTCTTATTTAATTTAAATGTTCAATGTACATTTAAGAATAAATTATCAAACAATAATTCAAGTATTATTTAATATTTCAATGAATAATGAATTGCAAAATTTATCTTATATATGGTCGAACTTCACTTGTATTCATTAAAATATACAAATGCACTGATTAAAGCGACAATTGTCAACTTTTTCAATACTTTCATTAGTGAGAGCTTTCTTATTATGAGTTGAGTGATCAAATATATTTTTCCATGAAGGAATTTCAATGACATCTATAACAGATAAATAATCTACATAGAATTCTAGTGCCTCTTTTGCTTCACTAAATAATCTATCAAAGTGGTTAAAATTATTATCATAATCTATAAATACATTTTGTACTAGTTTTACAGTGTTATCAACTTCTTCGATGTGTTTTACCTCCTTACCAACTCTAATGTTCCTATTAGTGGAAGACCTAACATTGCAAATTTTTCCTTACCACATCCAATTTTGACAGCTGCTATCAATTGCATGTACATATAAATGATTCCATATCTCATATGAAGTATGATATTTCATATTATCACATTTAATAAATGAAAATTGAACTAGTTCAAGGTTATTACTATTCTGAACAGTATAATCCAAAAAGTTATTCATCTTTACATCAGATATCTCTGACTTTTTATTAATGAACAAACAAATTTTGTCATTTTGAAGTTTAAAACTCTTTATATTAGACAATTATGTACAAATATGTAACTAAATTCTTATGAATTAATTATATAACTAACAAATTAGTATGTAATTAATTAATTACTTAAATAACATGTTAATAACATACAGTTAGTTAGTATCTAATTAAATAAATAACATGTAACTAACAAACAATTAATTAATTAAAATTCAAGTAAATGATTTATAATTAATTAGTTAAATAATACCTGATCAATTAATTAATATCTAATTAATTACTTTACAAGCATCTGACTAACCAGTAAATTAACAAAAATTTAAAAATATTTAATTAATTACTTTATAAGCATTTAATTAACTAATTGTCTATTTAAGATCTAACTAAAATTTAATTAAGTTAATAACAAAATCGATATAAATTCATCAAAATATACCACATCTTGCTTAACATATTTCTTCAAACATAAATTCATCAAAATATAAATTCATCTAACTATCATTTACTTAATTTATCAATTAATCTGTCAAGTAGAAATTATTAAACAATAAATTCATCAATATATACCCATTCATATCTAGTATATTTATCCAAATATATTTATAAAAAAATTTAAATTTCACCAATAAAAATTCACTAAACACCTTTAATCAAGAAAACTCAAAATAATATACATTCCCTATTTAATTCTTTAAACTCAAACCAAATTGAATAAAAATAATAAAAAAAACTTACAAAAAAAATTTTGTATCTACCAAAATACTTACACATTTGAATCACAAGGATGAAGAGAAAATGAAAGAATGGAAGGGAAGGGTGTGATTGCTTCTTGTGGAGATTGAGACAAATGAGAGAAGGGAGAAGAGGGTCAGAGCACGACAACAAGAAAGAGGGAGAATGACTAGTTTCTCAAAAAGAAGAAGGAGAGGCGGTTGCTGCTTTTATTTTCAGATGCGGTTGCTGCTTTTGAAAAAAAAGCAATAATTAAAGCAAACAACCTTTAATGCCAGTTCGAAGAGGAACTGATGTTAAAGGTTGATATATGGGACGTTTAATGCCAAATTTTTAGAACTAACATTAAAGATAAGATCCATATTTTCATATTTTTTAATGTTAGTTTTAAGGAAACAGACATTAAAAAGTGCCCTTTAATGTCAATTTTCTTAGAATTGATACTGAAAATGTTGATTATATGTTTAACAATAGTTCTTTAAAACACTATCATTGATCTAGTATCAATTATTACTTTTTTTTTTTGTAATAATGAGTGCATGTGACATAATGAAGTTTGTTGCTAAGAAAGCTATTTGAAAAGCTATTTATACCTATTTTCCATTTTGTGGTCATTACTCATAATTAAGAAAATTTGAGCTTATTTTAAAAACATTTTGTCGACCACATTTCATAGCCATTAAAGGCAAAAATTCAAGATCTCAAAGATTTAGTCCATCGTTTTTCCCAATTTGGCCAATCGAATTAGGTAGAAATTTCAAACCACTTTTCTTGCTTGATTTGAACTCACTATTTAATTCATACTCATAAATTGATCAACTATTTCAAATAGAACCGCTACCTTGTTTTTAACATATAATTTAGACGTTTGTTTTGATGTTTGAGGCATCTAAATGGGCCAATGTTTTTTGTGCACATGATTTTTCCATGGCTCTTATTGCTTTAAGGTTTTTCAAGTTCTTTTAAAGAAGATTTTGACAAAAATATATCACTTAAAAAGATTTTCTTTGGGCAACGTTAAAGATAGTTACATGAAAACTTATAAAACATATCTATAAGTCTTTACTAATTTTTTTATTTTTTTTACGATCCCATTTGTTTGTTTGTTTGTTTTCTTTTAATGTGTATTAATTTATTGACTTACAACTTAGCTATTATTGTACATGTCTAAAAGATCATTAATAAGACAAATATGTTTATTATTATCAAAATATCAAATTATGTTATAAAATATTTGACCAATTTAAGTAAAAATAAAAAATTTTCTTCATAAATTGAAAAAGTACGAGATATTCCAAAAACTCACTATTATTTTCTTGTTTTAGTACATTGAATTTTATGTAGCAAAAACTTTATTGATTAGTACAGGAAAAACATTTTTATTTTTTTAATTTTAAATAAAATAGTTGTGACTCAAGTTACCTTTGTTTGAATTAAATTAAAATAATTTAAAATTATTAAATAAATAAATAATATGATCAATATATAAAAACCTTATCAAAGATATAATAAAAATTAAGATAAATATATTTAAAAATTTAAATTAAAGTTGTTTTTAATTTTAATAAATTAATTGTATATTTAATTTTTTAATTTAATTTAAATTAAATCTTAAATTTAATAATTATAAAAAATTAAAAATATTTTTACTATTGAAATATTAAAAATGAATCAAACAAATTCTAGATTTAAAATATTCGTTGTGAGTTCATTCCTCACTTTTTAGCAATTTAGGTCTTATGCGTTACTTTTTAATAAATTTTTAATAATATAAAATTAAAATAAATATTTTTTATATAATTTTTAAAAATATTTTATGATAATAATTTAAATATTGTTATATTTATAAAAATAAAAAAATAAAAAACATGATGTTTTGATGCATTTACCCTATATTTGCAAATCAAAATTGGACAAACCTTTATTTAAAGTAAAGCATAAACCTAAAAAAATTGAAACACAAAATTGAAGAAAGCTATTTGAGGAACAATAAAACTACACTTTAATTAAATCATAGAGAGATTAACGAAAGGGGGGGGGGGGGGTGAAATAAGCAAAAGGGTGAGAGTTAGATTTGGCTAGTTTTAGCTTCATTTTCATTTTTTGTGTTTACTAAATTCTTTTATGGATTATGCTTAATCAAAGATTATATAACTCATTAAAGTATACAGAGCATGTCTTCCTTTTTTTTTTTAATTAAATCCAAACTATTCTGTCAGCTTATATTATAAGCTTCTGCTTTTCAGTTCCTCTCTCTCTCTCATTGGGGCAGTTCTATCTATGGTCGCGCTCCAAATAAACGAACATTGAAAATAATTGAAATATGATACAAAATAATTTTAATAATATTAAATTAAATATAATTTAATTACAAAAAGTATATAATGTATATATATATTACAATTTTTTAAAAAATATTTAAATCATAAGAATATATAAATTATGGAAATAAATATTTTTAAAATTAAAAAAGGATAAAATGATATTAAGAGGTATTGATGAGACCAACGGCAAGTAGAAATTTTTACATGCCAACAGAATAAAAGAAAACAATGAGGCAGCTCCCTTCTTATTTCCTTTAGAGAGAGAGAGAGAGAGAGAGAGAGTTTGAGAGTGAGAACAAGAGAGAGAGAGTGAGCGCAAAGCTCAGCGGGACAAACCCTAAAGGTCCTCTCTCTTGGACCTGTCGGGAGAGATCTTTACAGCTTCTCTTTCTCTTCGAGTATTTGGTTAGGGTTTCATTTATCCTGCAGAAGCCCCCAAAAATGGTAAGTTTCTCATTTCTTCTATCTCTTACTCCAAATTTTGTTTTTGCTTCATAACTCCACTTTCTACGGCTTACAACCATTTTCTACTGCTTCTTATCCATCTCTAATGATAATCTAATTGGTTTGTCTTTTTATAATTGTTCTTTTGAGGTTTTCTTTTCCAAAGAACACTTCTCGTTGGATTCTTTTGTTAGCCTTTCTAAATTCAGTTTTATTGTTATCTGAAGCTTATCGCAACTTTTGTTTCTTAATTGTGCTAGCTAATCATTAATGTTCATGTTCAGTTATAGAAAGCTGCAGTAGTTGCTGCTTCTTTCTTATAAAGGTTTTACTGGGTTTATATTCTAATCAATCTTCAAATTTTGGTAGTTTCCTATTGTTGTTATGAAGTTAGATATATACAGCCGAATTCTATATCTAATTTTGGTAGTTTCCCATTGTTGTTATGAAGTTAGATATATACAGCCGAATTCTATATCTAAGTCATTTTGGTGGATTACTCTGGTCAGTTCCTCAGAAGGCTGAAAAAAATTGTGCCTTGATCTTAAAGCATGCTCTAATCTGGTCAAAGAACAATTTGAACTTGATTAAGCAGGTTTAACTTTCTGGTGGATATTTAGACATATATCTAGAACGTTAGGTGCTTCTGCTGACAAACTGGAAGCCAAATTAGCTTCTGAGCACTAGACAAGAAAAAATAAAGAGTCACCTTGCAGCTTATAATTGTTTGCCTAATATGACTGTCAGTTGGATGAGCATGCATGCAGTGAATTATTTGAAGAGTCTCGGCAGTGTATGCCTTTAAATTGTTATGAGTAGACAGACATGTAACTAAGGTTTCCTCTCAACAGCACAAGTTGGGTAGAGGACACCGGGACAAAGTCCAACAATTCATGTCAATAACAGGAGCAAGGTAACCCCGTATGAGTTTTTTCTCTGTTTCTACTTCATTTGTTCCTCAAATTGAAAAATTATATGTCATCCATTGAGGAAAAACTAGGGTTCCATAGATCATGATTTTCTGTTTTCATGGTTGAAATATCTGAATTCTTGGGAAAAGAGAAATTTGGTGCTTGCTACATAAGGTGGACTTATATCAAGGGCTAAAAGATGTAAATAGAAGAGAAATCTGACGTGTGGGCTTGTGGTTGGGCATGCTTGTGTGTAATTGATGCATGATGGTTTAGACATTTCCCAGGTGCAGTTTGATAATCCTTTCTCCCATCTTCTGGTATAAAATATCAGTGAAAAAGTTGCACTTCAAGCTTTAAAGGCCAGTGATTGGCATCTTGAAGGAGCATTTGAAGTATTTTACAGCCAGCCTCAGATCAAAACATATACTGATAGTAGACACTTGGAGGAGCTTTACGATAGATACAAAGGCAAGTTTTATTTTTTGACTTTGCTTCTCCTGACTTTTGTGTTTAAATTTTTGTTCATCTTAGCACCTTGACAAAAGAAGGAAGAGATGCAGTTGAAAATTCACAAAAATAATATGTTTGCTTATATATTTATTGAGTGGAATATGATATTGTAATTGTTATCATAGTGAGTTCAGTTTAAATAGGATATCATATGATATTGTAATTGTTATCATAGTGAGTTCAGTTTAAATAGGATATCGGTGCTTAGGTTTCAAAATATAGATTTTTCAATTGCTTTAATGAACAATAAGACTAGGTCTTCTGCTCAGTTTCTTGAAAGAATTTATTCTGTCCTTTGTTTATAGTGCATTGACATCAGTTGGTATCAGTAGAAAGTTGGTCAATCTTTTTAGTGGTAACTGATGCACCTTGATTAGGTGGGTTTTCAAAATGGTTTCTGATATAATCTTGCTGGTACTGTGAGTAGTAACACCACATCTTTAGAAGAGTACATGTTTGCTGACTACATGCTGGACACTGTTACTTCTTTCTTAGTTCCTTTTCTTTGGATACTGCTTTGTTTCTTCAAATAAAATCTTTCCTGTATTGATGATTATGGCATTTTTGTTTAATAAATTCTTCTAAAATATATTTTCCAAGTTTTTGAAAAGTTTGTGCATCAGATTTAGGTCATGCAGTTGGTGAATTAAGACAAATTAGGTTAACTCAGTTCCCGCACTATCAACTCTAGTCAAGTGGCTGTCAATAAGGTCTTCTGAACTGCATGCCTAGAGGTGGCACAAAGACTAGCACTCTGATGATTGTCTTATCAAGTGTACTCCCCTATTGTTTTTAACTTATTTCCACTTTTGGCTCATTTTTCCTTAGTTTCTTCTTTTCTGGGAACTTTTTTGTACTCTTCATGGTGAATAAAATTGGTCCAACTTGTGTATATGTAATTCATGTGGAAATAAAGATGAGACCTGTTTTTTGTAGATTGAGAAAGTTAAATGGGAGTGAGAAATGTCAACTGCTAGCTTAGTCATGCCATGAATGATAATGACAATGAAAATTGACCACTAGAAGGGAGAAATAAGGCTACTTATACACTCATTTTCTGAACTTGACTTAGATTCTGCTTTGTGAGCTAGCTTGCTGCAATAGGGTGAGCTAGCTGTGATATATATATATATATATATGTATGTATGTATGTATGTATATGCATATGTTTATGGATGTGTCTCTGTATGCATGTATATATATACACAGAAAACTGTATGTTTGTATTTTTCCCAATTTTTGGCTGTAAGCTCTTCAGTGCCTATATTTAAATGGTTTAGTTGTCAGGTTATTCTAAAAGCTGGTTCCAATATGTTCTGCAGATCAATATTCTGATATGATACTGGCTGATGGTATCACTCTCCTTTGCAACGACTTACAGGTAGTTATCTAATTGCTAGTTGACTGATATTCATGAGCCATGTAATTGTTTTTAATTATTCAAATTTTGTTCTTCCTGCTGTTTGTTTCTATCTGATAATCTAATCTTCTGGCTGAGATTATTTTTGCATGCTTTCTGTTATTCCGGAGGCAGCTATTTCCTTTTCACAGTATAAATGACATGTGAGCCCTGTTTTTTATGGCAGGTGGATCCTCAAGATATAGTCATGGTATGCATACGGTACCATATAGCCATTCGTATAATTTAGAATCTTTGATTTTCTTGGTAACTCATTATAAATTGTGAATTTGGATTATGCTAAAGTGGAAAAAAATGAAGAAAAAAGAATTAGTAAAAAGTTTTAACTTTCTCTCTCTCTCTCTCTCTCTCTCTCTCTTCCCCTTGCTTTCTCACCCTAGGTTTCTCCCTCTTGCAGTCTCTCTCACTAATGCTCTCTTTCTTTCTCTCTTGCTCTCTCTCACTCACTTTCCTTTTTTATTTCTCTCTTTTTTGTGCTCTTACGCTCTCGCTCTCGCTCTCGCTCGTTCTCTCACTCGCTCTTTCTCTCTTTGACATGCTCTCGCACTCTCTCTCCCCCTCTCGCTCTCTCTCTCTCTCTTGCTCTCTCGCACTCTCTCTCTCTCCCTCTCGCTCTCTTTCTCTCTCCCTCTCCTGATTTCTCTCTCTCGTACTTTCTATCGCTCCTCTCTCACTCTCTAACTGAAATTTTAATCATGAGCACCAAACAAATGCCACTAAAGTACGAGCAATGCTAATTGTAAGATAAAAGTTTGTAGTTTGTAAGTCTTCTTTCTCTACAGATAAATGACCTTTAACCTACAAGCTTATTGTGTGAAACCGTCTAATTTTGATTGTCAAAATCCCTTCTCCTCAGCATTGAAAAGATAGCCAAAGAGAATTAAGATTTTTGCTCCCTTAATCTCCTTTAAAGCATTTGTTCTACCTCATGACCAAATCTATCTACCCCTTAACTTGTAGACCACTTAATGTGAATAGTCAGAAAACCTTTCTCTCTTAATGGTCATTTAAGGACATTGCAAGAATAAATGATCGGTAGTCTTATCATCCTCTTAGCGAAGGTAGTAGCACTTCGAAAATACTTAGGCTCCATTTAACGTTATCAGTAGTTAATATCCTCTACCAAGTTGCTTCTTAGGTAAAAAAGGAAAAAAAAAAAAAAAAAAGCTTCTGGAGGCACTTACTTTCACTAAATAGCCTTCCATGGACAATTGGGGTTACCTCTTCAATTGCTCTTCTCCTTAAGATCGCCTGAAAATTCATTAGTTTCAAGTGTCTTGACCAATTTGTCTTTCTGAACAACAATCTTATGCAATGCAATTTCTTAAAAAAGTTACATAGACCTTGGATCTCCCAATCTTGGACATTGTAAATGAAAGAGACGCATGACAAACTACCTCCTCATTGTACAAGGAAGCAATCCAATGCATCCTTATTTCCTTATACAAGACAACCTTGAAAATATATGTTCTAAAAGCTTATACGGATTGACTCACCATTTTTTCCTCTTGATCCTTAAGTAAGGTAAAAAATTAGTTTATATCTTCCTAACCTCTCTTTGTGTTGTTTAACTCATTCAGCTCTCTCCCTTCCTTCATGGTTACAACCTTAATAATTTAACTTGAATTTTGCAACCACAATTCTCCTCTATAAGTTGTTCTTTTTCACCCCAAAATGCTATAATCACTTGCAAGAAATGCCTTGTTGAAGGTGATACCTAAACCCATCATGTGATAAGGCTTATTAAAAGCACCCTTTAAAGCTTTCCTCTTTTCATCTCTCTTTGCCCATCCCCATCATGGGCTACTTATGCTCATCACCCATGATGGGGATGGGCAAAAAGAGATGAAAAGAGGAAAGTTCTAAAGGGTGCTTTTAATAAGCGTTATAATGATTTTGATATATAACATTTTTTGTTTTACCTAATCAACATTTCTCAAACTTTTCAGCAAATTGGATTCCATATAGTCTTCATAATTTGCCACCTGAGAGAAACTTGGGATATGTCATCAATGGGGACCCTCCTCTAAAATCCAACTCATCCTATAGATGGTCACCACTCTTTCACTGTAGGAATTAACTTAATCTTACCTGAGTACCAAGAACTCTTATGCAACATAGTATACACCTCAAATTAATCATTTGTTTTTCTTTTGCACCAGAAAATATGACATTATTGGCTTATAGAACGTGGAAGACCATCTCCTTGATTCAAAAGTCCTACTTAAAAACCCTCCAGCAGAGCCCCTCCCATTGCTTCAGTCAAGCTTTTATCCAATACTACATCACCAATATGAAAAAGTGTTTGAGGGGGTCCCTTACCTTAGGGCCTTTCAAACTCATGCACAAAAGCTAGGAAGGCAAGTATTTACCAAGATGGAGAAAGTGGCAATTTTTACTCATCTACTTGCATCACATTTTCTCCCAAACGTAACTTGCTCCATATATAGATAAGAAATCCTGCATACATGGTGATCTGCCTTTTCACATGAAACTTACATTCTCTCTCTTGCCCTACTACCCTCCCCCCCCCCCCCCCCCCCCTCAAAAAAAAAAAAAAAACCCAGTGGGGACCAATGAGCACAAAAGCATTTTTATCTGGGACTTGCCACTGTCTCTGTTACCCTCTTTAATCGCAAAGCTAACATTTTGCAATAACTTTGTAGATACAACAAACTAGACTAATTGGTGGGAAACATCTAATATTTGATTCTCTAAATTTATTTAGGAATTAATAGCACAAAGGTAATATTTAAGGTATCAACAATTTCACTTTCTTTATGGAATTCCTTTTAAAACAGTGAAGAATGACATACTTATGGTTAACTTTGTTAAAGTTAAAATAATTGTGCCTGTGAAACAGTTGACCGTTGATTTTTGGTTTCTGAATGGTCACTAGTTGATCTGATGTTGCATAAGTCATCAACTTTGCTGAATGTTTCTGGTGACTTCACAGTTAGTTGTTTCATGGCACATGAAAGCTGCCACAATGTGTGAGTTTTCCAAGCAGGAGTTCATTGGTGGATTACAGGCACTGGGGTGAGTAAATATATCCTCCAGGTTTAAGTACTGCTTCTAGAGTCAAATGATGACGGAGTTCTTAAGGTAATAAGCCTAATGAAAAGCCATTTTGATGGCAGGATAGATTCTCTTGAAAAGTTCCGTGAAAAGATACCATTCATGCGCTCGGAGCTGAAAGATGAACGTATGTACTATGTTGCGTAAATATCTAGTCAATGTGATTATCAATATACTTCTTTTGGGAGAAATGGATTCAAATATTTGTGTTTCTCACAAAAGTTAACGTGGTTATGATGGCTGACATGTTTTGTGCTTTTTTGGTAAATGATTCTTGTTGTGCCTGTCCAGAGAAGTTTCGTGAAATATATAATTTTGCTTTTGGCTGGGCAAAGGAGAAGGTATATCATTTTATCTTTTTCAGTCATTTATTTCTTGAATTTTGCTACTTCCCTTTTATCTTTGCTTGTTCATGAATGATATAATCAGAGCATTTCATGACCATGGTATACGGTTGCTATAACTTGGGTTTGACTTTATGTTGCTAGTTACCGTAACACAACGTGGGGGTATTGGGGTATTCTCCGTATCTTGGAATGTGATCTCAATATCGCTCTATCTGTTTCATTTTTAATTTCTCATGCCTGGCACATTCTCTTAATGAATCAATGTTCATGGTCATTACTTCATCATAAAAGCAATTCACATGTCTGTAGATATAAAATCCCCCATAATTGTGTACTGAATACTTCTAATGAATCAATTGTTATCTTGTTCTATGGTATATTTGGTCTTCTTGTTTATGATATCTTGTCCCAGAGGCTATTAAATGCAATATTGGTATTGAATCTTCGGAAAAGGAGCTGAAGCCCAGAACTTTAATTAAGATATCTGTATGAGGATTAAGACACACAAACAATTTCAGTTTTTGTTAATAATCTTAGATTATCATGAATGGACTATCAATCCCAGATAGAAGATGCCTCTGGGATTCATCAGTCAGCAGTTGTTAAAATATAATGCATTTTTCCCGTGTGTTTTCCGTAATGGATGTAAACTGTATATGATTGGACTTTGAAAGCTGAATGTATTCATTCTGAGCTTTAGGATTGGCTCTGTGTTATATTTAATTGTATTTGATGGCTCTCAGACTTGTAAAGTTCAACCATCCCTGTCCATTTGGTAGCATAGAAACTTCTCCAAGAATATTTTGGCCCCTTCAAGTATATTGTACTTATGCAGGTTCTGATGTTTCCTTGTCAATTTCAGGGCCAGAAATCTTTGGCACTGGATACTGCAATTGGCATGTGGCAGTTGCTGTTTGCTGAAAGACAGTGGTTGTTGGTCGATCACTGGTGCCAATTCTTACAGGTAGCTCAGAGATCCATGCTCAATCGTTTCTATTCTACTTACTATTAAAATTGTCCAAGAGCTTAAGATTATTTTACACAAACTCACAGATCCGTAATGAGTTCTAGAAGTTCTCCTAAAATTCTCTTGTCCTCCATCTATATATGGTAAACTGTCTCCGCAGACCCTGTTCTCGGAGTTTTCCTATTGCAATTCTTTCTTCTGAATTTATTGCTAAACTACTCTACATCCTTCTCAGTTGCCTATCCTTTGATGAAAATACTGTAAGCCCATATATCTGCCACAAGTAGCAAGCAAACAAAGGTGATCAATGTCATTACATTTCTTCTGGACAGACCTCTCTTTCTCCCTCTCTTTAGTTATCATCTTTAAGTTCACAGTTTTCTTCTGCTTGGTGGGCTGTTCCACCTGGTGCCAGCAAAAGGGCTGTAAACGTGAGTCAAATAAATCATAGAAACATGAATAAAAAAGAGGAAGTTTTGAATGGTAGGCACATCGGTCAGTTGTTTTCAGTCTGTAGTTGGTGGCAGAAATGTGACTAGTCATTTAATTTCCTGTTATGGGGCAAATGTTTGCATGCCAAAAATTGAATTTCTAAGGGCATGAATAGTCATGCCAAGTAAATGTCCAATAGCACATAAAATAGGATAGGTTGGTGGTTAGTTCAATAGCGCTTTACAAGAAATAAAATTGGAATAGTCATGCCTGCATCAGACAACCTCTGTTCAGAACTCTTTTTGCGGAAGGCCATATTTCTCTCTTCTATTTGATAGTGAGTGTTGATAACCAGACCATGGTGAAGTCATGTTGCCTCAAAATTGTGAACTGAGTGATTGAACTACTGAATGCATGGGTTTATTTAGCTGGATCTTGAGAGGTAAATCCTTTATGGTAATTTTAAGAGATGAAGCTTCACTCGACTGTGGCAAACTGTTCTCTACCTTTCCTTTCTTTTCTGAAATTGGAACTATCTGAAGTGTATTATTCAATTTTTACTTTTTAGTGCCCCCAAATTCTTATCATATAACTGGGTGTAAATACTTTTTATAGAAGTTTGTTCTAAATGCATGCAATCCAACCGAATATCCCCTTAGATTTTGGTATTTTCTGATGCATTACCTGATGACTGGGTTCAGTTATCATATATCTTAGATGTTTGCACTGTTTAATTTGCATATTACACATGTGCAAACATGGCCAGTTGTAGGCCAACTTCCATGTATAAAATGGATAAAACTTGTAGAACTTTTCTTATGTTTTACTCTTTAAATTACCTAAAAACACAATGTTGAATTTTTGTGGATCTCTTATGTGGATGAGTAATTTTGTTGTTTTGTGAGTTCTGCCTTGGTATTAACAGATTTATCATTGATGTAGATAATTATCGAATTTGTGTTATTAATACTGAAATACTGATTTGAAAGGTAAAGAGGAACTGAGAAAAAAAAAATATATGAATGAATACCTAAGCATGCTTATCAATGAATTCACTGTTTTCTTTATTCTAAATACTAACTTCTACTCTTTTTTCTGATGCCTGTAAATTAGGCTCGGCATAATAAAGCAATATCTAGGGACACATGGTCTCAACTATTGGAGTTTGCAAGGGTAAGATATACGTGCATGCCTGTTATTTTTTCACACTTGCATATGTAATTGGTATAAACTACAACTGCTTCTGCCTCCTAAATCCTGGCATCTGATATGCTGAATTGGAATTTTTGCTTCCAGATAATAATAATAATAATAAATAAATAAATAAATAAAAAGAAGGAGCCTTAGTGTTGCTGGCTTTAATTTTTGTTTTCTTGGTTATCTTTGTTTAAGTCTCAATCCAACTGTCTTGAGCGGACTTGTTAAGGCTTGTTAATCCAATGAGTTAAGCTGACAAAGTGGCAATTGGTACATGGTACCGTTGGTTTATTTTGTATTTTTCTGCTGGACATGGCGGTTCCTACCTGAACTACCAGTACTTTTTCGTGGTCTTTACTGCCATTTTGTTTTATTGCATTTTCGCCACTCAGCTAAGAAAGGTTTATGAGGTAAACTGGTGACATGAGTAAGCATATTTTGGTTCTACAATAGCAATAATGATATAGCTTCCATTTTGCTAATCAAATTTGCATTGTTGAAGGTGTCAGTGCAAATCCAGTGTTGATGATATTCCTTTCAGTATCCCAAGTATGGGTATATATACACACATACACATATATGAAAGGGCTTTGCAGGAAACTGTGCTTTTTAACCCTCCCTTTCTCCCCATAAAAAGGAATGTGGATTCCATCATTGAGTGTTTTCTTGTATCTTCATTGCCACTCTAGTAAGATAAGAAATATAACATGGTGCACGTTCATGTCTCGAGGCCTTTCTGATATGGTTTATGCTAATCACAACGGTAATGATGTTATGCATGTGATACTGTTGTGCAGACAGTCAACCCTGCCTTGTCAAATTATGATGCTGAAGGTGCGTGGCCATATCTTATTGATGAATTTGTTGAATACTTGTATGAGAATGGCATTGTTCAGAAGGATCAGTTGGCCGACTGGAGTCAGAAACGATGATGGGCTGTTGGTAGCGATTACCTTACGGATCACCCTGTGTTTCATTATAGTGATTTGAGCTCCGCTGCTGCAAATTGTTGCCCACCTTAAAAAATAAAGAAGAAAAAGTGAAAATATTTTCTACCTCAATTGGTGAGCAAAGATTTGGTTTGTGGGATTGTTGATAAGGTATATGCATTTTCTTTTCAATAATGATGGGATCTTACAATTTGCCACTGGGGTTGGACTGTTATCTTCCTTTCTCCATTTAACTTTTTCGAACAAGTAGTCTATTGTTGGTTTTGGGTTTTGCCAATTTCTATGAAGCTCAATCTGGTATGTGTTCCATTTGAAGCTGACCTCTAGGTTTAGATTAATGGCAAAGTGGATGTAGAGGATGATTGCTTTGGCCATTCACATTTATTCATGGTCGCTTCCCACCTATTATTCAAAATTTCATTTTGATCAATCAACAAACATAATACATTCTGGCATGCCAATTTGAAGTTGGTCAGATAAGTACGAACCATTAATCTTTCCTGTTTCCAGCAAGTTTTTGTTTTGCGAGGAGCACCTTTCTCTTCTGTCTTTGGTTGTGAAGGCAAATAAGTTTTCCTGGTTTCAGATCAGCCACAACCAGATGGGTGTAATTCTTTTACTGTCATTTAGCATCATAGCTAATATTTGGATATCCTCCTTTTATATTGCATTTCTGGCCTTACTATTCAACTTGTTATTTTAGCTTGCATTTTCCTTTGCACTTATGCACGATATAATGTACAGGACCTCTAGTTAGCATCATTGAAGATATAATGTACAGAACTTCTACTTAGCATCATTGAAGTCCTAGCACCTAGATGCCAAAACGGTATCAATACCTCATGAACATGATTTGCTATTCCAGATTGCAGATGCAGAGCACCAATGTTTGACGATAAACACCATTCCAGCTTGCAGAGGAAGAATGTTATTCTTAGAACGTTAGTTTATTATTCTTCCAACACTTCAGTATATTAGTCTTCCGGAATTCACAGATAATCAATAAACATCGTTTAAACAATTTAATGGGTAATGACAACAAATTGCTCTCTCATTCCTTTCCTTTCTATTTTCTTTTTTTCAAAATCTTAAAGCCACTCATCCTGCAAGTTTTGTTGGCATTGAGGTCAAAGATTCATCATTCCAACATATTATTAAAATATCGTGGGCTCAAGAACATAGTTTTCTGATTCTCCCTCAAGAGTTCAGAAAATGCAAATAATCAAATCCAGCTTAAGCATCCAATACAATTAAACCTCAAGGATAATCAAGGTTATACTAGATTTAGGATGGTCAGTCTAGACACAAACAGTATTGATAAGTGCAACCAAAACTTCCCATGTAAACCAGAATGAGTTTACAAGGAGGAAATACATAGGTAAAAGAATGCGTAATGTTACTTTAGCAATTAGCTCCACTGGATCAAAAAAATTACACGGCAAAAAGCAGAAAAAGGCCAAACTATAATCCAAAAGCAGAAAAAAGCCAAACTATAATCGCTGGGAGATTTCTTTCATCTTCTCCTACTACCACCTCGGTAATCCTCCTCGCTTTCTTTATCCTTTAAGAAGCCTAGGAAAGCAAGAAAGCCAAAAAGGAAGAATCCACCTGACCAGTTACCTCCCCCACCTCCCCCACCACCTCCACCATCACCATCATCACGAGGTGGAAATCCAGTCCCACCATCATCAAGCTCTGGTGACTTCTCCTTCGCTGGAATCAAATTAGACATTAGATCAGATTAACACATTCCCCTACAGAATCAAAAGTGTGAAAAAAAATTGCAAAACTAAATAACTAATAGTGATAACGGTATTTGCATGAGAACAAATTACTGCACTTTTTTTTTGGGGGGGGCGGGGGGGGCGTTTGAGAAGGCCACTGATCTTAACATGGATATCACACAAGAAAGATTGAAATCAAAAAAGGAACATATGCATGAGCTCATTAAATGCTGATCAAAACAAACATATGACCGTACCATGAACAGGAGCTTGGGTGATTGTTGGTGCCTCACGGGTAATAGTTTGGGTTTGCCCTTCGCTGCATCTAGCATTCTACAGAGAAAGGAAAAAAAAACAAATTAAAGCCAGCAGACAGCCTCCAACAAAGGGCGGCCCATAAAACATAGAAGAAAATGAAGCTATCCTTGGACGAGCGCACTAGCAAAGAGAGAGAGAGAGAGAGAGAGAGAGAGAGAGAGAGAGAGAGAGAGAGAGCATGACAACAGGGAATGTATCTTTCAAGATGCATATACTATCTGTTGATCCAATGCTATTATGTCCATAACCTATGTCCCACATGCTGCAGACAATGTACATTAATGACGTTATAGAAAAGCAAATCTTCTAGGGAGTATCACACATCCTGGCAACCTTTCTCAGTCCTCATAATGAATAACTCTCACAAATCAAGCTACCTAACAAACAGGCTGAATTAACATCTCCAAGACTGCATTGTATATATTTATAATTAGGTAGCTGAATACCCTGATCAAAAAAATTTGGTAGTTGAATAACTCAACTTAGATTAAGCATCAATACATTTTAATAGCCATGATCATGATGAAGATCTCAATCAGGCTCGTCTCAGCCATTTCCATTTCTATTACGAGGACCTCAAAAACCACCAGATAGCACAATGCAGAAGTTCATACTTCCAGTAACATGCATAAACAATAAATGACTTCTACGACAAAGACGCGTATCAATCCTCAGTCTTTTCAAGTCATGGAAACAGGCTTTTACCACTTCTGCATCCAGAATATGAAGAATTATGCAATTTAATTAACAGGGCTAGCATAAATAAGAGAAAATGAATGCATGAACTTACCAAAGCAGAAGCACATATTACAGAAGCAGATTTTATTTGATTAGAATTTGTGGTAACTCTTTTCCCATAAATGGGTTGCAACTGCGAGCCAAGCCCCACTGGACCCAGAGCAGCAACTTCAATTCGCCCCTTGCTTCCACTTAGTGGTTGACATCGCATGGAAACCCTCACTGAATCACATCACAACTTAGTGGTTGACATCGCATGGAAACCCTCACTGAATCACATCACAAAAACTTAATTAGCTCCTGTAATTCATCAACGATTTCCATAGCACAGAACAGAACTTTCTTCTTCATAGGTTGACTAAATTAAAGATAAATGACTCTGGTTAAATACTAGGTAAAATTACCAAAAACCAACAAGTTTGACCCACTTGTGCCTAATCACTTCATCCTTTTCAATGTAACAGTTGACCTTCACAAATTAGTTCTAGAGAAGATGGCTTAGACAAGCCAAACCAAACAACTTCAATCAATAAGAACAAATAGGGTTAACACTGATGCTTATATATCTTGAAGAATCTCAGCTGCTTAGGATGTTTCCATTGTCCTAGTTACACATGTTTGTCCCACACACCTTAATCAAGTGTTATAAACATATCCATTTTAAATCGTTTTAACAGTAAACCAACCCACAGTCATGATGCAGAATTTTATCAGGTAATAAATGTATATAATTACTACGACAGATAATTCAGTGACACAATGCTTCAAGCTTCTATATTTATACCACTTAGTGACCGCCAACCACTTATAGATCCACTGGCACATATCATCTGAGAGAATTTGCAAATAATAGTTTCCTTCTCAATATTTACCGAGAATAAGTTAATACGTATATACATGGTACGTCGAAGAAAACCTTGGGCTGGACTTATGAAGATATGTAGAAAGTATGAAAGAAATAAAATAGGTGACCAAAAAAAAAAAAGAAAAAAGTTAATATAAATAATTGCCACATACTAGGTCATGAAACATTCTTTTTTTTTTCTTTTTGGCTCCATTTGAAAGAGAACAAACACACAAAATGGATGATGAACAAAAATAAGAACATTTGTACTCCCAGTTTATACTCTATCAGATTGGTGGTTCTGAAAGAAAGGGTGATTATTTACACATCCCTATAAACCTAAGCTCTTAACTAGTTCATCTAATAAAGAAAAAGAATTCCATTTGTTGATGATGGAAAAGGTTTTTCCTTCATCTCGTTGGCCAATATAGTCGGTTAGAAAGCATGAGTTTTCTTTCGATAATTTCAGCATAATGATTCTTTATGTATGGCTGGGTACAGTGGGTTTTCATTTGGGTTTTCTCAGTTAACCAAAATTCTCACAGCCTATGGTGATCCAGCAAATAAGACTGCAACCTTAAAATCCCAAGTTCTAGGGTCATTTAACATTATTCTTGGTAATAGAAAGTATTTAAGTAACAATTGTTGGGCATATTCATGCATTTCCCTAAACAATTGTTGCAGAGACAACCCGAATTATCATAATTCAAAATCCAAATAAAAAGATACTAGGAAAAATACAGCCGAAGGTTTATGCTAAATCTTCTCCTTGATTGCTTAACTACCAGCCGACAAAGAAGTGTTTCGGATTTCCTCAAAGAAAAAAAAAAATATTCATACCATATTTCTTGTAGCAGGCAGCGTCGTTCTGGAGAGGAGTGAAGCAATAGACGGAGACCGGAGCGCTAGTTCGAACGAAAGAGTTCGAACGAAAGAGCTTACCATCTCCAAATCGCAAAAACACAGGGAGAGAGATAGAGCGGGTTATGCAATTTAAGGTCGGCACGAGGGACCGCCGCGAGAAAGTCCCAGGTATGACGGGCAGAAAGAGAGAGAGAGAGGCTAAGGCTTATGAATTTCAAGTTGTTTTAAAAAATAATAATAAGAATAACTTTGGCTGTGTGTATGCGCTGATGTACGGAAATTTGTGTTTCAACCAATAAATACAAGAAATGTAAAAAATCATAAAATCACATAATTAGCAAATTGGCATTACTACTTCTTATTAAAGATATAAATATATTTTTTAATTTTAAATATTCATCATTTTTAAAAAATTAATTAACTATTAAAAAAACACATTTATTAATAATGCAAGATATGGTCAAGAGGCTTCTAGAATAAGCCTAAGGCAACTCCGATGTGAAATAACGATAAAACTCTGAACTCCAATCTCATGCTCGCTTGTTGTGTAACTCCGTTGGCAGCATCATCAAGAGCTCCCCCAAGTCATTTAAGATTAAATTGTAAATACTTCGGAGGTAAGATTCTTTTCAAACAGGTTCAGTTCATCCTTATCTTTGCGTCGTTGAAATCCTTTATAACTCTCGGGGGACATAAATCCTCATGTTCTTTTGTTTTTGTAAACTTAATATCAAAAACGAAATTAGGATCGGATTCTTCAAATTCTCTTTCTCTCTCACTTGTTTGATTTTTGGCAGCTATAATTAATGAACAATTTTCTAGTAGCGGAGATATTTCATCACTACTTTGTGTGTCACATACACATGTGACAAATTTTGATTTTTTTTTTCTTTATGACTCGCATAAGAACCGTGAGAAAAAAGTGATTTTTAATAACTTTTCTTTATAATTTTTTAACGAATCGTGAAAAGATTGGTTATTTATTTACACTTTTTTGATAAATTTTAAAGCTAGTAAAAAATTAGGTGTTAACTAATTATTATTTTTTTTACAGTGATCATTTTTCACGCAATGTTTGGTGGGTAAATAAAAAATTGAATCAAAGAAGACATTGGATGGCAAATATTTTGTGATAATACAAGATCATGGTTGGCATTTGAGAGCATATCTTTTTGAAAGAGAAGATAGAGGCCATTCCATTTATAACCCATTTGGCCCTAAACTTAGCAAAAGCTTAAAAGGTCTCCGGTTTTTGAAAAGTGTAATTGTTGTGGCTGGTTTATACCTTATTCAAGATTAAAAATTGGCTTATGTTGAAGGGCCCAAAAGGGTTGGTCATAAGGTGAAGCTACTTCTCTTTAAGCAAACCACTATTAAGTTATACTTCTTGCCCAACAATGATCACTTCTATTGCTTAGTGGAAAAAATTAAAGAGTTCCCACATTCTAACTATTAATAGTCTATTAACCTTAACCACATGCAGCTATACATAATCGAAAGTTGATAAATTCACTTTTTTATTGTTTTAACACATATAGTTCTGAAATGATAATTCTGAAATTTAAAACAAATTACTTTTTTTTCTTTCTTAAGAGAAAATAGCCTGAAGCTTGTAGGTAAACAAGAGTTGAAGAAGGCAAGTTCCAGTGATTTAAAGAGCTAGAGAAGGTAAGGGGAAGGAGTCAAACGAAAAAAAAGAGGAAAGTCAATATCCCTAGCTAATGAAAGAAATTGGCAAAGCCATAATCACCACTAATCCACTAGAGTTTTGACACTCGTGGTGTGTGTTAACGCTAGAGATGGGAGAGGGAGATGATGACAAAGATGGAGATAGAGATGGAAATGGAAAAGGAAATGGGACCTAGTGGAACAAGAAGCCAATGATGGAAAATATGCATTGTTAACGGTTGCGATCGGCACGATCGACGATGGTGCTGCAAGACTTGAGCTCTTTTTATTGGATTGGCATTTGTCATACTTAGAGAGGACCCATTTTGAAGCTTACCCTTGTCGTAACTTCACTAAACTACTAGGAGTTGGACTCAAGAACCCATTTTCGCTCTTAAAAAACTAAAGCAAGTTACCCATCGATAGTATTTCTTCTAGTATTAACCTAAGGAATTGATTCTTTAAACAAGTAAGATTGAAATATTATGCGCATCAGAAATTTCTTTGAAATCTACTCACTAAATGAATTCTAAGCAAGTTCTAAGATATTTTAAAAATTGAAAGATTACGCGTACTTTAAGAATCAACCTGACGCTTTGGGAGTATTCTGATCAACGTCAGCACTGAACTAAAAAATTTCATGTCATTCACTTGAACAAGGTCAAAAAAATGATGATAGCCTCAACAAATTATCCTCATACTAATGATTCATTTAAAGGTCGCTTGACATAAGAGCTTGAGTCAAATAAAATAAAAAGATTTGTTTGCATATGACATTTGATCATTTAAAAGAAATAAAAAAATTTTAAAATTAAATAATTTTTATTTTAAAATATTAAAAATGTAAATTTTAAAGACAAGTAAAAGTATCTAATAGTAAAAACATAAAAAATTAATGAAAACATAAATTAAAATATAAACTTAATTAAAAAAGATATTCATATAAATATAACAACATAAAAATAGTTATATATTAATATCATAATTTAAGTAAAAATATTTATGACTAATTTATGTCAATAAATACCCAATACAGTATTATTTTAATTTATATCATTTGTAATGTTGTTACTTTTAAGGTTTTAATCATCCCGCTTGTCTTCTAGAATTATGACTTCGAATTTTAAAATATATTTACAAAGTATATAGAGTGGAGATCATTTTTTTATTCAATGATGTGGTTTTGACGGACAAAAAATTTATAAACTTAATTTATATATCATTAACTTTTTGAAAATATTATTATTTTATTAATTTAACAAATACCATTTTACAAATTATTGATAATTTTTAGAAATTATTATTTGAAAATAAAATAAAATTATATTTTCTAATAAAATGTTATTATTTTGAGATTTTTTTCCTAAAAATTGAGAATTTAAGACGGTATCAATACGCTTTGGTTAATCCAAGAAAAGAGCTTGTACCTCGCAGATGGCCTGTCATGGTCAATGAAAAAGGTCGGTGAACTCGTGCCTAACTGCCGGAACTAAAACGGACCACGTGGGCAGAGGATTGGTTCCCAACGAACCCCACCACGCAGACCAAACAGTGCGTTGCCCTTACGCCGTACTTCTCCCTCGATTTAACCGTCCCACTTCGAACCAACCACCCCATCAACAGAAATCCACTGCTGCTCTCCCACAACAAGAGTCCATGCATTACCCTTTCCTACTTATAGAAACTATTTTTAATTCTTTTCTTCTTTTTCACGTAAGTTCTCAAAAAAAATTCTGGCGCGTTCCACGTAGAAAGTTGACCATTTGCTTGACTTACACTATAACATGAAATTACTTAAATGTCCTCAAAACAATCTATACTTTCTAATCGATTGGCAATCTAAAACAGCTGGCTTTAGCATTAATAGCATAAAATATATTTTTCCCTTAGGCGTGTAAAAATAAAATTGCAAAAAAGGTTGCAAATCTGATTTTTTTTTTTAAAAAATCACCTACTCAGATATCTTATATAAATATCACTTAAATTTTGAATTTTTTAATATAAATTATTAAACTTTTTATATTATTATATGAAAAAGTCATTATAATTTTTTAAAAATCAAATTTCTTACCGAATCTGGCCATCATAAATAGAATATTCCATAGCTGAAGTTAGTGTTAGATGATGGAACTGTAGAGAAAGGAGCCTGAAAAGCCCTCCAAAGCCAACCCGTAGGACCGGCTAAATCCCAAAGGGCAAAAAGCTCCCAAAATCTCCCAGACCGATCTGACGTGGCTTTCGAGGTACTCCCTTTCGTTGTCACCCGCTAAACGATGAGGCTCAGCTCAGCTCAGCTGCGTCGTTAGAAGGATCCGCCGCCTTAATGGAATGTAATACCCTGCGGGAGTCTCATTTAGATATCCTGCATCCTCGACTCTCACACCCCGAAATGCCATTGATACGCAAATTTTGAAGGGAAACATAATGATCGTACCATGAGCTCACTCACACTGAAAAATAAAACCCAATGTAAGAGAAAGTTGTTGGCACGAGGAAAACTCCGCCCAAAATTTCTGCTTTTAAAAAATACGAGCAACCATCTCTCATTGCTTTTTAAAAACTCTTAAAACAGTGTCGGTCCGCCCAAAATTTCTGCTTTTAAAAAATACGAGCAACCATCTCTCATTGTTTTTTAAAAACTCTTAAAACAGTGTCGGTATTTTCATTTTGGTCTGCGCCTACTCTCCAAACCCGCAGCCGGATCCACCTCCCTCATTCTCAAAGGTTTTTCTCGCTCTCTTTCTAGGGTTTTTGACGACAACAGCTCTTTGCAGCAATGGCTTTCTCTTCGCTCCTTAGATCTACTCCTGCCGCTTCTCTGATCGAAGCTTCTCGAGTCGACCTATCCTGCTCACCGTCTGATTCCTTCAAGGTCCTGCTTCTCTCTGATCATATAGAAAGGCTGTTGTCTTGTTTGTATATTTTAATATTTTCCTCTTGATCTATTAAAGCGTATTCTCATTGGTTGTCTTTCTCGGTTGTTATTGGCTTTGCTGTGACTTCATTGATTCAAACTCTCTTTACTCCTTGTGTTTGGTTGTTTGTTTTCTTTTTCCAACTTTTGTGGTCATTTGTATTTTACTTTTTGTTTTGTCCCTAGGAAAATGTAAAACTGAGCTCGACTGAGCTTGAACAGTGAAATGCTTATTGTTTCATAAGCTTATTCTTTGTTTGGGTTTAACATTTGCATCTCTTATTCATTCATTTCGTTGTTAAGGAAGCCAAACAGAGCACGAGCGCTGAATGTGTCTTATAATATTGTGGTTTTTAAATTCTAATTTTGTTATGTGTTTGATCTTTTACTTCCTTATTTTAGTCTTGTAGTTTTGTTGGTTGCTGGTTTTCACTTTGCTAATGAAAAGGTTGTTGGTTGGTAAAACATTGGACATTAAATAATGAGGTGTATTCTGATCCTTATTGTTTGACTTCCTTGATGCTTTTTTTCCTTAAAAAAATAAAAATTGGCCAGAAGCAGAAGCCTATCTTTTTCCAAAATATGATCTCTGTTGATTATTAAAAGACATGATCTTTGACTAATATTTGCGATTATTGAGCTTGTGCACTGAATTGTTTTGTTTTCTTTGTAGTTCTGTGGTTCCTATTAGTTTATCATGTGCTTATGCACTTAAATTTAGTAATAATTTGTTTTTTTTTCCTACTTTGGTTAAAGAACAATGACATTGTTATGACTCTGTTCCTTGTTAGAGCACTGCAAAATAAATGGAGTTGAAAGTTTGTTTTGAACTGTTAGTACTTAAATTGTCACTCTCCCCTTTTCTCCTAATATTCAGGTATCATCCCTTGGTTTTAGTCGCAATCTGAGCTCCTTCAGCAGTTCAAGTGCCGTGGTTACTACCGGCTCTTCATCTTTGCAGTAAGTTTAATAATGTGAAACTTAGCAGCCAACTTTCAGTTGAACTCGATGAGCATTTGCATCATTGTCTTTGATTTGCTTATTTAGTTTTTCAAACATTCCACAACATTTTATTATTGTCTTCTTATGGACACTGAAAGATGTTAAATGGGTAATTCAGGAACTGCGGTGCAAGAAGTATCCAACCTATCAAGGCCACGGCTACTGAAGTGCCTCCCATCGTCCAGAGTAAGAATCAACCTTTTCAAATTTAATGCATATTCAACTCTTATTTAATTCTGATTTTGGTGTCATCTGTGCTGATTCATGGGTTTGGCTTATTTTTCGTTGTCTAGAATCACGAAGAAGTGGGAAGACAAAGGTTGGAATCAACGGTATGATTTCTTCTTATTATTAATGTTTTCTATATGATGTATGTTTCTTAATAGTAATTGAACTTGTGGTTTGGTTTGGTCTTAATGTAAATGTCATCTTCCTGAGCTTACCACTTCTTTTTCCTATATCAATCAATATTTCCTAGTACAAAAAGTTGTAGCTGAAGTTTCGATTTGCTTTGGTCTTCTTGAAATGTAAATATATGTTAGAGGGTACCTCTTTTTGCTGTGTCAATCCTGATGTCTGCTTAAAAAAAATGTCAATCCTGATGTTTCTTGATGTTCTGAAAAAAAAAGAAGGTTAACTTGCATTTTATATAGAGTTAGATTAACCTATCCCAATCTATCAGTTTGGTTTTTCACTTTACTTAAGTCGAATGATATATGTTTTTTTGACTTTTCCGGATATAAGAAATTGTTCTGGTGTGATACAAGAAGTCTTGTTGACGAGTGCTATGGATTAAAAATGTTTAAAATAACACAAGAATAAGCAGCAGTGTATGCATCTGTGTTACTTTATTTGTGTCTTAAAATAACACAAGAATAAGCAGCAGTGTATGCATCTGTGTTACTTTATTTGTGTCTTCTTTTTCCTGTGAATTTCTTGTTACTGGATTATTTCCTGTGTACTTATTACTGTATGTTGTGTCTGTTATCCTGATAGTTAGGGCTTTATTGAGACATGTCAGTGCTACCATTTCAGTGCATCACAAACTTGGGTGTTGACATAAACTTGAGTTGTACCTGAGAATGTGGTGTTTAGTGCATGGTTGAGTGTAGATCTTCCATTTGCAGAAGTTCTATGCTAGACCTGTCATATAGTTATTCTAAAATTTCATCATTTAAATGAAAATCATGTGTTTTTCTAATGTTGATGAGTTGAGAGCATACAATTAGTTTAGAGGGATATATTTATTTGCTAGACTATGGTCAGCTGTTATTTAATTGGTTCTTGGTAGATTCTTTTGTCTTGTAAATGTTCACACGTGGGTGGCCGCCCCTTGTGCTCTTGTGAATAAGTCTGCTATTATAGCTAGCGCTTATGGCACTACACTTTGCAGCATTCAAAGCGATGGGTGAGATAGGGTTCAGAATATTAAGGGATGATTTAACGGCTTTTATAGTCTCAAACCAAGTAGATTTCTCTTGTTGTCCTGTCAGTGCCTAGAATCATACATATCTGACACATAATATCTTAAAAACAGAAAAAGTGACATTTTCTGATGTTTAAACTGGTGCAGGTTTTGGTCGGATTGGAAGGTTGGTTCTACGTGTTGCAACTTCCAGGGATGACATTGACATCGTCGCAGTCAACGATCCATTTGTTGATGCTAAGTACATGGTAAGGATGTGCAATATCTGCATTCTTATTCAGTTGCTTGTGGGATATGAGGCCATCTAGTAGTGTACAACTTATGACTAGATGCTGGCAGGCTGTTTTTCCATGGATAAACAAAACTTGTCCTCTGACTACAATTGATGTCATTTGCATGGTTTATAAGTCAAGTTGGCAATTAAATTTCATCTCTTGGTTGCATATCATATTGCATAAACAGATAGTTAAAAAGTCTGGTGGAAAATTATTTTTTCTTTTTCAATATGGGGAATTTATGTAACCGTATATTAGGTCCTGCTAATTATGTAGTAGGTATTTTAATAGGAAATAGTGAACAATTACTGCATTATTGCTCTACATTGTACTTTACATGCCTAATTGGGACAAAAAGGAATATTAATGTTCATTTTCTGTTACTCCTCCATTGTAGAGAACTGACAGTCTTTCTGGAATAACTGCAATTTAATCTGCATTAATTCATAGATTGGAGTTCCCTGTCATTTTAGTGTTTTCTAGACGTCATTCTTGCCATTCTGGTTTTTGTTTTTTTTGGTTCTTTTTTTTTTCTAAAAGTTTCTTAGCTTATTTTATTTTGATCTGCTCAAAATTTTTGATAGAGAAAGCCATCTGTTTCCTGGCCTATCAAAGTGGTCAGGAGATTAAATATTGCCATGCAGATGAAGTTAAGAATTATGTGAAGATTAATTAAAGTAGTGGGGTAGTTGAAATACCATATTTAGATCTGTCTCAATAATTCCCATACTACCATACCACCACTAGTTTTCCAAATATGTCACCTATTAGAATGACTTATTATTATTATTATTATTATTAAAAGTGTAGTATATTCACAAAAGCTCCAAGTGGGGTGCCACCCATGTAGAACATGTGGCTGCAAACCAACATATCTGAAAAACTATTTTTAGAAAAGACATTGAGTGCTTCGCCCCTTTAAGATCTCCTTTTTTGCTCTCATTCCATACAAGCCAAAATATAAAGAGAGGTAACATTCTAATTGCTTTTCTAATTCCTTTACAAACCAATATATTGGACCACGCCCAACTCCTCAGACACATTGCGTGCTACAAACCATCATAGGCAATGAGGATTACAAAGCCATCTTCCTTAAGTTGCCTTGTACATGGGCATGATAGGAGTCAGTGGTTCACTGGTTCAGCATTACATTTACAAAAAAAAAAAAAAAAAAAAAAAAAAAAAAAAAAAAAAACACTCCTACTCACAATGAA
The DNA here is from genome assembly GCA_021397835.1 of Moringa oleifera. Taxonomy (NCBI): domain Eukaryota; kingdom Viridiplantae; phylum Streptophyta; class Magnoliopsida; order Brassicales; family Moringaceae; genus Moringa; species Moringa oleifera. The sequence goes on along the minus strand of JAJFZO010000609.1, from coordinate 2,091,790 downwards.
AAGTCCTCTTTTCCTCAAGTTAATGGTTAGAAGGTAACTTTTGTTGGTGCACCTCTCTTCCATATGGCCCTCCAAGGAATACTGGGTCCTGCATCAGTTGGTATTGTGCCTAATGGTGTCATAGTGGAACTTGCACTAAAAGTAGTTTTTGCATTTGGCTTCCATCCAACTTTATCGTCTGTATCCTGCACTACCCTCACCGAATATAGTTTGACTAAAAAATTTCCCAATCACATCTAATTGCCAAACTTGAAAGTTACGAACAAATCGAACATTCTAAACAATGCTATCTTCTCTCCATTGGTGGCACTTGTTAACTAATGCTCTATTGCCTCTGGTAATGCTGTAGATGGTAGGGAATTGCATCCTAAATGGGGCATCTGCAAACCAACATTCATGCCAAGAAGATATGGACTCAGCGTTATCTACACTACATCACATGCTGAAAGAAGTCACCTGAACCAATTGCCTTCTAAACCCCAAACCTATATGGTCCTTGACCTTCTTGGTTGTCCATCCATTGCAATCTATACCGAACTTAGCAATGACCACTTGCTGCCATAACCTGTCCCTTTCCTTCGTGAAGCACCATAACAATTTTCCTAGATTAGCTTTGTGAAGTGAACCAAAGATATAATGTCCCTGCCTCCCTTCTCCAATACATATATCAAAATGATATTATGTCTATGTTCCTAGTCTTTATTATATATTTCCTGATCTCAAGTAAATCAATCAGTGGAATGGATGTCACTTTTCAATATTTTTCACTCATTTGGAAGATTTACCTTTAAATGGAGAGCGAATAGAATAGAAAGCTTGTGTTTTTTTCCTGATCAGAAGAACAGAAAGCTTTCTTATTTTCTTGCCACTAAAAAACTCTACTAATTTGCCACTACTTCTGATTTTAGGTGTTCGCACACCTAGTATGAGATTGTATATTGTTCACGTTTATGGGACATATTCCATCTGCAACCCTTGATCCCTCCTGTCCTTCCCCTTCCCAAAGAAAAAAGAAGAGAAAAGTGACAGAAATTGATAAGTCCTTCTGGTTGGAATCAACATGCCTTTAGAATAGATAACCAGAAATTAAACAACGGCGCTCAAATCATCTTCTCAGCAAGTATGGATGGTCCTGCTTCTTACGTAATTGCACTATCTTAGAGGCATTTTTTTTTAAAATACAAATGGGACTGTGTCTGCTCCTCTGTATATCAGATATCCATGCAGTTTCCTTCTCTTGTGGTTCACAAAATTCTAAGTCGACTCTGTTTTAGAGGGTTTACAAAACACTGTAATGCCTGTAATATATTTATTTGATATGTATAAACTGCATGGTTAAGTGGAACTAAATATGCTAATTGCTTAGGGATGTGAATGTCAGCTGTCAAATATGATACAAATGTTTTTCTCCCCTCCTTCACTTGTCTTTTGTTTTTACTCTTATTTCATTTTTTGGGTTTTTGTGTGTGCAGTAGGAGGGTGGGTGCATATAGAAAATTAGATTTAGTGGTCTGGTGGTTTTTATGTCTGTTTAATATTCTGGCTTGTGTCATTCATGCTAGGAAAAATCGTTACAATTTAGTATTTTTTTCTTGTCCAGGCTTATATGTTCAAATATGATTCTACTCATGGAGTTTTTGAGGGAACCATCAGAGTTGTGGATGATTCTACTTTAGAAATAAACGGGAAGCAGATTAAAGTTGTTAGCAAGAGGTATGTTTGTATGTCAGTTGATAAGATTCTCTGAGTGTGTATAGACCCATGCATAGTTGATGACATAAATGCCTGTGTTGGTTTAATTGTAAACAGACTGACTGAAAATATCTTATTGGCTCCTAATATTTAAGTAACTCTTTTCAGGAACCCAGCAGAGATCCCATGGGGTGATTATGGGGCTGAGTATGTTGTTGAATCTTCAGGGGTTTTTACAACAATTGAGAAGGCTACAGCACACTTGAAGGTGGGTGTAAATTTCTGGTATTCTGTTCTGTTCTCTTCCTCTCTCTCTTTCTCTCTCTCTCTTTTCGTTTTACGTGCATTAACATGCTTTGCATTGAACTTTCCTTGATTCTTCTTTGCAGGGTGGTGCCAGGAAAGTGGTAATATCAGCTCCCTCAGCTGATGCACCCATGTTTGTTGTTGGAGTAAATGAGAAGACATACAAGCCAAACATGGACATAGTTTCTAATGCAAGCTGTACCACCAATTGTCTTGCTCCTCTTGCCAAGGTTTGACAACCTTAAGTTTCAAACAGTAGTTTTTAAAAGGACCTATTAAGTGTATTAAATATTAGGTAATTTTAATTTTCGATTATCTCTTAGTAAGAGCTAAATTACGCTGATATCTGATGTATCAACTCATTGCTTCATTCTTTCTTCTTCTTGTTGCAGGTGGTACATGAGGAATTTGGTATTGCTGAAGGTTTAATGACAACTGTGCATGCAACTACAGGTCTCTCTCTCTCTCTCTCTCTCTCTCCTCAAACAGAGACTTAATCATGAATAAAAAATCCTAAGTTTGTGATTGGAGGATTGCAAAATGAGTACAATCATAACATTCAGTGCAAATTCTTGAAATCAATTCCAGGTGATATATGTACATGTAAAACAAACATGGTATATTGAAAAATAAAATATACTTAACAAATATTGAATGATCCTATTAGAATGTCATACAGTTGTTGATTTCTCTATATGTGTAAAATCTTAAATATAGAAAATTTGGGAAGATAGAAATTCATAATATCTGTCAATTGAATAGATTAGATTCCATAGTGCCAATGATTCTCTCTTAATATATGAATTGTTAGGTGGTGTTCAAATTGTGTATCAAATTGAATGGACTGATTCAAATCATGAATTGATTGATATTTTGACGACTATGGTCTTGTCTGTGTGTTTGTCTCTCTTTCTAGGTCAATCCTGGTATGATTAGTAGATCATATTGTGTGGGTAGAGTAACATAGTTATGGTTTTTAATTTCAGCTACACAAAAGACGGTGGATGGCCCTTCAATGAAGGACTGGAGAGGGGGCCGTGGGGCTGGTCAAAACATCATTCCTAGTTCAACTGGTGCCGCTAAGGTGTGCAACAAATATGTGCAGATATTGAAGTTTAAAGAACTAAATGAGGCGTGGCATTTTTGATTTAGCAGTTCAAATGACTTCATGTTTTTGGTACTGTAGGCTGTTGGAAAAGTTCTTCCAGATCTCAATGGCAAACTTACTGGAATGGCATTCCGTGTTCCAACACCTAATGTTTCTGTTGTGGATTTAACTTGTCGACTTGAGAAGAGTGCCTCCTATGAAGATGTTAAAGCAGCCATAAAGTATGCATCCTAACAACCTTTATTTAATCCTTTTTTTTTGATGTGGTTGGCCGCCTTTTTTCTAGTTCGACTGAGTATATCTGCTGAACTCAATTTAGTTGGCATTTTATAACGTCCTTCAATTTCCAAAATAGGTATGCCTCAGAGGGGCCACTTAGGGGCATTCTTGGATACACTGATGAGGATGTTGTCTCTAATGATTTTGTTGGTGATTCGAGGTATACATCTATTTCTCTCCATAACTGAACTTTTCAATTTCCATGAAAGGATGAAGATTATCTGTAATATGTTGAATTTCTTGGCTTCCTTGATCCAATATGCAAGTATGCATGTAACTGCCAAAAAAAAAAAAAAAAAGGAACCTGGCTATATTACAAGTTTTGTATTTTCATTTAATTTATCAGTAAAAATTGGTTGGTTTTTGCTGTTTGACTACTGGAAAGTTTTGTTGTTCTGTTTACTGATTTGAGGGTAGACTGAGAATCCATGTCAGTATCTCCTGATGATTTGATTATTTATCATGGATGTGATTCCTATTCACTTGTAATCCCCAAAACATATTGATATATCTCATTCTTCCTTTGTGGTTTTGTTAACAATGGGATTGTTTAATTTCAGATCCAGTATATTTGATGCTAAGGCTGGTATAGGATTGAGTGCTTCCTTTATGAAGCTTGTTTCTTGGTATGACAACGAATGGGGTTACAGGTATAATGTCTCTCTTTTTCTTACTAATGTTTGTATGGCAAAGACTCACTGCCTCAGTTTATATGCTAAGACTAATTATGTTGGATTATTGTCTAACAGTCTGTTGGTTTTTCTTATAGCAATCGAGTGCTTGACTTGATAGAGCACATGGCATTGGTGGCAGCCAACTGAACAGCCAGAGGTTTTATTGGTCCATGTGAGAGAACCCTCAATTTCAGCTAGAAATAGTATTTTCATAAAAATTGATAGATATTCTGATTTTTTTTTGTAACACATTTGGAAAGCGGCAACTTTTCAAAATAATGAAATATTCCAGCCTTTGTAGGCTCAATTCAGAAATAGAATGTTACCCGGATTGTGATCAAATTGCAGGGAAGCTGACTCTTCTTTAATTCCCCTTTCCTTATTGCCTTTTATGAGTGATAAATTGAAAATAAGTTGTGGAGGAATTTGGAATTTGATCTCCATCAAATCTGCCTTGGTCCCAGATGCTCAGACTGGACAATATTTTGCAATATTTGAGCCTAAGAAATCTTTCCATGGGACAAGCGGATAGGGTTTTGATTTTGGACTTGCCAATTTTCTTTTCTTCCTCTGTTCAGGTAATTATCTTCGCATTTTGGCATTGAGATGATTACCCTGTTTTTTATGCATATGATATTTTAATAAGCCAACAAAATTTGGAAGAAATCAAAGAATTTCTTGGAAGCCTTACAAATATATTTTTTTATTTGTTTAATTTTTTCATAACTCATGAAAGATGTATTTTTTTATTCTTCTATATCGCTAGATAATTTTTTTATGTTCACATAATTATGCCTTATATATGAGAAAAACTTAGGATTTTGAAATGAAATATAAGTTGGGATTGTGAAATTAACACCTAGAGAAAAGGAGTATTGAGCATTTATGTTTCTGGAGAAAAGCCGAACGCACTGCCAATCCAGAGGCATGTACTAGTGTTGTAGCAAGCTATTATCAGTACTCATCACTTGTAGAATGCTGAATTAATTTAGATAATGAATTACAACGATTGAGACATCTTCCCTTGCCTTGAGCTGCAACCAGTCAATCAAGACCCCAGTGCTTAGAAGTTAGTTTTAGCATGGCTTACTAAGGTTGGTGTTTGTAAAATAGAAATGCGTGAGCTTGGAGGCCATACTGCAAAGTGAAAGAAGGTAGCTTGCAGCTTTTAAGTAATAATTAACAGTGGGTATAGTTCTTTCATTAAGTTATTAATGCTTTTGAATTTGACATTACAGTAATATAGCTCACTTTATCAATATATTAAACCAGTTTTTTCTAACTTCTTTGCATTTATCTTAGTCTATAACTTCAGCATTCACCACAGTATTTCTTTTTTTTTTTTTTGGTTTTTAGAAGTTATAGCATTGATAGCAGTTCAAAAAAGTAATGTCATGGCATGCTGAGTTTTTTTTTATAAAAAATTATTATAACAAAACAGATTTAGGTGCTAAAAATAAAAATGAATTTTCATAATTAATAAGAAAAAAATCAAGTGCTATTGAAAAGTATTAGGTAATTGAATTAGGACATGTTAAGAGAGATCTTTTAAGTGTTCTTAGATAATGATCGGAGTCGAGAAAAATTTATAAGATAAAACAATGATTAAAAGATTATCACGATGCGATTGAATTACCTTTTGATACTTAAATGAGTATGAATTTTGATAAAATTTAGTTATAAATCAGATAATTAGGTTAACTATACTTGGCATTTTTTTCATAATTAAACCAAAGTATATATAAATTAGTTTAATTTTAATAAGTGACATATCAGTCTGTCTTCGCTTTAAACAATGTAGTTGATTTCTTGGTTTTTTTGACATTATCTTATTTGACGGGCAACTTCATAGGATTTTGTTGATTATATTGTTGACAAGTTGAAATCTAGGCGTACTTTGTTCGGGAGAGTGCTCCATGAACCTAGTGGGTTGAGCCTCTAGTGGGTTGTCCATCATGAGCCTTTCCTGGGGCAGCCAGACTAAAGTCTTGATTTAGACTCGTCACCGCCTAAGGCAATACTGGTAAGCATCAATTAATAATAAACCTCTCACAAGCCTAAAGGAGGTATCCAATAAGAGATTTTTAAGTAAAGAATAATTTCACAGAATGATTTTGTATGAAAGGTTAACTAAATTTAATTTTCATATTTTAATTCACAAAATTTTAATTTTTTTTACATTAAAATAGTATATTATCTTTTTAACAAAAAAATGATAGGAGAGTTTTTTTTTTTGTTTTTTTAATCTCTTTCAAGAAACTTAAATCTTACAAATAATAAATCTTGTATTCTCAATCTAAAATTTAGTCTATTTCAACAAAAAAAAAAAAGAAAAATCATATCAAATGAGTTTTTGAAGTGATATTGTCAACTTTTCTCATTGTTTTCATTTCAATCATTTTTTATCCGTTTACATTTTAATCATTTTTATTTTCATTGAATTTTGAAGTTCAAGGGTTTTTCATTTTAATTCATCAAAATTAAGGTATTTATTAAAATAATTTAAATTTTTAATCCATAACATTACATTAGATATTAGGGTTGTGTTTACATAAGACTTTACTTAGTTTTAGGAGACTTTATAAGTTTTGATTAAAATTTTACTTGTGCAAAAAAGGATAAAGGAGCTAGTATTTACATGATGTGTGATCAACCGGTTTGGTTGATCGGTAGGCTGCGCCTAAAAATTGTCAATCATACTTCAAAATTATAGGTCGCACAAGTAGAAATATTATGATGTTGAACTAATCAACTAATTTGGCTGATTGGTTTTATTGACCTATCTAAATAACTCACATGGTTAACTTGCCAAAAGTATTTCATGCTGCAAGATTTTGCAAGAGAGGGTCGAGCCTCTAATGGTTAGATTCCGATGACTAGTGAGGTGTGCTATTTGCAAGAGACAGAGAGAGACAAATATAGGTGTGTTCTTCATTATCATTTTGAAACTCAAAATTAGAGAGGAAAATCGGTGAAGTATGAGTGTGAATCAAGAATAACATAGATTTAGGCATACCTGGTATTTTTATGCAGGTGATTGTAGGCAAGAATAAGCATACAATTAGGATTCAGGCGCATGAGTTCGAGAATTCTGTTGAATTGTGACTTCTGTCAATACTTAATTTTGTCACCAAGTTAAACTTGAAGATTTTGAAAACAAAATCAATTTGTTAAGATTGGTGAAGAGGGAAGTCGAGGTTTGTTTTGGGAATATCAAGGAATAGGTTGAGAACAAGGTTTATCTAAGATTAAGTTTATCTGAGTAGAAACCAACTATAAAAGAGCAACAGGTTGAGATCACAATCTATTTAAGATTTGGTTTATTTGAGATTGGGTTTATCTAAACCAATGAATGCAAAAAGAGTAAGGAACAGATTGAGATTAGGCATAAAGAATAGTTGTTCTCCAAATGTTAATCAATCCATACAATATTATGAAAAAGCTGAAATATACTTAATAGATTTTTATCAAAAGCAACATTACAAAAGAAAGTCAATATTCGAAAGTTAAAATATTGAAGAATTCTCCAATGAAAGCAAACATAAACATCATTATTCACCACAACAACCAAATAATCAAAGAAGAAAAGACATTGTGTAATATTCAAGTAGCATGGAGATTGGTTGGATTAGAGGAAACTTCAAGTTGAGTGGCAAGAGTTTTTTCATCAAGATTCCTTAAAAAGAAGCTCATATTGATCATGCCTTTGTCTTGAGTGTTTAGGGTGCTCATAGCAGAATCAGGCACACTAAGAGGACTAGCAAGATCAGAAGAGGTCAATTTAAGCCCTATCTAGCTCAGATCAATGTTTTGCACCGTTGCTTTGATCTTTTCTATCAAATGCCTTTGGATTAGTAGTGGCTTTCTCTTTTATTTGATCATGAACTTGAGCTAGTTCTACTTCATGTTTTTAGTTCAGGTCTACCTTGGCTGTTTCAATCTTGGTATCAATGTTATCATGAGTAATGAGTTCAGCTTGTATGTTAATCACTTTCTTCTTCATCTTTTTGAAAGTTATAGTCATCTCATCCAACTTTTTTTTCGATGTCATTGCATTCATTTTGGTAGGTTTCAGCCTACTTCATGAAGAATTTCAAACCTTTTCTAATGTAATTGTATTGATCAATGACAATTGCCTTCTGTTTTTTTGGATTGTACATGGAAAGGAGAATGGTGAGCCAAAAAGGAAAAAAATCATAAGTATATTGATTTAGAAGAAGCAACTCCTATCTCGTTTAATGCCAAGATAGCTTGGCTCAAGAGAACATTGATCACTTCTTTGATATACTTCTCCAAGTCAACTGTTAGAAAGGACTTCTTGATGAATTCCTAGGTTAAGCAAGCATTAGATTTAGTAGAACCGATTTCAGGGACATTTTAATGGTAGAAAGTCTAGGGACCTCTGTTTCGAAGGGAGTTGGATTTATCAGACATTAAAAATAGAGGGATAAGTGCTACGTGAGTTTTTTTGGTAGAAGACCTATAAGGAAAATGCGATGCATGTTTCTTATGGTGTTGGTAGGAAGAAGCTAGGGCTTTGCTTTTATCTTTGAGGGGAGGAGGAAGAGCTAATGTTTGGGACTCTACAGTGGAAAGTTCAAGAGGTAGAGCATTACATGAATGAGGTTGTTGCAAAGCGCTTCAAAGGCATCACTTAAGATATTTTCATCCATGCGAGGGAGTTGTTTGGAAGGCATGGTTTTAAAAGCTACGAAAGACCAAATCATTTTAAAAACCAATCACAAATATGATAAGTACATGGAATTTTGAAAAAAATTTAGATAAATAACCTAAAGAAGCAACTGACAAAATATTATGCATAAATTTGGGGTTAGAGGCTATAAGATTATTCATTGATTCAAAGAGGAAACTGAAATTATCAAAGGTAGAAAATTATGGATGATTGGGTGTTGCAATTAAGTCAAGATTTATTTGTGAGAGGTGATTCAGATCGATGTTTAGCACATCAAGATTTACATGCTTAGTTACCTGATTTACATTGAGACTTTAGAGATCAAGAGTTTGAGACTTGTCAGATAATGTAAAACTTGAAGACATAGATTGGAATTTTTCAAATGAAGAGTTAAAAGAAAGTTCAGAACTAGATGAGGATTCCAAGTTAGGCTTAGACTCTACTATGTTTTAATTTTCAGTGCGAGGATTAGATTTAGAACTTGGTGCAAAAAACTTGAATGGTGAAGACTTTTATTAGGGTCTGTAGTCCATAGATTCAGATCGGGATACATCCTAGGTCAAGATATTAAAAAAATACTTTTTAGTCCATCTTTTATTATTTGAGGATGATCCTTTCTTGAAAACACCTAGAAGGTTTAGAAAAATAACAATAAAACTTATTTTTTGATTCTTTGTCATCCCTATTGATTTTAAGTTCAAAGAGTCTGCTTATTATACAAGCAGATAAATAAGATCCTCTTAAATCAAGAATCTTAACTACAAAAGAGACCATAAATCTACCAGCATTGGGCATTAATTAGAAGGAGTGATCATAGTGATTTTGCAAATATTTAAGAAAAATGGTTAAATGGGCAAATTCTAACCTTGTGTATTTGAATCTTCGAAAACAATAATCCAACCCATATGTTGGGTCCAAGGATAGTTTGTTGCTAGAGATTTCTAATGCAACAAAATTAAGAATATAGTAATTTGCTCTAACCCAAGGCTTATTCTCTCTCTATAAAAAAGACATATGTTTTGAGGCATAGGTATTTAAAAGTAGAAAATGAAGAAAAAAATCACCAATTAAAAGATTAGAGAGGGTGATGTTTAAGCTTAAGGACAAAGTTTATAGAGGGTAAGTATTATGAAGAATATGAAGTGAATGGGTTCTTGTTTGAAGTTGGATTTAAAAGATAAAAAGGCGAGAAGAGAGAAAAAGACTAAGAGGGATAGTTGGTGCACTTACACATTATTTTTAAAAGCAAACGCTAATACCTTGATCTAGTTTGATCCTGATGTGATTTGACCCTGACGTAGGCTGGTGAAGAAAAATGAAGATTCATCTTTGACCTACTACGTTTATAAACCCCAATCTACTTTATTGTCAACCTTGACCTACTCTTCTCCTAATATGATTTATAACAATTTTTTTTTAAAAGACAATATAAGGCATGATAGACTTTGACTTGCTATAGTCCTGATCATAGCACATCAAGATAATGAAACTTGAAAGCTATTGTTAAATCTGAGTCATTAAAGATCACTTTTAAAATTTCAATTTCAAAGTCATCATAACAAAGTGATGTGATGCTGATAGAAATTCAAAGGAAAAGGTTCCAGAATATCCAAGAAGAGATTATTCTTAATATTTTAAGATGAGTGGGAAATTTTGTTGAAGAGGATGGTGAACTTGAGCATGGATTCTCTTGGGTGTAAAATAAAAATGCATAATTCACCTTTGAGGAGCGTTTGACACATGATAGTCCTTTTATCATCTCGCATTTTATGAAATTTGGGTGGGATAATCCCCTATTAATAGTGGTATGCTGGAAGAGTTCAAGACTTCTTCCCATTTATGCAAAAATTAGTGTTTAAAGCTAAAGAGTTCTTGATAGGGTTCTTGAGAGTTTTCTTGAGAACTTCCTAAGAGTTTCTGTGAGAGTTTCCCGAGCATTCTCTATTAAGATCCTGGTGAATTTTTAAGAAGTCCTTATTTGTTAGATATTTCTTTGAGCAGGTATTGATGTATCTAAATTTGTTATAGATATATTTAAGTTCTTTGTAAAAAGTTATATATGAGATTAATTTGATGATTTCTCTATAAATCAACCTTTGAATCAAAGATTCATTGGTAAATTATTCATTTATAATGCTTATTACTCTAAGCTTTATTATACAAAAAGGAAATTTTTACATAGGTAAAAAATATAAAGAGAGTATGAGAGTCTTAAACTTTATTATAATAAAGGAAGGGCTAAAAAAAGTTATCTCTCTTGTAATATATTTTCATAGTTAAAAAGTTTCATGCGATAGTTGTAAAATGGATGTAACTCTAAATTAAGAGTGAATATAGATCATATGTTCTTATAATTGTTTAGTTTTTTCATGCATTGATTATTGTTGCTTTCGAGTTTTAAGAATTTGATATTTAATCCATCAACTGGAGATTTGGTAGTTAAATTTCCAATAATACTGAGGAATAAGCAAGCTTAAAAGTATGATTTTCAAGAAATATAGAAACATTCAAATATACATTTTAAAAGCAAAGTAAACTTTTAGAAGCTACCAAACTTTACTAAAACTCTTTTGTATACGTGAATTATTATACCTAAGTGCAGACTAGTTTAGCTTCTATTTGGATTGGCCACTAGAAAATATGTTTAGTTTTCACTAATATACTTGAGAGATTTTTAGTAAGTCTATAGTAAAATCATGAAAACATTCAATATAAGTTCCCTTTAAGCTCATGCTTCCCTAAAGACTCAAAATTTGAGAGATAATGAACAATTTTAGTTAAGAATGGGTAGAATCTCCCTTTTATTTTGGCAATACCATACTCATTCATTTAACCATAGTAAAAATAAAAATCACGTCCAATATTTTATCACTAAAACCTCAACTTCAAGCCACAAGAGTGCATTCCAAAACAAGAATTAACCATGTGCAAAAATTTGAATATTGCTTGGGATTACTATACATGATACTTCACAATTTCCTTTTAAAATATACTATGATGCAATCATAAGCAAAATATTCAAGATATAAACACTACCACTAATACGTTCTTAACTTCATCTACATTTTCAAGTATTCACTAACATTTAAAAGTTTAAGTGATACATAAAAGAGTCCAGAGATATCAAAAGAGAATTACTTCATTGATTTTTCAAACAAGTACATTCAAATTAAAAAAAAGTTAAAAATTACCCAAAAAAACCAAAATTAGCAATCTTTTTTCAATCTTTGCATAACTAACTTAATCAAGTACATGAAGTAAGTACAAAAAGAAAATGAAGGACCTAAGCAAACACGATAAGCTTCATAGTGGAGTCCAAGCTTTGATATCCTTTACTTGGACATTTAAATCATTGATTTTGTTATTAATTCCTTTAAAAGAGCCTTCATCTTCATCCTTACACTCTCTTGCTTTTCATTCCTCACTTTCTTCACTTATTCTCATATCATCACCCTCATCATGTTCTTCATCGTCATCATCCTCATCCATTGAAATTTGATTTGGAGTTTTGTGTCTACATGATGTTTTAATAATGTTGACCCACACACCTTTCATTTGTTCAACTAAATGCATGTGTCTAAGGATCTTTCTATCAATGTGGTCTTTTGCCTTCATTTTTATCTTTTCTAAAGTGAAAGGAAGTGGTATCATAAAGTGCCTAAAGGTTCTTGTGAAGACATTTCCATAAGAAAGAGAAAGATTCACATTCTTATTAACTGAAGTAGTATGGACTTGTACAATATGATTAAACACGATAAAAAGCCAAGTTGCAAGAGATCTTATTGAACAATCTATGCATCATGTATGCATGGAATCCCTATGTCCATGTCTAGGTAGGATAATAAAAGTGATAACATAATGCAAAGTCCTAGTTGAGAGTCTAGGGGATGTCCTTATCCTTTAGGTTTTGTTTAGTTAAGGACATTCACTTAAAAACTTAACCACGTCTCTATAGAAAAATTGGTAAGCAATCAAGGAAGTGTTAACACTAATAAATTTACATTCACTTTCATTGAGAATGCTTAAAATTTTGGTGGGATCATTGTAGTCAAAGCTTATATCTACCATATTGACTTTGCTCCTTGTGATGTTTGTATCACTATTTAAGCTCATGTTAGCAAAGAATTGCTTCATAAGCTTTAGGGAATGTGGGTTCTTTAATATCAAGCACAAATTGCCATCCATGAGCACTAATCCTCATCCTCAAATCTTAAGTTCTTCTACAGTTAACTTCTTGAGTTCTTTTACTTCCATAATGGTTGTAACCTTAGGATCCCAACTTGAAAGAAAACACATTAAATTTTTTTTAATCATTTCTATGTTAAGATATACTCTACCACAATTCTTAAGAGCATTAATAATATCTATAAATCTTGTAAACATATCACTAATTTTTTTATGTAATTTTATTTTAAATCGTTCATATATTATGGACTAATATGATAATTTTGGCTCTTTAACTTAATTAGGTCCTTCATGAGTTACTCTGAGAGTTCTCCATATATCATGTGCATTCTCACATGCATATATTCTATCGGATTCTCTCTTATCTAGGGAGCAATAGAGAATATTTATGGCTATAGCTTCTCTTTGTCCTTATTGTTAAATTCATTCTCCTCTTTTCTAACTTTCCTTCCATTCATTATTTTAGTAGAGACATAGGGACCATTCTCGATAACCTTCCATAAATCAAAGTCTATATATTTTAGATAAATCTTTATTTTAGCTTTCCAAGAGCTATAATCATTACCATTAAAGTATAATTGTTTTGTTTTGAAGAGCCTTTCAATAATGTTGTTTCTTATGGTTACCATTAGTGATTTTTTGCTCTTAAACAATTAAGCTTAGCTAATATTAGAGCACTTTGCTTTGATACCAATTGATGGTCTACCTAAGGTAACCCAAGAGCAGGGTGAATTGAGTATTATTTTTTTTTTTTGCCTATTTAGCAAGAATCTTTGCACCCTATAATTCTTCCATCAGTAACCAAAATTCTATAATAAGATTCAAGCAATAAAGTAAAAAGATTAAGGAAAAAGAATGCAAACATAATAATTTTTTCATTGTTTGGTTCTCCTACCCAACATTCATGCCTTCGAACAACTTGCTTGAGGATTCTCTATTAGTTTTCATGAAGCAAACCCTTAGTTTTTTTTTTTTTTTAACCAGGTTTCTTCACAAATGGTAAATCCCCTCATCATAAATCTGGCACTCAAATGTTTAATTTGAATGATTACTGTCACAATCAAGGTTTCAGATAAGAGAACCCTTGGTGAAAATTATACAGAAAGTGCGATTATTCACTTATTTAAAAGTAACTGTTTTTTTATTCTACAAAATTCTAGGTTCGAAAGTTTGATACGCTTGAAAAATGATTAACAACCCGAGGCGGCTATATTTTGTAAAAATTGCATTTATTTTTCTAACTATTGCTCATTCAAATTGATAAAATTAGGCTTTCTGTAAAGAAAGCTATTTTGAAAAAAACATTGACACTTCACTCTCATTTGAACCCTAATATTCTAAAACACTTCTTTTGAAAAAGAGTGATTTTGTACTCAATCCACCTCTTAGTACCTTAAGCCCTAAGACAAGGAAGAAAGAAAAAAAAAAAGAATTTGATAATGATTATAGTGCGGTATTTCATTTTTAATAAAATGAAAATTTAAAATTATCCTAAATTTTTTATTAATATTTTGCATATAAAAAATTATAGTTTTCATGTAATAAATTAAATAATCTTAATTTTTAAATGATAAAATAAATTTTAGAAGGTAATTTTAGTAATTGATCACCATTTTTTTGCAACAACAAGATAATTACATCTATAATTCAATGAGAAAATGAATAAAAAAACTTAAAATAATGTCAAACTCTTAGTAATGCTCTTTTCTTCCAATCATTTTCTCTATAGGTGTATATGAGTGTTTTTTGTAATGTCCAGGTGAATCTGAGTATGCACGAATGTGAATCCTTACTCTTATTTATAGCAAAGTTCCAAGTGCATGTTAACTGACTACTAGGTTTACTAACTACCAGGTTCTACTCTTGGAAGTGTTGTGTGCATGTTAGTATATTCTCTTCTGTCTTGTAAAAGCTCTCTTGGACTAAAAGGAGACACTCAATAAGTAGAGAAGCAATAGCAAAAGAAGACCCAAACGTGCCAAGAAAAAGCCAGCATGGATAATTGACTGTATTTGTTCATTTGTTAATGGTTGTTAAGAAGTTACGTAATAGGTTTTACGTATAACAAATTACAGTTACATGGTTATTTCCAGAACCATGCACGTTATGAACAGTATAAATAGTTTGTTGGATGAGCAGAAAGGTATGGAATGAATTAAGAAATTTCCTCCTCCATCATTTTTCTATTTCTTTCTTCCTTCATTTCTTCTATAATTTCGAGCAAATACTTACTCGAATAACGTTGTTTAACACTCTTATAGTTTCTGAAATCTAAGGGCGCATTTATTGGTGCTTCAATTGATTTTCTTTTCTATGGTTGAATCTGATATCCTAGTTGCGGTTAAAGCTCCACAAACTTAATTGGATAGCCAAACATTATCGATTCATAAAACCTTGCAACAGTATATGGCTACTGTAGATTCACATTTAGAAGATCTACATTCGCAATAGTCGAGATCTATCGATTGATCATCGATGGCTTTAAGCATAGTGCTCAACTCCAACAAGCAATTGGTGGCCATTTTGATAACTCTAATTATTCTTTTATTTTCTGTTCCATGAAAATGGAAGTTCCAAAGTTTGACGGAACTAACCCTAATGGATGGCCATTGTGACTCGAGGAATTCTTTGTTTTTCATGGGACCAAAGGCTCACTTCATCTATAAATTGTTGCCTTTCATTTGGAAGGGCGTGTTTTAGCCTGATACCAATGGCTAAAGGCCAATTATCTACTCACTTCTTGGAAAGAGTTTTTGTAGAATCTTAAGACTCAGATTCGGGGCCTCCATGTATAAGGATCATCAAGGTCATCTTTCTAATCTTTCTCAACGTTCTTTAATAGTAGAGTTTCAATCAGAATTTGAGGATTTAATGAATAAGGTTATGGGTATTTCTTAACAATTATTGATTTCTTTCTTTATTACTAGATTAAAACCTCATATTTATTGTGAGTTGTTATTATTGAGACCCACGTCATTGATGGAAACTTTTGCCTTAGCTCACGCATATAAAGCTCGTATGGTAGAATCCTTATAAGACAATCCTCTATGGTCTAACTAGTCATCCAAATGCAAATCATTCCTCCCTCTATCACTTAAATCTACTACTACATCGCCTTCTCATTCCATTCCTCATATCTTACCTCCTTTACCTACCATATCTTCTTCACTACTTAAACCATTCCCCAGGCCACTTTTATTACCCACCTTACTCCACTCGTCCATTGACTCTTACCTACTGAACTCCATGAAAAAAGAGACAAAGGTTTATGTTATAACTGCGACAAAAAATAGAGTGTGTTGCATCATTATCGCAACAAGTTTTTCTTGTTGTTGGGTATGGATGATGAGGTTGGTGACACAGAGGAACTTCCATAGCCTGAAAATGAGAGATAGGATAAGGCCTTAGTGATAGGCGATATTTCCAGCCTTAATGCCTTGTCCGGGCAAGCTAATCCATGTTGGCTCTGTCTGCTTGTTCAAGTTGGCTCCTATAATTTTCAGGGGTGGATTGACAGTGGCAGTACACACAATTTTATCAAGCCTCTAATAGTTGAGTAGTTAGGTTTGTTGGTGCAATTCACTAATCTTTTTCGGGTTTATATTGGTAATGATGATTTTCTTATTTGTAAATTATTTTGTTCTCAATTGACTTTGACTATGCAGGGTCATGAGTTTTTAGTTGATTTATATGTCTTACCTATAGAAGGTTCGGATGTAGGTTTGGGCATTCTATGGCTATAATTACTAGGTAAGGTCTCTCATGATTATGTTGCTTTGACTATGGAATTTGTTAAGAATGGTTCAACTGTCTTCCTTAAAAGAGATCACTCTCTATCTCATCGAAAAATCTCTTTCACTCAATTACAGGCTCTTATCACTGGTAAGGATGTTCACAGCTTCTTTTAGTTGTACAACCTTCTTGAAACCAAGAGTCTTTCTCATCCTTTAAAGACCACTACCTTGAATTTTCCACCTAAATTACCCTAGGCTATCACTTCTTCATTACATAAGCATGCCTCTTTGTTTCTCCCACCACAAAGCCTTCCTCCCCATCATGTCTTTGATCATAATATATATTTAGTACCTAACTCCACTTCTGTTAATGTGCACCCTTATCGTTATCCTCACTTCCAAAAAACTTAAACGAAAAAATTGGTTTAGGAAATGTATGATCAATGTATTATCAGATCGAGTCAAAGCCCATTTTTTTTAGTTATTCTTGTTATGAAGAAAGGTGGCTCATATCGGTTCTGTGTTGATTATCGAGCCCTAAATGCTGTCATTATAAAAGATAAATTTTCCATTCCTACCATTGATGAATTATTGGATGAGCTTAGGGGGTGCTACAATTTTCAGTAAATTGGATCTCTGAGGTAGTTATCATCAAATTCGAGTCAATGAACGAGACATTTATAAAATGGCATTTCACACACATGACGACCACTTTGAATTTCTCATGATGCCATTTGTTCTTTCAAATGCTCTTTCTATATTTTGGGCCACTATGAACTATTTGTTTGTTCCATACTTACGTAAGTTTATAATCTTTTTTTTTGATGATATATTAGTTTATAGTATTACTAAAATTAATCATTTTTCTCACCTTGCTCAAGTATTAGAATGCTTACAGTCTAACAAGTTCTTTGTTAAGCTCTCTAAGTACATCTTTAATCAAACAACTATTAAATATTTAGGGCATATTGTCACTCTGCAAGGAGTGAAGACTGATCCACATAAGCTGAACACGATAGTAAATTAGCCTGTACCAACATCCCAAATGCAGTTATGTGGTTTTTTGGGCTTATTGGCTACCACCTTGGTTCATTCAAGGCTATGTTTCTATTGTAGCCCTTTTTACTAATTTGTTTTTAAGGATGGATTTATTTGGTCACCCTTAGCTTCGTCTGGTTTTGATGCTTTTAAACAGGTAATGTTGATTACTCTAGTGCTCCGTTTGCCCAATTTTAATTTAGATTTCATTATTAAAATTAATGCTTCCAATGTCAGTATTAGGGCTATGCTTAGGCAGGATGGTCACCTTATCTCATATTTTAGTAGCAAATTAAGTCTTAAACTACAAACAACTTTTACCTACGTCAAAGAATTACATGTTATCATTGAAGCTATTCGTAAATAGTGACAGTATCCACTGGGTTGACTCTTTATCATTCGTACAAATGACAAAAGTATCAAAGAATTATTATAGCAAGTTATACAAACACCAAATCAACAAGGTTACCTCTGTAAATTGTTAGGTTATGTATTGAGTATAAACTTGGTAAGGCTAATGGTGTTGTTGATGCTTTATCCAGTGTGTATGAAGACTCTAATGTAGTCATTTCTCAGCATGTCCTTATCACCTTTCTTTTGGCCAGTGGACCCATATCGGATTTTCTAATTACACTTAGAGAAGAAAATAGTTAATTGGCTGACTTGGTTGCTCTTCATAAGCAGTTGCTGATAAGGTAACTTTCTTTTGCTTATTGTTGTACTACTTGTCTTTTACTCTTCATACAATATTATTATATTAGTCCTCATTTGGCTTAAAAGATGCCTCTTTTGCAAGAATTTCATGCTACACCTTGAGTCGATCATTTTGGAGTTAAACGTACCCTGATCCGACTTTCTATCATTTTCTTTTGGCCTTTTATATGACAAGATGTAGAGCAATTCATTGCTATGTGTTTGGTTTGTCAATAGACTAAGTATTCCACTAAAGCATCTTTAGGTTTACTTCAGCCACTATCAATTCCATCACTTGTTTGAGACGAAATCATAATGGATTTTGTCACAAGTTTGCTTTCTTCCTAAGGGTTTACTATGATTTTGGTGGTCGTTGGTCGCCTCACCAAGTTGGCACACTTTGAAGCCTTACCCACTAATTTTACAACAACCAAAGTTATAGAACTATTTATAGATATGATCGTTAAACTCCATTATTTTTCAAGTTTCATCATCTTTGATCGAGATCCCATATTTCTTAGTAACTTTTGGAGAAAATTATTCGAATTAAGTGGCATAACTTTGAAATATAACACGAAATAGCACCCTAAAATGGATGGCCAATCAGAGGCTGTCAACTAAGCTTTTGAACAGTATCTCTAAGCATTTAGTCATGATAGTCCTGCCGCATAGTTTTCTTATTTGGGTTAGGCAGAGTTTTGTTACAATTTCACTTACCATAGCTTCATCAAAATGACACCCTTTGAGACGCTCTACGGTAATTTACCACAAACTATTCTACCATATTCTAAGACTTCTACTTCCATTCAAGCACTCGATGAACTTCTTCAGGATCTTCAGGATTATGATGCTCTGTTACGCTTTTTAAAAGCTGATTTTCAACAAACTCAACATTGAATGGAATAAAAGGCTAATCACCATCCACAAGAACTAGAATTTGCCATTGGTGATAGAGTGTTGGTTCGCTTACAGCCTTATCGGTAATTATTAATGAGTCATCGTTCTTCCTAAAAACTTGCTATGGGATATTATGATCCTTTCTCTATTTTGGAACGCATCGGACAGATCGCGTATCGATTGGATTTACCTCATCAATCTAAGATACATCCGGTGTTTCACATTTCTTTACTGAAGCCATTTCGTTATGTGGATAATGTTGAGACTTATCCACTCCCACATGACTCTAAACATCATAAACCCTTATTTTTTCCTACTGTTATTCATGGTTCTCGGCAAGTGTTGAAATAAAGCAACATGGAAAGGGAAGTCTTAGTTCAATGGAATGACAACTCCTCAAAAAATGCAACATAAGAGGCACTTCATGACTTTTGCCATAACTATCCTGACTTTTACCTTCAAGACAAGGTGATTTCTCAAGGTGATAGGAATGGTACAACTTTACTTGGATCAGAGGGAGGCACTCAATCGACAAAAAAGCAAAAGCAAGCTTAAAGCAAAGGAAGACTTAAACGTGCTAAGAAAAAGCCAACATAGATAGTTAACTATATTTGTTAATTTGTTAATGGTTGTTAAGAAGTTATATAATAGGTTTTACGTATAACAAATTATAGTTGCATGGTTCTTTCCAGAACCATGCACATTATGAATAGTATAAATAGTTTATTGGATGAGCAGAAAGGTATGGAATGAATTAAGAAGTTTCCTCTTCCATCATTTTTTTGTTTCTTTCTTCCTTCCTTCTTTCATTCTATAATTTAGAGCTGACACTCACTCAAAGAGTATCGTTTAATGCTCTTGTAGTTTCTTAAATCTAAAGGCGTATCACTATCTCTCATCTCAAGGCATTCACCGTAATTCTAAGTCTTTTCAGTGGAAAAATAATGGCTTTAGCTGCTACCATGTGATAGGTTAAAGTACGCATACTAGCACCTCATTTAAGTTGAGGAGGCTTGGGCAGCCAATACATGGCAATAACTTTTAATCTTTTATCTTGCTCCAGTCTCTTTTAATTCTCGCTTTTACTTAACAAAGCTCTCGCATCCTGCTGCAGTCTCTTTGTCAGTTCCTTCCTATTACTGTAACCAATTACATTCCCAGTAAGTTTTGCTTTCTCATTTCTTGTGTCTTTGGCTTAATGATTGACCTAGGATCTTTTAATATTACCAATCATGACTTGCTTAGGATTAGAAAACTTTAGATGCTACAGCTAGGACTTTTAAACTATTACTTCTTAGTATAGATGAGTGCCTTTGGACACTTTAGCCATGGGCTCTTTGTATTTATGAAGAATGTCTGAGGGAAGGGCAGTGTCTTCCTTTCCACCCTTTTTTCACAGAGGTTTGTGACTTCTTTAACATTTTCCTTCAAAGAGAAGCAAAAGGGTTAATGTTCTTCTAGCCTAACTTGCTAAGGTATACTTTTATTTTTTATCTTTAAATTATCGTTATTTTGTTATCTCGAGCATTGATTCTATTTTTTCTTGCAGGTTCTACATGATACCTCGCTAGTTCTTTAGGATTTTGCTTAGTGTTCCTTTATTGACTACTTTTGGAAGAAAGCAAAGGAAGCCCTTTAGGAGGCTTGGTAAAAGGGATAAGACATGGTGTAGTCCATTTCTTGCATGATGTCTAATAAAGAAAGGCTTGAGCAGGAAATCACCCTTTAAAAGGCGAAGGTAGATAAACTTAAGCCTGAGGTAGCCTGCAGCTCCAATTAAACAAGTAAGAGCATTTAAAAGAGTTAGAGAAGCTCAAGGTTGCCCTTATTGTCAAGAAAGAAACCTTGAAAACTCAGCGGTTAGACGCTCTCGGGCTATAAAGAAAAAAGTTGTGGAAGCTTATAAGTGTAGCTTTGAGTTTGAAGAATTTGTATATGTGGAGCATGAAAAGAT
This sequence comes from Moringa oleifera, assembly GCA_021397835.1. Classification (NCBI taxonomy): domain Eukaryota; kingdom Viridiplantae; phylum Streptophyta; class Magnoliopsida; order Brassicales; family Moringaceae; genus Moringa; species Moringa oleifera. The sequence continues at coordinate 2,070,537 of JAJFZO010000609.1, read as the reverse complement.
TTTCTAGGATACCTAAAAGATTATGAAAAAGGAGATCCAAATAAGATGCACTGACCAAGATTTAGGATTTATCAAAACATCCCCTTATTCTGTTATCTCATGACCAAAACAGAATTCCCTTTCTATACTTACCCTTTCCTAAATCTTATTTAAAATTGATAATAAAATAGTCAACCATTATGAATTTTTTTCTTATAATTCTCTTTTTATCAGTTTATGAATCCTTTTGGTCTTAATGAAGCGTGTATATTATTTGTTCTGCTTATTATCTCTGGTTTATCATCTTTCTTTCAAAACAAAAGTTAACCTCTTGACCTTTGTTTTTCCTATGCATGAAAGCTTATGAACCGCCATGTTAGTGATGTTGATGAGGATACTTAAAGGAGTTATGACTTGCCACCTAAGCTTTACCTTTTACATGCTTAAGTCTCATGAGCATAAGAGCTCATAGTTGTCATGTCCGCAGTAATTATTTAAGGATGCTTAAGGTGTTATGACTTGCCACATCCACTACTTTTGCCTTAAGATCCTGCTGAATCATTAACATGGCACTCTTCTTATCTACCACATTAGTATCACCTCATCACTTGCCATGTCAACCATACTCATTTATCGTTTTGTTGGACATTATAATTTTGTTATTTTTAAGTAAAATTAAGTATTAATAGCTACAACATAAGAAAATTCTCTTAAAGAGTATATATGAATACAATGAAAGGGTTAGATCTCATAAGCTTTTACACTTGATAGATAAAAAAAAAGATTTAGACGAGTAGAAATAAAAGCTTTGTGAAAGTTGAATACCTAAACTTTTTCGAATGCATAATACATGGAATGTTATATGAAATCTTATCGTACCATGTCTTGAAAAATAGATTGGTTAGACATAAAAAGCAAGGATTTTAAGTCACATATGTTATCGGCATAGTTTATATCATGCTTTCCTAAGTAGTACCGCAATATAAAGCTATTAGATACAAATTTCAAATTTTAACTTATCGTCATAATGGTACCACAGCTTAATGTGGTGATATCGTGTTAGCTACTACCTAATGAGGTGCCACCATACTTCTCGAAAAAGTGCTCTACAGACTATGGATGTCGTGATATCATGCCCTGTCCATGGTAGTCTAGCACTAGCTACTATCTAGCAAGGTGAAACTGCCTTCTAGTAAGGTGAAGCAATGATAGCTACTAGATTCAGTCTTTTGTGTGTGCTATGTGTGTCCAACTTTTTAAGTATGAAAAATATACATTCTTCTAAGTCTAAGAAATCATAAAGTGTTACAGAAAAAAAATCTTTAATGTCCATGTTTCCTTTTGATGAAAATATTTGATTCTCATCCATTCACTAAAATGTTTATGGAGCAATTATGTTAGATGATTTACATGTAAGTTTAGAATCTAAGTTCTTGGGACTTCTAGAACTCCTAGATTAATTATTTAGTCTTAAATTCTTCTTTTTGTTTGAAGGACTTCAACATTTGAATAAGATGTTCCTTAAATCCTTTTATCTCTAAGCATTACATAACTTACTCAAACCATTAGTCATCAAGATTGCTTGTTATGATCAAAACTAGTCTTCATATTTAACAATGAAAGACCATGAGGCTAATAGTTTGACTTTTAGTACCATATTTTGGTTTATTATTGTGGGTTAGTAATAGTATTTTTTTGGCACCCATATTGTTTTGAAATTCCTTCAACCAACACTTAGATGCAATATATCCTAATTTGTAACAATAAATACTTCTAGATGATTGTTATGATTATGCATTGATGAAATAATTCTTATAGTATTTTTGCAACTTAGAAGGCTTATAACCAAGATCACTCTTGTCAATGGTATACCTTTAACTAATTATCAACATCTCTAGACTCTTTAGCAATTTAAAGAATTTATGTGATAGAAGCTTATGACATTCTAGCTCTTTCTTTAACCTACCATGCTCCTCATTCAGTTCTTTGTTCTTATTTACTTTTAATTTCTCTTTTGCAAGCTTTAAGATCAATTTATCCTTTTCCTCTTTTAACTCTCTAAAGTCATTTCTAAGACTATAATATTTCCTTTTAAGTAAATTAAGCTTATGAATTTGTTTCTCAAATACTTTATATGAATCTTAAAAAGTATTTAACAACTCATCATGTAATATATTTGAGTCCAGAATAGGACTAATAACCTTCATTGGAGTCCTTGAATCCCCTGAAGCACTTGCTTGCCACAACTTTCTCATCTTCACTTTCTAATGAGCTTTCCTCATTGTCATCCCATGTTACTTATAATGCCTTTTTCTTGTATTTGCTTTTATTTGGTGTTGGAAAATTTGCTCTTACATGATTAAACTTCTTGTACTTATAGCCTATGGAAGGCTCTTTCTTAGCATCATTTCTCAAGCTATTTTCTTTTCTACCATCTATTTCTCCATTTTTGAAGATTCTCTTATTCCTTAAAATGTTTTCAAATCTTTTATTGATAAGAGCTATGTCTTATTTATTACTCTCCTCATTATAAGAAGCCTTCACTTCATGTCAGGTAAACTTTAAGGCGATTACCTTTTTCTTCTTCACTTCCTTTTGTTGCTCATTTCCTTTCATAACAATCTTATGGATCATGAGGGAACCCATCAGCTTTCTAAAGGCAACTTCTTGAAATCCTTTACTTCCATGATGACTGTAACCTTAAGATCCCAACGTAAAGGCAAACACATTAAAATTTTTTTAATCATTTTTACTTTGGGATAAACTCTCTCATAATTCTATAGAGCATTAATAATGTTTGTAAATCTAATAAACATCTCACCTTTTGATTTCATTTTAAACAATTCATAATTATGAACTAATCTACTTATTTTAGATTCTTTGATTTAATTGGTTCCTTCACGAGTTGCTTCTAGAGTTCTTCATATATTATGTGCACTCTTACATGCACATATTCTATTGGATTATCCTTTATTTAAAGAGTAATAAAGAATATTTATGGCTTCAGTATTGACATTTTCTTTCTTTTTATCCTCATTATTGAATTTGTTCTCTTCTTTTCTTACTTCTCTTCTATCTACTATTTTTGTGGGGATATAAGGACCATTTTCAATGATTTTCTACAAATCAAAGTCAACAGATTTTAAGTAAATCTTCATTCTAGCTTTCTAATTACTATAGTCATTAGCATAAAATTATAATTGTCTAGTTGTTAAGAGCCTTTCAATAATATATTATTTTTTAAGGTTTCCATTAAAGATCTTTTGCTTTTAAAATAATTAAGTATAGCTAATATTAGAGAATTTTGCTTTGATACTACTTGAACATTTACTTCAAGCAACCTAAGAAGGGGATGAATTGGGACTTTTAAAAATTTTGCTTACATAGCAATGCTTTCTGTATTTTAAGTGTTCTTTAATCATTAACTACAAATTAACAAGATTAATGTAAGTAATAAAGTATTGAGGAAAGGGAACAAAGTAGGTATTGCCAATTTCACAAGGATTTTGGACGTGATACGGAGGGAAGTAAGCTCCTCAAAGATGAAATCAAAACCTTGATCTAATAATGGCACTTGCAACAGTATCTTAATTATGGAGCAAGCGGTTTTGATACCTCGGATCGAATTACCATAATAACAACAACATCACGGAGTCATTAAAGTAATCATCAGATAGCTAACATCTTAAGGTAGAAGGCCTAACATTAGAGATTTTGAACAACTTCAAGGAGTCATTAAAGTAATCATCTGAAAGCTAACATTGAGCTACGCAGAGTTCGCGAGGAAAAAGGCCCACTCCCAAGCATCTTGGGGCTAAAGACAAGGTTTAATAAATATGGTGGTAACCTTTTCTGACCAGGACCTATAAAAGGTCTAGGTCCCACATGATGATGCTTTGGTTATTAGTTTAGTGATTGTTAACTTTGAAATTAAGAAGATATTAGTTGATAATGCAAGTTCGATGAATATACTTTACGAGCTCACCTTTACACAAGTGAGGCTGTCAGTTGAAAGGCTAAAACCCTTAAAATAAGCCTGAAAGGCTTTGAAGGTGAGTTGGTCCCAATAGAAGGAATAATAACCCTCTTGGTGGTAGTAGGTGCGCCTCCGAAGCAAGCTCATGTTATGGCTGAGTTCTGAGTTATGAAGACCCCATCAACCCATAATAGGATCTTAGAGAGACCAGATCTTAATGCCTTGCAAGCAATTTCTTTAAGTTTTCACCTATTAATGAGCTTCCTTACATCGAGCAGGGTAGGAGAAGTCAAAAAGAGTCAATAAATGGCTAAACTGTGCTTTTTTACCACTCTTAATCATTAGAAGGTAGCGAAGAATGAGATGTGCCCTATAAATGAAATGGATTTACAAGATGAAGACAAGGTGTACATTTTAAGAGATCTAAATGAGAGCCAATTGTAATGGAGTTGGTACCCGAAAGAGTCTGTGAAAATAGGGAGTTGTTTCCTTGAGTAGTTCACTCAACAACTGTAGGCTTTTCTTAGAAATGACTTAGAAGATTTTGCATGGATAATTAGGGATATGTCGAGCATTACTGCTGAAGTGGTGGAACATCACCTCAATGTTAACCTCTCATTCAAATCAGTTAAATAGAAGAAACCAATTTTGCCATGGAAAGTCATGAAGTAATTAAAGAAGAAGTACAAAAGTTCTTAGTGGTTGAGTTCATTAGGCCTATATAGTATCTGAAATGGCTCTCGAACATAGTACTAGTCAAAAAAGCTAACTATAAATGGCATAGGTGCATCAATTTCATAGACTTAAATCGAGCATGCCTGAAAGACAGTTTTCCCCTTTTCTTAGATCTATCAATTGGTTAATAACACCACTAGGTACAATGTGCTAAGCTTCATAAGTACAATCAAATTAGGATGCGCTTGGAAGATTAGAAGTGCACTTTCTTAATCATCAATATTAAAACTTTTTGCTATAAAGTCATGCCATTTGATTTAAAAAATGCAGGTGCTATGCACTAAAGATTAGTAGCAAAAAATTTTCAAAACCAGATCGAAAGAAATGGTAAAGTTTATGTTGACGATATCATTGTTAAAAGTTAGAAAGAGGAAGACCACATGAAAGACTTGGAGGCAAATTTTGCAGTTTTAAGGAAGTATGTTATAAAGCTAAACCTAGATAAATGCGTGTTAGGTATAGCTTTAGGAATGTTTCTGGGGTTCATGATTACACACTAAGGAACCAATTTGCAAAAAGTACAGGCCATCATTGACATGCTTACCTCAGCATTAATACGAGACATCCAATGAGAGAATGGTAACATAGGGAGATTTATCTCTAAGGTGGTTATAAGTGCCTCTTCTTCTCCAAAGTCCTGCATTTTACAAAAAAATTTAACCAAATCACCTTATGTCAAGAGGCTTTTAATTTGCTCAAGGATTACCTTGTGACTCCACCTTGACTAATCAAGCGAGTTATTAGAAAGAGGCTCTACATGTATTTATCTACCTTTAAAGAGGTGAAAGCAGTAGTACTAATGTGGCTTGTGGAAGACATGCTAAAGCCAGTTTACTATGTTAACAATATACTGCATGGAGTAGAAGTACGATATTCTAAGATCAAGAAGTTGGCCTTTGCTTTGGTTTCTGTAGCCTAAAAATAGAGTCTTTATTTTCAAGCTCACACGATAATGGTCCTCAATGACTAACCCTTATGCAAGACACCGCAAAAACTTGATACATCAAGAAGGATGTTGAAATGGAGTACTCAGTTGGCAGAATTTGATATCAACCTTAGTCCCCATGTAGTAATTAAAGCCCAAGTCATTGCAAACTTTGTTATCAAGTGTTATGGTTCTAACACCGCGGATGAACAAAAGGGCACAAACATTAAAGAGCCTACCGTTAGGACTTTGACTAAAACATGTAGGTTAATAGGGCCTTTAAAAAATCAAGGAAAGGTGCAGGAGTGATGATCTAAGGCTTAAAAGGTGTTAACATAGAACTTGTGGTGGACATCACTTTTAAGGCCTCTAATAATGAGCAATGATCGTAGGATTCCAATTTGCACAAAAAATTAGGGTAAAGTGAATTTAAATACTCAGTAATTCTCTGTTAGAGGTCAAGTAGATAGATGGTGAGTATGAAGCAAAGGATGGTGGATGAGGAGATACCTCGCCAGAGTTAAAGCTTTGCTGTAGGTCTTTAAGGAGTCATTAGTGGAACATATTCTAAGGATCCAAAATCTGATAGCTGATGACCTATCCAAATTAAGAGCAAGGCTGGGTAAATGACTACCTCATAATATTATTTTCATGAAAGTTTTGCAGTAGCTTACCATTAATGAGAATGAGGTATCTCTCGTGGTAGTTGACTTGTCCTAGATGGACCCCATTTGGGCATATTTAGTGTTGTGCACCACTGAGTACAACTTAGATCAAACCCAAAAGCTGAGGATAAAAGCAGCTTCTTATTGTATCAATAACAAAGAACTTTATAGAAGGTCATTTACTTGGTCTTTGTTGAAGTGTTTCCCTCAAGCATGAGCAGGACTACGTATTAAAAGAGGTTCATGAGGGCTTATGTGACAATCATGTAGGAGAATCAAAACTAGCGGATAAACTGCTACAGTAAGCATATTACTGACCCACATTAAAGGCGACGCTTGAGAATTTTTTAAGAGGTGCAAAAAATGTCAATCGCATTTTGCTGTTACTAGAGCACCTGTAACACCCTAAAAAACTTGGTCAATCCATATTCTTTTAATTAATAAGGAGTTAACTTGGTAGAGGCCCTTCCAATGTCAGTAGGATAGAAGAAATTTGCCATCGTATCAATAGATTACTTTACCAAGTAGGTGGAAGTAGAAGGAATGACTTAAATCATGCAGCAAAAATTTTAAGACTTTGTGTGAAGGAGTATCATCTACAGATTCAGAACTCCCCCGATCATAGTGATAGATAATGGGAAACACTTTGAAGGGTCAGTTTATGAAATAATGCCAATAATTGGAATTGATCATTGGTTCACATTTTTGAAACACCCACTAGGTAGAGGTTGTTAATAAGACTATATTGCCTGCCTTAAAAATCAAACTAGAGAAATGCAAAGGAAGTTAGGTGGACTACTTATTCACAGTCTTATAGGCTTATTGAACCACCAAGAAAAATGTGATAAAAAAAACTCAATGTCATTTGACCTTCAAAATTGAGGTTGTCATCCTAATTGAAATTGGCTTTCCCTCCTTAAGAATTAAAAGTCATTCCCTGGATCTTAATGATGACGAACTACAAGCTAACCTCGACGTGCTAATGAAATTAGAGGTATCAGACGCCAAGGCCATGAGGAAATTATCCTTAAACTTGGGAGAACCTTATTGGGTTATAAAAGTTCTAAGATCAGGGGCTTATTAGCTAACACAACTAGATGGAAAGAGGATCCCAAGATTATGAAATGTGCAAAACTTAAAGGCGTACAATGTGTAGGAAACTATGCACCAAGCAAGGGACTCAAGCTTTATTTTCTTGCATTTTCATTCTTAGCTTATACTTAGGTAATTTTATTTTTATACTAGATTTTCATTCTTATGTTTTTCACTCTATTTTGGGCCTTAGTCTCTGTGAGATGTGTTGAGAATTTATTTTAGACTAGCAACAAGGAATCAAATGGTTTTTATTAATATTCACACATAAAGCCCACATAGAGAAATGTGCACTAACATAAACCTTGTGACAATCAAGGCAATATCAAGATCATGCAAATAGCAAGGTCATTTATGTAAGACTTAGTCATGGCTGGCAATCCAATGAGAGGGAGATTAAGACCTTGATACCAATAAGATGCACTAAAGACCTCGCACATGCGAGGCAATAGAAGAAAACTATAAGTAATTTAAGAAAAAGAATAATACTCGACACCCACCTAATCCCTAGTAAATTAAGGTCCTCCTTATATTCGGCTCTCGAAAAATCTTAATTGGGCATTCCTGATAATAAACCATATTTAGAAATGAATGACATGAAGAAACATTGAAGAAAAATGTGAATTTCATTAAAATAATAGGAATTACACATATGTTTAAGACATTATAAAGACAAGGCACAAATAAGAACAATCGTTACGGGAATACAAGGTAGATCTTGCCAGTTACTACTAAGTTGCATTAAGCACACCCATAATAGAAGCATGCTCTTCATGCCTCAGACGCAATCTAACCTTAGCCATTTCCTCATTAGCACTAGACATGGTATCCCTCTCTCCTTTCATCCCGAACTCATTATTCGTTAGCTTCATAGGCATCTGTAGGGCACTAAAGTCCAGGCTTGAAAACTTCTCCCTGACCTCTTTAAGTATATCCCCCCAAGCCAACTTATAACATTTTGTGAGAATAAGCATTGGCATCATCCCTGCATTTTTAGGATTCTTTATAGTCCACCCTTCCGCTTAGTGCCTTCAACTCTAAACTGTGTTGAGCTTGTAAACTTTCCAAGGTAATTTAGTACTCACACGCAGTTGCAATGGTTATAGCAAAAGACATCTTTTCCTCTTCAAGAGACTTCATCTGCTTCTCTAGACTAAAGACCTTGTAGGAGGTATCCTTTAAAAATTCGGATAATTCTTCAATAGATTCTCAAGCATAAATTAGTTTATTCGTAGAGTCCAAATGCTCTTCTACCAAAAGCATAGAAGCTTTAGCCCCTAAGGAAAAAAGAGAAAAACACTTCAAAAAATAAAATATAGATATATATATATATATAAAGGAAAGGAAAAGAAACAGATAAAGGATTAAAAAGAGAATTGCCTTACTAATGCAACCACAGACATACCGGCTGACATAAACTCATCTGTAGTGAAACACAACAATAGCATCCAACTATAATAGGATTTAGTGGAACTTAAAAGACTTACTTGAGGAAGTAACATCAGAAGACCATACAAGGCCTTCAATAAGCATATATATCTTTCAAGTTCAAGAAGCTGGAAGATCAAATTCCAAATTTAGAAGTCAAGAAATGGACAAGCATTCGTGATCTCACCTCAAAACAATCCCTCGTAACAACTCCATAATAACCACTGGATCTGCAAAGGATTTCTTGGGTCTGACCTCCCATCTCATGCTATATTTTTCGCCCATAATCTATTCGAAAAGTGAAGGCATAGCTTTGAGGTAGTTCCTTGATCAAGGGTCATGGACAGAAATCTCAGGGCTTGCGACAGACCACTTTTCACTAATTAATGATGTTTTATTTGAGCCTTGTGGTTTTGGTTACTCCCCACTTGGGCATCAGTAGCAAAGAAACTTTTTTGCACCATGTATGGGAAGGGAGCTCACTACAAGTCAAAAACAAATTGAGGTCAGAAACCAACCATCTATATCGAAAAATAAATTTAACCTAATTAAGCATGGGAGTGATGCATACTCCTAAACTCTTTAGTAGTCATGGCATTTTAAGACTTTTTAGGCTCTAGTGAAATAATATTCTCTTTAGCAAGATATTGGGGAATGATAATCCTAATGTGATAGATGCTTTCAACGCCCACGTTAGACCAAGAATAAGGGGTTAATGAGGTACCTTGGAGACCTCAAAGGACAATGCGAGCATAGCTAACCACCTATTAGGCTGACCTTTTAGTAATGTATTTATTAAGCTTTCTTAGTTGCTATTGAGGAGATGCTAAGTTCATTATGGTGAAAGTCTTTCTAAACAGTTGAAGAGGAGCTATTTCCTCGATTTGAAGGACCTTTTAAGGAATAAAAGTTGCATCAAGGCGTTACTAAAAGACATAAAAGAATTTATTCTTTAAATTCTTGATGGTTGGGTGCTCAGCGAAGAGGATCTAACCACTACATGAGCAAAAGTAATACCATATAGCCCCGTCGAATGCTTACGAAGGACAAAGAAGTTCAAGAACAAGGAAAGAGAAAAGGAAAGGCCCGATAGCTTATAAGAACCAAGATAAAACCTATGATGATTCCTTAAAAGTTGGGAACAAGTTACATCGAAGATATACCATAAGCACGGTAGATCCGTCAAATAAAATGATAAGTAGGGAACCTCAACTTGCTCAAGAATGTGTCTTGATAAAGACATAACATCTCTTTTTGGAGCTTGCAAGCTTTATCTTCCTCATGAGAGTGAACATGGTAATAGATTTAGGGACCTTAAACTTTTTCATAGGGATACTACAACCTACTAAGCTAATATGGTTCATTTTAAAAGATTTTAGGATCGCTTGATTCAAGATCAAAAGAGAAGGAAAGACTCTTGGATTGATCCAATCAAAAGCAAAAATAAAAATAAAAGGAGAGAGGACATGTACTAGATAAGAGAGGGAAGCAAAGGCATAAAGTAGCTTGATGGAGAAGATGAGGACACTAAGGAGGAAAAGAAGCTAGATAATTTGATGGAAGAAATGAAAACATCGAGAGTAAAAAAGAGACACAAAAGAAGTGCTACCATCTTAATGAAATGGTCTTTTAAAGGTTAGGGATGCCAACGACTGAGATTTACCCACCCAAATAAAGGAAGATTAATGGGCAAGATACTATCGCGTGTGGGACACGTGGCAATCTAATAGTGAGTAAGTGATTAACTTCCAAAGCATGCGGGTAAGCGAAAGGACATGAGATGACATGCATAACTTCCTAAGTGTTGGCTATCAATTGCTATAGGCCTAATCCCACTAAAGTTAAGGCACGAGTCCTTAAGCACTATGTGTCCTTGGATGTCACGTGCAAGACCGCTTATGCCTTGGAATGTTTGGAGACCAAAAGATGCCAGGACGGGAATAACTTTTTAATTAAGGACTTTTGGCTCCCTATAACCCTTAGAATGCCTTTAGGGTAAGGGGGGGGGGGGGGATGTCATAGGGCTTTCCCATCTCATTGGATCAAACCCATTGGTGCAATGAAAGATTTGCTTCAAAAAAGAAGTAAGATAAAATTAAAGAATAAACCCAAAGATTAAACTTTTAGAGAAAAATATGATATATTATATTGAATTTCTCTAACCATTACAACAAGCTTTTAAATAATGCAAAAATGTAAACTAAGAATATGAAACATAGAAAGAATGAGAAAACTAAAAGTGAAAAACTTGAAAGAATAGGAAACTGATTAAATGAAAAACTTGAAAGAATAAAAAACTAAGATATCTAATCAAAGTAGGACATTAATCAAAATAAGACACTATGTTAATGTGTACTACATCAATCCCTTCCTCTTTAAAGAAAACTCACTCTCGAGTTTTATGGCTGCAAAGAAAACTAATCTAAGGGAAAATACTCAAAAATATCAGTAATATTGAAAATATTGAAAATATTCATATTATTTGAAAGATCAATCTTGTAAGCATTGTCAGTAATCTTTTGAAGAACACGAAAAGGATCAATCTTCTTATCTTTGAGCTTATTTTATGTATCAACTGAAAAATGATGCTTTTAAAGTGAATCATCACTAGATCACCTTCATTAAATAACTTAAGACGTTAATGTTGGTTTGCAGTAATCTTGTAATGAAGATTAGCTTTATCTAAAATTTTCTTCACTTGGTGATGAATCTATTGAATTCGCTCTGCAAACTCCTCAACATTAGGGTTGGCATTAGAGAAAGAAGGTAGACAAGCAAATCCACTATATGCCTTAGAATATTAGTATAGATAACTTCAAAAGGAGCTTTTTTGGTCGAATAGTTAGGCACACTATTAAAAGTAAACTCAATTTATGGAAGAGCAACATCCTACTATTTTGATTTGTTTTCACTAACACATCGAATCAAATTTTTGAGAGTACGATTTGTCACCTTAGTTTTCGATCGATTTAGTGGTGACTTGTGGTACTATATTTCGACGAAGTATTGAATAATTTTCATAGAATTCCCCAAAAGTGACTTAGAAATTTTTTATCCCTATCAAAAGTTGTTGAACAAGGAATACCATGTAAGCGAACTATCTCATAAAAAATAAATGAGCCACATAACAAGCATCTGAAGTCTTCTTGCAAGGAAAAAAGTAAGCCATCTTGGAGGATTGATCAATTACAACCATAACAAAATTAACTCCTCATCGAGTCCTTGAGAGACCAAGAATGAAATCCATAGTTAAATTTTTCCAAATTGTCTCTGGAATAGGCAAAGAAACATAGAACCTAGTATTTTACGTTTATGCCTTAGCCTTTTGGCACACTAGGCAATGCTAAATAAAACATCCAATATCTCTTTTTAGCTGAGGCCAATATAATCTTTCTTCGACCAAACTAATTGGTTTATCTTGACCATCGAAACTTGATAAATTCATAATCATCTTATATTCTTGAGTTTATGGGTCTTGATTTTTATCCCTAATATGAAAATCTTCTTCTTTTTCAAATGATAATCCAATCTCAGTATTTGCCTTTGTTGAAAATTCTTCTAACATTGGCATCGAAAATCACCATTTGGAAAAGGTGGAAAATAGTTACCTCGGACATCAAAAGCCCAGACCACCCCTCGTGGAAGGATATCTCTAACCTTGAACTCACCATCACATTACCATATGAGAGCTCCTCGGTTTTACCATTCATAAACCCATAACAAAATGTGCTCGTGAAAATCATGATTCATGACAGGTCTTGCTTGAATTGGGGCTTCATTATCAATTCTCAAGCCAATTTGGTGTCGGTATTGATCATCGTGGCCTACCTAAGCTGTTATAGACCTCTTAAGTCTGGGTAAATAGATAGATGGTGTCTACATTGCAAATCCCCATGATTTGCTACCTTAGAATTCCTTGGAATACAATTTGCACAACTTAGGTCTTGTTGGCCATCATTCTCTATGTTGTCATACTGATTTAGTCTTTACTCTATAGAATCATGTATTCTTTCCATAGTCATTGCTGTCATCATCTACATGAGTTTGCAAAGGGTTTCTTCGATCCCATCAAGTCATTGCTTGATCCTATATGACTACCGTTCATTATTGGTGGCTTGTGTCCTATTAGAATCGTTGTCAGCCATCAGAATAACATAAAAATCTTTGCTTTGAAATCAATTTGGTACATTGAAAGGTTTGCTTCATAAAAGAAGCAAAAAAAAAAAAAATTAAAGAATAAACCTAAATGTTAAAATTTAATAAATTGTATTGAATTTCTTTTAACCATTATAATAAGTATTTAAATAATGCAAAGAAGTAAAGTAAGAATAGAAAATGTAAAAAGAATAGGAAAAGGATATATTTTAACATTAAGTTTTTGCTTATATTTTTTATAATCTTGTGAAATTTATAGAATAATATATTATTATATATTGATGTTTTTACTTTAAGAAAAGGATATTAACGAAATTGATGTACTTTAAAATCTTTAATCAATGCAGTCCAATCATGAGGAGTCCACGGGTTTTTGGTATGAACCTGACCGCATTGAATCGTTTCTGACGCCGATGTTAAGAGTTCACCTGTTAAGGGGGGGACAGCTTGGCGCGCCACTTGTATTCGCTGACGCTTCCCTGCAACCAACCCAGTTGGCAACGCAGAGGGAGAAGGAGACAGAGCATTGCCGTCAAACATGGTGTACCCTTCAGTCTTTTATATATCTGTAAAAGGTAGTAAAAATCTAAACTAAAAATTCAAATATGTACATTTCTTTTCTGTGTTGATTTCTATGTTTTCTCGCGTTTATCCATTTTATAACACCCTGGTTTCTGCTAGCTTCTTAAGCCGTTGCAAGCCGGTAACTCTCTCTCTCTCTCCATATATATATATATATATATGTATACGCATTTACGTATATCTGGATATATGAATACGCATAAGCAATTAGTTACCTGGTGTTTTTTTCTTTTTGAGAATGGTACATGTATTCGATTATTGTGGTTTCTGTATTTGTTAATTTTGAATTTGATGTCTTCTTTTTCACTTTGTTTTGGGATCATATTTGTATGGGCATTTGCATATTGATTTTCCTTTTTTAATTTTGAGTTGATCATTCTTTTTGGTTTAATATGTTTAACATCAATTTGATATTTGATATATCATTTATTTGATTGATAATGGTGGCATAGCAATGGCATTATGTTTTGCCTTAGATTCCAAAATTTTATATACCGTATTGTAGTGAGTTTTGAGAATCCTGATTTTCCTATCTTGTGTTTTCTTGATTTTTTTTTCTTTCTTTTGTTTTTGTGGGTGCATGCAGCTTATGGAGATTTTTGACTACAATGACCCAGTTCTATACTTTCAGGCAATATTTCCCCATTTTCTGTAGTGTTAGCTCACATCTTTTGTGATAAAAAGAAAGGAAGAAGTATTCAAATTTGTTTTCAGTTGTGTTCCTTTGAAATCTAGGCATTTCTATGAATATATATCAGGTTTTTAAATGATAGGATTCAAAATTTTATGCATGGAATCTTTCAAATGAAGTGCGACATTCATTCATACGACATCCAGTGACATGGGACTTGAAAACCTTTACTTAAATGCTTGGAAATAAAGGCGCCTGTGCTCAGTGTCAGTTTTGGGACCAATATCCATATTTTGTGAATGGGTTCAGTGTGCTTATCTTTTCCTAGGTGCATGTTAAATTCTTTCTTTCTAACATAAGGGACACATGTAGTTGTTGTGCATGTGACATTCGTTCTTCTTTGTGACTCTTGTGCCCATGGATGCTATTTTGTCTTATTGCTGGATTATTACTTGTGTTGCGGCTCTAATTTTGCCTTTTTAGTTCACTCTAGGGTTCATGCATCGCTGCAACAGCCAGTATTTTATCAATTGGATCATGCAATCTTTTATTTCATCTTGTTTTCATTATAAACCATAATATATAGAGATAGTCTCTATTTTTCAAGTAAACACTGCAGTTGGGGGACAAACCATCTGATCAAATACACTTTAACATACGAATGATTTTCACATCTAATATTGATGACTATTCTGTGGAAAATACTGATTTATCTGGGTTTTTATTGGCTCTATATTGATGCATATTAATCATTATTATACTAATAGATCCATGTAGATACCAAAATATTGTGCTTATCATGCTTGTCAATTTCTGCTATCAAAATTTCCATCATTCTTTCTTCATGAGAGGTTTTCCTGTCTTCATGGCCTTTCACTGCACCATATATCAGGTTGCCTAAATGCATCTGGAACTTTGTTTTATTGAGCTGAGTGATCTTGTCAGTCACGTTATGCTGGTGATATAATCTTAACTTTGCAGGCCCATCAGGTCATAGATGTTGATATGACCATATACCAGAATGATGCCCTCCATCCCTTGTTTTTCGTTGTTGTAATTGTTATAGTTTTCCATGTGCACATACTTGAATTCCTAACTGTTACTGTCACCAGAATTCCTTTTGGTTGATGCTTGCATAATTTTTTCACACTTATGGACTATCGTCTTTGTTACTTGCTACTTAAATCCAATCCTCTGTTTGTTGACAGATGCCATTTTAAAGTTTCAGCAGTGATGCCACGATGGCCAACAGCTTCAAGTACTGGGACAATTGTGTTGATCCTGCAGACTTGGAAGCAATGTGGATGCAGCCTGAAGTTAGCACTGAGTGGTTAGATGCTGGGGAGACCAAGGGACAGAGAGTGCACCTCTCAAGGGATCCTGATGGACATCCTTATTTAACACAGACAGAGATGAAGGTGACGCAAAATGAATAAAACCTTCTTCTATTTTAGTGGGGGTCATAGTTATTTTATTGTCTAAATGAAGTTGAAATTTGTCACCTCTTAATGGAAATCTTTTTCTTTCAATTCTGAACAACCGGAAGTTCTAAAATTTGGAATTATCCATTTACGTAAAACAAGATTAATAAATCTTTGAGGTAACTTTGTAATAGTAATTCATCCCTGTGGATCTGAACACTAGTTTTTTTTTTTTTTTTTTAATGATATCATATATTAATTGCCTTTGTTTGTACAGCCCATTTAGTATTATCAAAAAACTTGAAAGTGCCTTGAATTTCTTCGAATTGTTTTCACAGATCTGTAGATGCTAGGTTATTGCATATGACCTTCTTAATTGTTTTAGCTTACACGAAAGTTGAATCTGCAGGCCGTGGCTGATATTATTGTTCAAAGGCATTTCGATTTGCGGATGGATCCAGTATGTGTTCTCTGGCATATGTTGATTATGGACTTCTCTAGTTCAGTTGTTTTGTTTTCAAAGTATGAATGGATACCTTTCCTCTTAGTCCTTTCTTCCCACTGTAAGTTAAGAGATTTTGTGGATTGGGGCTTGTTTGGGTTGCCTCGCCCCGTCTGCCCTCATGAAACCCTCTCCCCTCTGGTCTTTTCGTTTCCTTTTTCTCCTCTCTGTCTCTCTCTTTTGCACTCTGTCTCTCTCTTTCTCTTTCTCACTTAATAAGCTGGTGGACTGGCTTTTATAAACTGAGGCCTATATGGATTAGTAAGCACCTCGAGATTAGGATGAATTTTGCCCTATGTTCAGTGGCTTCCTTGCAGGGATAAGCTTAGACGTGCATGTGCTTTTTGTTCTAAACTGTAAGTTCTCCATGGTTTTTAGCATGAGGCACCACTAAAATATATATATTTCTTATAAAGAACCTTTCTATGAAAAATATCAACTCATTTTACTAAAAAATATATACGTGTGTATGATAAACATTTAATAAGAAAAGATAGATTTCCATGAACATTAAAAAGGTTTACTTTATGTTGTAGCACGGGTGTAAATATCCATGTCAATTAATAGTGTAAGCATCAGTTAGTTGAATTTATTAAGGGTAAGATGGAATTGGATGGATGGGTTGATAAGTGCCTTGTCAGCATGGAAGCTAACAGTGTAGCTTATTTTGGTCCAAGAAGCCATGGTTTTTGGTGTGTCTTTCACAAAAAAGCCAAAGAAGCCCCCAGTAATCAGTTCAATCATTCTTGGAAATCTCTTTTGTTAATTTCATACTTTTGCTTTAGTAATGGACATTTTAGGAGTCTAAGTTGTAATACCTTCTGAGATTTCCAAATTTGGCTCCTTATTTCTTCAGGAGATGATTTGCGCTATTGCTGAACTTGAAAGTGATAGACAGCCACTCGCTATGCGGTATAACAAGAAAAACAAGGAAACAACTTTGGGAATTCTACAAATTCTGCCAAAAACTGCAGAATGGCTAGCCAGGTATCAGCTCTATACTGTTCCTTTTTCAAGTTGCGACCTTTTCCCAAAGACTCTTTACTTTTTAATCTTGTTTTGGTTATGCAAAATCATAATTGGAACTTGTCCACAGGGACTTCGGTTATCGAGCATATGAAGTAGAAGGAAATCCAGATCTTCTGCATAGGCCTTTCATAAATGTTTATTTTGGAGCTGCGTACCTCAAATGGTTATCAAATTTTGAGCAGAAGTAAGCTGCTAAATCTGGACTTCGTTTGGTTCCTCTTCTATGCACTACTTTTTATTGCAAAGGGATTAAATTTACTGCAATTAGTTTAAGTGGGGTTGAAATATTAATATTGGAAGTTCTGTTTGCAGAGAGAGAAGTGAAGAGTTTGTAGTCAGGGCATATAAAGGTGGTACAAAAAAGGCAAACCACAAATCAACTTTACCATATTGGAAACGCTACCTATCAGTCAAAGAAAGCCTTCCGTCAAGGCGGTAGTTCTCATTCCATAACGATAATTTGCTATTCTGGCATTATTTAAAAATCATTCTTTTAAACATTTTCCAAAGGTAAACTGAGTTCAGCTACTAAAGAACTTGATAATTCCCATCAACCCATAATGAAGTCTTATTATCAGATTGTTCAAACATGTCCTGAAAGGCAGGCAAAATGTTTTTGCTTATGATGACAAGTTTTCGAATTCAATTATTTTTGTTGATATCATCATGTCTATAAAGTTTAACTCCCAAACTATTGAATGTCCATTGAACATAATTGTACCTGCATGTTATCATATGAGGTGGTGGTCAGTAAAACGTCGTAATTGGTTTTATTTTAGCTAATGATTGTTGTTTCCTGTCATACTTTGGTGGTGAGAAAGTACCCAAACTTTCCTCCAATTTATGTTCATGTTTGGCTCGCCTTCACATTACTCATGCATTCTCCAAGTATTCGTTATACATAGTATTAGCTACTCAAATCCACTTCTCTGTAAATTTCATGGCGTGTGAAGCATTATTAACTTCATGGAATGGACATGATAATCACAAAGCACAATGCACTCTATTTAAGTAGCTATAGACAATCTGAATAGAAAGATTAAATAATTACTAAAGGTGTTTGGATTTGTATGTGCAGAAAACTTGTTTATAGTGGTCCTTCAGGGAACAATGTCTCTGATTCTGCTGCACCGTCTTCACAGAATACAGGTTTATCCCTTTTGCAATTACTTATTGTTCGATGTTGGTGATCACTTTTACTGACAGCAAACATTTTCCTGTCGATTAGAGAGAATGTAAGTTGGACAATGCTGCAAGGTCATGCTTAGTTCTTACCTAATACGTTATATCATATTATCAGTCTACTCAAAGTGGAGAAGCTCAGCATATTCATTATACTTGACTAGAATTTGAAGAGATGTTCTTTGTCGGTGTTCTGCAAATGGAGAAGCCACATAATAGTTAACTGGACATGAAAGGGGCCACATATTCATCCGCTCAGTTCACTGGTGTAATTGAAATCAAGATAGTGGCTGATAATATTGCTAATTGTCTTCCGGACCTTACTACTAGATCACTTTCCCACATAATGATCACACTAATGTTTCATTATTTTTCTTTTGCAATATTTTGATGTAAAGTTCAAGTTTATGAGCCATCATTTGATTTCGGTTCAATACCTGCCCGCTGCTAGTGTGATTTAATGTCTCTTTGCTTTATTTTATTGAAGTTTAGATCATAAGATCTTGTTAAGAATGTGATACCTTTCCAAAATATCTTTACTATGTGAGAATGCTTTTTCTTTTCCTAAAGTCCCTTTATTGCTACCCTAGGTGGTTTACTTTTGTTTTCTTTTTTCACAAAAAAAAAAAAAAAAAAAGGAGCAGGTTCTGAATTTACATCCTGGGACTCTAGAACATCTCCTGACGACATGGAATCGATGTGGCATCGCTCTGAGGTTGTTAAAGAGTGGACTAAATCTGGAGAAAAATGGGGAAGAGTTCGGTTTTCTCAAGATGAAAATAAGAGACTGTATCTTTCTCGAGTGGAGCTGAAGGTATGGTTCATGAATAAACAGATATGGACAGTTGTCAATGTTATTTAGCTGTAATTCTAGATGTAGCATGTATTTCTGCCTGTGGTTAGAGAATCCGTTTAGTTATTATTTTTTATGCCATTGTTCGTGGTATAATATCATGTCACTGTCCACAAGCTTTCTTTAGATGGTAACTGTGGACTTTTGAAGTAATTGAAAATTTTGTTAATAGGCTGAGTGTTTTTCTTTTTTGTCTGGGTGAAACTGTCTTGAAATGGTGTAATTTTTGTTTCTTTTGTTTGGATAGGAAAAATGATATTTGTTTCAGTTTATCCTTCATAGCATTTTTCCAATTGTTATTGCTAGTGTCTCATCAAGTGTTTGTGGTATAAAGATGGCGTCTATTCAAGTGAGAAAGCATTTTTGTTATGAAGAACATATGTCTGGGGAAATGAAGTGAGATATTAGGTGTTTAGTGCAGCTTCGAATGCCTTTCCTAATAGCTATAGGATCAATGAGAGGAGAAGGTTTTACCTAGTTTTGGATTAGGCTCCTGAACTTGCATCGGTGAGGGATGAAATGCTTTTTTCTGCAAACACACGATGAGTTATTTTTCGGTAATTGATGTTGACTTCAGTAGAATTTCATATCATTGGAGTTGGATCGAGTAAGTATGATGGCATTGGTTTTATTCAGGTCGTGACTGGTTCTGTTGAGACTGTTTTCCATGCTGCAAATTTGGCTGTTGAGGTGTGTTTTCAGGCTGCAAAAATGGTTGAGTGTTGTTTCAGGCAGAATATTAGAAACAACAGTTGGGGCAACTAGGAGAAAAAAGTCGAAACAAAAAAATTTCCTCATACTTATCTTCCATGGGGTGTATCTCTCCTCTTGAAGATAAAAAGCAGGGGAAAATGACTGTCTTTCAACATTGTCATACCCATTGAAACAATTTTCTTAGGGGGACTGGACCACCACCCCCCAAACCTAGATACACTGAAGGGCCCATGATCAAGTTTCGTTCTATTATGAGCGTGAATATGGACAAAGTTAACATACTCGAACACTTTTGAAGGGAGTTTGGTGGTGGTTATGTGTGTGGTTGGCAAAATGGGTTAGAAAAACTTATATAGGACTTTTGGGTGGTAAATTCTTGGAAGACATTCTATTTATCAAACAGGCTGCCTTAAAATGGTCTCTCTCTGGTAGGTCTTAGGAACACTTTTCTGTAATGAAAAGGTTCTAATTACTTCAAATAGGTGTTGGTTCTTTCGTTCAACATCAACTTGTCTGCACAAGAAAATTAATGATCAATCCCTTCTTTTTGTAAACTAAGTGACGTGATTTCATTAAGACAATATCTCACATTATCATTCTTTAGCTTTCTGTGCTCACTCTAGTAAGTTTTTGATAAGAACTTTAGGAGAATAGCTAGTCATTGAAGTAAGAGAGCCTAAAGCTTTATAAGCCTACACAA
Organism: Moringa oleifera; assembly: GCA_021397835.1. NCBI lineage: Eukaryota > Viridiplantae > Streptophyta > Magnoliopsida > Brassicales > Moringaceae > Moringa > Moringa oleifera. The sequence continues at coordinate 2,049,968 of JAJFZO010000609.1, read as the reverse complement.
AAAGCTCATATCCGATATGGGATCAAGTCTCATACCTTACAATTGGGTTAGGATCTTAACATTCCACCATATTTGCAATATCAGTGGCCACACAAACTGGCTGTGCCTAGTACCTTCACTAGTCTCGAGCAACAATGTCACCACTTACACTGCATGATTGCACCCAGGGGATAGGATGGAGGCTCTGATACTAATTGATAAGAATTTTAGGTGAACCACACCCCAAAAACAAAATATTGAAGTGGGAAAGCTCAAAGCCTTACAGTCCTCATACTAGAAGCCCATACTTCTTCTCATATCTTGAGATTAGATCCTAATATTTTCTTGTTATTTGAAAGAAATTAGGAAAGACCACTTTTTTCAGATGTGTCTTTCATAAGGAAGACCCATGTTCCCCTTATGTAATCATTTTATGAATGTAAAAGCCATTTTGCCCCTAATACATTAGACATTCTCAATGGTTCCCATATATCTGAGTGGATTAAGGGTAACTTTAGGATGATGTATTTATACTGGAAGGAAAGGAAGGGGAATAGTGTTCTGCAAATTGAGAAACATCACAATGTAATCACCAATGTCAACGTTTTTAAATAATGAAGAAAAAACATGTTTTGCATCAAACTAAATGGAGGATATTGAAGGAGGTATGTTTGGATAAAGAAAAGAAGGCTAGTCACTGCTGTCACTCTTAGTCTCTCAAATGTAGGGTCCATCCCTCTCCTTAGCAAGCCCAGTCACCCTTCCCTTAACTTGATCTTGAGAAGCACAAGTAGAATGGAAGGTAACTCGACTTTCTAGATCTCTCATAATGGATAAAAGTTTCACAGATAATTTGAGTACATGTAACACATTTTTTTAAAGGAGATTGAAAATTAAGGGTATGGTTCCTTGACTTGTAATAGTACAAGAGACAAATATGCCATTTTAATTTTTCTATCACTAGGACAAGTAATGCAAGTGATAAATTGATGGGACTGCACTATATTATCGGTGGCTCTTGATCTATGACCCAAGAGCCATTCTGGAGTATTGGCGCTAGAGCATAAGAGTTCAGAAACTTACCTATTTGAGCAGCTAATGAACAGGGTCCTCTAGATTTTCCAAGAGAATTAAGTAGGTTCCTTAGCCTCTCGCTTTCTTCTTTTGCTAAAATCTTCACCTTGCGATCCATTGTGATTCTAGCACTCAAGGGGATGATACTCAAAATCAGTTTGATGGGCTTTTCCATATTGTTACCCCCCTTTATTACATCCTTCTCAGCCTATCCCTGGAGTTTTTCCATGGAGTTCCTAGCATTGGAGGTTAGAGGAGATGAAAGACCAGAGAACTATGTGGCTATTAAGGCTAACATTCAAGGACAAATGACAATATCTTTTGTTGGCTAGGGTTCGTCAATGAAAGGTCGTGGGTGGTAAGAGAAGGTGTTCCAAGAGCAATAGCTCTAATGTGAAAGAATTTTCTTGTTCTCCGTGCATAAATTGATGGATACATGCACGCACAGAGACATTTATATACAACCTAGTTACCTATTCAGGGAGAGTAATCAACCCCCACAAATCCGAGAGTCCCAAGAAATTTGAGACAACTACAACTAAATAGTAAAAATATGAAACAAGAAAATAGTAAACTATCCTAAAACATGAAAGTAGGAAACTACCATAAGACAGGAAATGCCCTTTAACTTCGGATATTACAGATAGATATTAACTTTTTAAGAAAGTCAAAGAATCCATGAGATTTTCCAACACTAATATTTTCATATTTCTGCAGTATACTAGTTTAAGCAAAATATTACAGTGTTGTGGACTTATATCTCATTGAGAGGTCGAATATAATATCTGTATTTATTCTCCAAATCAGGAAACTTGTGAAATAATTGATTAGTCAATCTTGACAAAATTAATCTACTGATGGAGTAAAAAGGACAAGAAGGTGAAAAGTTGAAGAACATTTAAGACTACAAATAATGGCAAGTGAAGAATGGGTTAACATTTTTTGGGGTGTTTTGTGGTCGCAGTCAATGTCATTTCTTTGTTGAAAGATTATCTAATGATCTAACTGCAGCTCTAAGGGATTGCATGACTTGTAGGGCAGTTAATCACAATATCATGATCTTGTACCTCTATTTAGCAACTTCTGATTGCTACTAACTCTCTGTGCTAATGTCTATGGAAAGAAAAAGAATATGTTATAGTGCAGATTGTGATTAGTTCATTTTTCTCTTCCATGATATCGAAGAAAATTGGAAATTTCTTGAATGAGCAAGTACATTTATTTTGCTGAATCAAGTTAACTATGCATGCAGAATATATTGTGTTTCAAAATTTTGCTTCTTTAAGCATTGACTTGAACTGCATGGACCTTTCATTTTACACACTATATTTCTCATTATAATCAGAAAAGCTTTATTGATATCTCTACTGCACTACCAGTGCTACTCTTTATTGCCTTGAGCAAGGAAACTAATTATAGTATGAGTATGTCACCCTCTGTTAATGGATGGTATTGGTCTTGCAGGCGGTTGCAGAAATCATTCTTTCAAAATACTTCAGTACTAGAGGGGTTAGACCTGTAAGTATATGTAGGATCAGTGTCTATTAAATAACTGTTATTAAGTGGCTTTTCCCCCCTGCTTTCTCCAATAAACATTTTTTATTGTTCATTTATTATTATTATTTTTTACCTTTGAGATTCTTACTACGACTTTTTAGTTTCTTTTTATTTTTTGGTCAGTTATACGTAACTCACTCTCACTTGTACTGTCCTAATAGATGATTTAGAGAGAAGAAGGGTTTCAAACCATATGTAATACGCAAATATATAAATTAAGAAACTTGGACATGTGTTAACGTAGATGCAGCATTAAAGAAATGGAAGAACAAGTAACAGAATATCCAGTGGCTGAAGTCCAGGATATACTGGATATCATTGTCATTGATGAGCTGCTGCCTTTTGTATTGAGGAACATATGGTTTTAGGGAAAGTGAGAATATTCCGAAATCCTTGTGATTTATGGTTGTCGTCTGGTCAAGCTGTCTTTCCTTTTCCTTTTGCTACTTTCTAGAAAAGCTATATGCAAGCCTGTAAAATAAATTTCCTTTCTCTCTCCTGTTGAAAATAATTATCCATCTTGCTTTCACTATCTTTGGGCAATGCCTTACAGGCAATATGCTTTGTGGTCTGAATTATCCCTACTAACCCAAAATAGGAAAATAAAGCATAGATCCTGCTGCCTATATGACAGGAATGAAGAAAAAATGTGAAAGTATGCAACTCTAAAGAAAAGGAAAAAAAAAAAAATCTTTTAGTAACTGAAGGGTGCCAAATCCACAAGTAGAGAACATAGGTATATGACCTTTTGTGCTCTTTCAGTTTGCGTTAATAAGGTTATTGGTTTTTGCAGATGTATGCTTACTTGAAATTGTCATGCCAAGGACATGGTACTAGTTATCATGCTGCTGTATTCTAACAACCACGGAATTCTCCTATTTTCTATTGATGTTTTTTTTTTTTTTTGAAAATTTTCCATAATACTTGCTGTGCAGACAGTCCTTTGTGCACTTGCCGAGATTGTTGGCATGCGTTTTGTGAATGGGGTTGGAGTACGAACAGGAATAATGGGGATTGACTATGCCACAGCTTTCTGGCTTTATATGTAAGTTAGAAATATTAGCTAGTAGTACTGTATTTTGAATTCTTGACCAAGTTAAATGAAAACCTTGATTGCATTGATTTCTTGTGATAGTAATGATAAATTTCTTTCATTTGAAGTCAAGAAGAAAGAATCAATTAAGCTCTTCGAATTCTAATTTGTTATAGTTCAAATTAGTTTAGAAAGAAATGTATGCATTTTGTAGTGCCACAAGAAATAAAAACCTGCTATAAGTACTGCGTAATAAATTGGTTTGTGGAAGATACCAATGCTGACATGTTTTGGCCTTCTTGTGTCAAGGGACTTAGGTTTCCGGGCTTATAGAGTTGATTCTGTCGATGATTTAACCAAGCCATTTGTCTCCATGTACTTTGGTGCAGCCTATTTGGCTTGGTTATCAGAATATGAAGGACGGTATGTTTGTTCCCAATAGTGAAACTTTATGCTGCTATTCCTGACCTTATTTACATCCTTGACAAGGCTGCTCTCATTTGGATTATTGAAAAACAGGGAAAGAACTCCTGAATTTGTTGTTCAGGCTTACCTTGCTGGGCCAACGAATGTGAGTCCTCAGAACACTGGTTCTCTGTTGCTTAAATTTGAGCAAGCTTTGGCCATGTATGAAGACACAAAGAGGTAATCATCATCAACTTATAATCAACAAAATGGAGTTGTATGCTTGGTTGGTTTTTTTATGATTAATCTTGTTTTTACAGGGATAATGGGAGCTGCACCATCTTGTGAACTGAGAATTACCAACTCAGAATCCCATATCATTGTGCAGGGGCAGTTCTTCAAATTGCATGATGTTGTATTGATTTCAGGTGCCATTATAGAAGCCAAACAAATGAGTGGAAGCTGTCCTACTGCATTCTCAGTTTAACCTTTTCCTGGTTTGATACTTTCCCCCAGTGCTCCAGGTAGCCTTATGAAGGTCCTCTATTTGCCCCGTAATAGTTTCTCATGCTTCATGGTAGAATTGGTGGGCATTACCTGTTTGGTCTATTCGTTCACATAGTATTCAGATGTTTCAGATTGGATTTGAATGAGTGTAAGATTGAACTTGTTGTATCCAGATATTTGGTGTGAATATACCGTCCTTTCTGTATAAAACTACATATTTAACTGTATGATTATGATTTTTCTTCATGCAAACTGAATTGAGAACTGAACAGCATTGGTACTTGCTGGTCCTGTTTGAATCCAATCTACAAACTCACTGGAGATGAAACTTTGCTGTATGCTTTTCATTTTCCTTTAAGACACTTCATCTTCGTTCTTGGAGGAATACATAAAAGAAAGACCCTTTAAGCGAGGTTGAAAGGCTGTTTGAAATTGACACTTGTGATTTTCTTGAAGATAACAGAGTTGCTGCACCTTTAATTTTACTTGTAGACTTGTGAAACTTTACTGACCTTTTTGGTTCATATTTTACAAGACTTCAGAAAATTTCTACTGAGAAATTAAAGTTTGGATAACTAAGTTATTTAATTTGGTTGGACGAGTAACTTTTATTTTAAAAATTTGCAAATAAAATTAGATGATCCAAAAATGTTTGAATCATTATGGATCTTTTATTCTCGTTTTTTTAAAATTTCCTTGTTATTTAAGTATATTTATTGTATCATTTAGATGATCATCATTTTTATATTTTTATTGTGATTTATTATTTGAATATATTGTGAAATTAAAATTTATATCAATTTATTTTGATAATCAAATTTAAATAAAAACACAAAAATTATTTTCCTATTAATCTATTAAAACATTAAAATTTGTAATTAAAAAAATAAAAAAATGATTGTGACCCTGATAACTCGAATAGAACGATGATAGTGATGATGATTTGATGAAATTAATAGTGATGATAATAATAGCTAATAAAAATTTATGTAACACAAAAAATTAAATAAATTATTGAAAGTCAACATCTTTTTTAATTAATTTTTACTTTTTAAAATATATCCAAACAAAATTTAACGTTTTAATTTTATTCAAATAAAATATTATAAAAAATTAGATATTTGATAATAAATTTTGATTTATAATTTTTTATTAATATAAAAAAATAAATAAAATATAAAATTTATTTAAATAATTTTTAATTATTTCAAAATTAAAAATATTATTAATGTATTTTTTACAATCATTTTAAACTAAAATATAATTTGAACAAAATCAATAGTTAATAACCTGTTTGAATACTTTTAAAAAAATTAAAATTTAATTGAAAAAATAGTAAAACTTAAAATTTAAATAATATTTATTTTAAAATTTAAATTATTCATTATTCCATTAAAAATAAATTTTTTTAATTTAATATTTTGTAGATCACTTATATTCATGAACATCTTAGTTTTTGAAAAAGTTCAACAACTTTGATTAACAAAAAGGGAAACACATGTTATTATTTTTTAAAAATTCTTATAAAAATTTTCAAATCAAATATTACCTTTTACCTGGATTAATACAAAATGCTTTTGATTCTTAGTAACTTCTTTGCTTTGTATTCATAACAATTCAAGCAATTCAATTTCACAAAACGAAAGTAGTGTTCCTCTTTCAACATAATAGCATCAATATCACTGCCTGCAAGGATTGCCATTACTAATTAATAAAATTTTTTTCTTAAAAAACCTGATGTTTATCTATATTATTAATTAAATTTTTATATTTAAAAATAATAAATTAAATATTAATATATTAATTTAAATTAAATTAAATTTTATTAAAAAATTTAAAAATTAAAGATATTCAAATTAAAGATTTATATAATAAATTTTGACTTAAAATTTTTTATAGATGTTAAAAAATATTTAAGCTACCATCAAAAAAATTTTATAATTATTTTGAGTACTGAAAAAATATATATTTTTAAATTTATAATATCAAAGATTTTAAAAATCTATAAAAAATATTACATCAAAAATTATTCAAATTTAAAGAATAAACCTGAAATATAGTAAATAACTCATTTAAATTATTTTTAAAATATTTTAATAATAATAATATCTTCAATTTTTTATAATTATTTGAATTAAAATCTAATTTGAATTAAATTAAAAGATTAATTTTTAATTTATCATTTTTTAAACATAAAAGTTTGATTGATAACATAAGATAAATATCAAAATTTTATGAGGTTTTTAATTTTTTTAAAAAAATCCATGTTTGAGATTTTTTATCACCTAATTTATGGAAAAAAGCATTATTACCAACAAAAAAAATTTCAGTTGTAGAATCCTATTAAGAATTATATTATATATACATAAGTTGCTTAATTAAAAGAAATATCAATATTAATATCAATATTAAAAATTGAAATTTTGATAATTTAAATTATTTATGTTTTTCATAAAATTTTATAATTTTTTAAAATTAATTGTACACATGAATATCGATTTAACACGAATCAATCTCTGCATTTAATATTTTTTAGGAATTTGTACAATAAATTTTCATTATAAAGTTTTCGCAAATCTAAAAGAATTTTAAAATTACTTTTTAAAAAATTTTAAAATTTTGTGACTACAAAAAATATATATTTTTAATTATTTTCTTCAGGAAAAAAAAAAAAAAAAAAACAGAAGTTATAAAACGAAATGTGAACTCTGAAGTGGCTGGAAGAATAACCTGCTGGAGTTGGGGATTTCCAGTTTGCATCAGCCGATCCTTTCCCTGCTTTATATACCTTTGGTTCATGCTGTTTTTCTCACATGGATGAGAGACCATGATGAAGATACTGTAGTGGAGACTCTCGCTCGATGGAAAGCTATCCAGGAAGAAGTGTCTCCACCATCGAAGTCCAAGAAGAAAGTCAGGTTCCACCTTGAGCAAGCCCCCTGTATTGGTTCGTTTAATTCTCAGGAACAAATCTCGAGACGAGGCCGACCGGCAAACACTTCTGCCTAAGCGTTCCAGGCAGCAGGTATAACGATAATCCCTGTTGAACCCAATTGTGAGATGAGCAGATCTCAGGCAGAAAGGAATTATCTCTTGGTTATCATTATCTCTGCAATAACATAAATCAAGAGCCCAATTTGGAGCTGAAGTCTGCTAGTACAGGCTCTAGCCCTAGTGTTTGATGCAGAAGGGATCATGTCAATCCCTGCTTGAACCCAATTTCAGCATAGCCATCAGGAAGCTGTGACAGGAGCAGAGCTGAAGGAGTTGTTCTCTGGTTTTGACTCAACGCCAGATGATCTTCAAATATTGCCTTAGTGAATCAGTAGATATCTGTTGGTACAGAACTCTCTTAACTTTTCTCTGTTCTAGAAACAAGCCTGCCAACTGTGACGTATTACATGCAATGGAACTTTACTAGAACATAATTCACTCAGACCCTTTACTTTTTCTCTCTGAATTCTAATACATCTTGGAGTATTTATGTGCTGCAACGAGTCCAAAACCATCTCTCTAATAGACCACCTCCATATTGCAACAATAGTCAAACTGTATCCCAGACATTAAGGCCGACACACAGTAAAAGTTAGTCAAACGTTTTACTGAAATTGTGAGAAGTAGCAGTCAGAACATTTGTATTGTGTTGGTCATAAATTGAATACTCAATCCATTGTCAACATGCTTGTCTCATAGCTGATATTAGATCACTAAAAATTAGATCACAGTTCAACAGATACAACACCACATAAGAGGCAGCATTTATTTATCAATCCTTCTGGTGATAACTACTCAGAGAAGAAGTAACCATAGGTGATAGTCTTGTGTCATATTTCATGAAGAATGACATCCAGTTACACCAGATGTCTACTCTAATGTGGGAAATGGTAAACATGCTTTAACAAGGCAAATTCCGCCAATTCTTACATGAACCTTCCTGCATTAACACCACAACTATCTAATAAACAATAAAACCAGCCACTGTGAAGCAATTAACGAACTCAGAAGTAAACTCTTATCGACCTGATCTGAGTGGATAAAACTTGACCCTGCGGTAATTAGGTGGAAAAAAGCCTCAAAGCAAATTTTTGCAAGTCAAATGAAAACTCTAGTATGTTCCATCTGTGGGAGGTAAATTAATCACTGGTTTAGAGCATTCAACAACAGTAACTATAAAGTTCAATGAAATGTAATCTAAGTTAATCATCTATTCTGTGATTTAAAGAGCAAGATGGTCCCCAACAATTAAGACATTCTACTAATGCATCAAGTTGAGAGCAGCACCCAATCTAAGTATCAGATAGGTCAATAATACAACCAACAGCTTTTGTGGTTCTCAACGGATATCTTTCCAAAATCTTTTATGTGCCCACCATTCAGTATCTCAACAGTCATACTTATCGGAAAAAGTCTCAAGAACAACTAAATATAGGAACAAGAATTACATCACATACTAGGATCATTCAAATGTAAATAACATATAACTGCAGAAACTCAAAAACATCCTCTTAGCACATTCTACACAAGACATGTTAAATTAAATAGAAGTAATATTCAAAACGGAAGACCATACCAGACAATCAATCAGGAATGCAACTTTTTATTTTAAGGCAGATGAATTTCTCTCCGATTTTGACAGTTAATAATCTTACAAAATAACTCAGGGCATAAATTACAAAATTTTAGGATGCACAGAGAATAATCTAATGTCATCCGCTTCCCATGATGATTCACTTCCTATTATTTCTCACTAAAAACTCCAAGAAGAATTTGTACTTGAGGTAAAATCAGTGAAAAGTATAATGTCAGGTGGAAAACAAAACCCAACAGGTCCCTTGTTTTACAACAATTACTCTAATGAATGAGAGGATTAGAGAAGTTTGAGCTCCATAGAGCCATTTCCTTGACTAAATCCCCCTATTGTAGCCAAAGTTTACTGCATTCATCTTCAAATTTCCCATGCCTCCAGAATTTATCCAGGTGATATACTTTCTATGTCCAATGTATTCAAATAACCATGTAAAAGCAACTTCGTGTTTTGGTAAAGCCATGAGTCCAAATCATATCCGTGCAACTTCATTCTGCTCACAAGATTAAAGGCATGCTTCCTTTTATCTTTAGACTGAAGAATAGATTTAAGTAGGTAGTTACAAATATGTGGCATCAACTTAAAGCCATTTTCCAGTGTGTAGAGAAAAGTATCTATTGCTGGGTCTAGACTTCCTCTTTTGCAAAGGCAATGAATCAACTTGGCACAACTTGGTGGACTGATAATGACTCTATGCTCCTCGAGCATAGAAAATATCTTTATAGCCTCTTCTACTTTCCCAGCTTGGCACATTCCAATAAGGCAAATAGTATAAGGTGCTGAACTAAATTCATTTAACTTGAAATCCATTTCAAGTAAGCCTCGTACTGCTTTTTCAACTTCTCCGTTCTGAAAATCTTCTTCTATTGCTTTAAGTGTTTCATCTTCTCGACCACAAACATCCCTCAGGTACTTCAGCCAAAGATTAAATGCCATCGAAGCCTTCCTTCTTCGCCATGACCAGGTCATAAGTGTTCTATAAACAGCCGGGCTGGGTCGACATCCATTTTTCACCATTTGATCAAAGATTCCAAAAGAATCCTCTTCTCTGTCAACTCTTTGAAGACCATTAATAAGAGTTCCGTATGTTACACAGTCAGGGGAAAGCCCTTTGAGTTGCAGCTCCTTAAAGAGCTTTAAAGCACCATTTATGTTGCCAGCCCTGCAAAACCCATTAATCAAAATGTTGTAAGTTATGATATCTGGCATATTCCCACTATCAACAAGCTGCATGAGAATTTTGTATGCTTTATGAATCAATCCTGTCTCACAATATTGCTCCACCATAGATTGTAGGCTTGAACTATCAAGAACCCGATGGCCACCCTGAGAAAGCCGAAGAAACAGTGATGGATTTCTCCCTATCTCCATCTTGTAAAACAAAAGGTGAGCTTTCTGGAGCTCACTGGACTTACATAGCCCATCAATAAGTGCATTGAATGTGACAACAGACGGAAAACATCCCAGCTTTTCCATCTCATTAAATATTTGTTGTGCCTCTTCAACCAGTCCATTCCTACACATACCACAAATGAGAATGGTGTAAGTGCAGGTGTTAGGGAAGCAATCATTTTCTGAAATCTCAAGTTTAAGAGACTGAGCTTGATCCAAAAAACCCAGATCGCAAAATCCCTTGATAACAGCATTATAACAATATGTATCCGGAACTACACCTCTATCTGTCATTTCTCGCAACAACTTCAATGCATCCTTAACCCTACCCACTTCTGATAAGCCTCGAATCAGAACTGAGTACAATACAACATCAGGTTTAATGTTGTTTTCAGACAATTTTCCATACCACTCATATGCTTCATCATGTCGTCTGGCTCTAAACAACCCATCAATCAAACTAGTATAACCACGCAATCCAAGAACAAAACCATCCTTCTGAAAGGATCGCAAAAGAGCAAAAGCTTCATCAACCCTTCCTGACTGGCAGAACCCATTAAGCAAAGCATTGTAACAAACGAGATCAGGTGAACAACCACTCTCTTTCATCCTATCAAAAAGCCTATGCGCGTCATCCGCCCGCTTTGATTGACACAAACCCGAAATGATAATAGTATAAGTGATGGTGTTTGGAGATAAACCTCTCTGCGTCATTTCGTCAAACATCTTGAGTGCATCCGGGGTTTTGCTACTCTTGCACAGCCCGTCAATCAAAATGCTATATGTAGCTCCATTAGGCGTGCAGTTACCTTTCGACATGTGATTGTAAAGCGCTAAAGCTAATAGAAACACCCCTTTACGCAGTATAACGTGCAATATCGCATTGTAAGTGAACACATCAGGCTTGCAATCAAAATCCTTCATCTTACCAAAAGACTCGACAGCTTTGTCAGCCATGCCTTTCTTCGCGTAAGCTAAAATCAACACCAAAAACGCATCAGACGTAATGGAAACGGTGCCCTTTTTGAGCTCCTCCAGAGTCCGCCAAAACAAATCGAAACCATTCTCTCTGGAGAGCATATCAATTACCAAATTATGCGACAACCAGCTACGAAAACGTTTTCTCTTCGATGCCCAGATGAAGAAACGGAAACAAAGTTGCGGGTTGCTCTGCTCCTGAATGATGGAGGAGATGCTTGCAGGTGACATGAAGGGGGCAAGGGGTTCCAAGGCGGGTTCCATTGGGTTGACATTATCAAGGATGGTCAATATTTCATTGGAGACAGCAACTTCTATGTTGGTCGAAGAGTGGAAATAGTGAAAGCACGGTGGTTTCGGGGAGAAGAAAGGGATTGAACGGAGAAACAGAGAAGGGAATTTCATCGTCGAGATGGTGAATTCGAAAACAATGAGAATGAGATTCTCATTGTTTGGAATTTCATATGAATCATAGGTCAATCTTGTTTACAGTTTTGAATGGGATTTTGGTTACATGGGAAGCTCAGGGTTGTCCGGAGTCCGAGAGGTCTTGCTTTCGTGATTAGACCTCCATGAATCCTCTTTTTCGGCGCTGAGAAAATGGAAGCAGCAGAGAGCTTCCAAGGGCGTGTTTGGCTGCCTTTTTTTTTTTTTAAGAGAGGGGGCTGACCGGTTATATCAAATAATACATTTTCATGTTTCAAGTTTTTCTTCCTTTAACCATTTTTTGTGCTATTCGTTCTTCTTTGTTTTTCAAAAGATTATAATAAAATTTATTTTAAAAAGTAAAAATAAATTAAATTAAAAAACAAATATTTTTTAAAAAATAAAACGGAAAACAAATTGACCTTTAAGCTTAATATACCAGAACACAATATAATATTTGGTAAGGCTTTATGTCTTTAATTACATTAAGAGAAGTCCTCTTTATAAAGGTCTCTTTATACTATTACATATTCTTTTTTGTTTATATTTCTCTTTAAGTCATATTTATTATTTTATACATATTTTATTAATATATTTTTTTTATTTCACATCATATTTTATTTTACATCACATTTCACTAATATAAATTCTCTACTTTACATCATATTCAAGCCAAATCAAATACTTTACATTTCATCATATTTTATATTTGGTTTTGAATTTCGCTATTGTTTTTACTAGTCTATTTTTTTCTATTTTAATGACTATGTATTATGGGTTATTTTTTATTATCACAACTATTCACTGTAGTCTTATTGAAGTTTTATTAGTTGTCACCTTTTATCATGTAATTCAACACCTTTTGTTTGTTCGTAGTAGAACAAGTGTAGTGTCATTTTGATATTCAAAGTAGGTGGACTGTGCATTACAATTTTTACTTCGGTATCATATATTTCAACGAGCCTTTTTTTAGCATGGAAGCATGCTCCCCACATGTCATATAAGTCATTCGATTAATAATGATGATCAAAAACTTACATGTAAAAAGGTTATATTCTCTTCCATATGTCTCGTAGTTGTATTATGACATTGTTGATTCTTTGATCTAATCCCTTGTGAATAGGATCAATATAAGTTGGCCTCTAAAAGTAAATTTGAATAATTTTTTGAACCATATTTTTTGTTATATCTCTCACTCATATGGATCAATTTTGGCTATAATAAGAGCAAATGGGCGTATATGGTTTTTTTAGTTACTTCTCTTATTGCTTCATACTCTCATTCTGTCTCTTCATTGTGCATCATGAGAAATATTTTATTTGTTCTCAGAACTTGTTTTAAGAGCTAATCATCTTCAAGAAAGGGATTCAATAGTTCTCCCAATATCCAACCTTCATATCTTTTGAGAAGTCCCATATCTTCTCTAATACTTCAAAATAATTCTTATTGCGCATTACCTTTGGAAAGATCTCCCTTTGAACTTCATTTGGTAGGGCTAGTACTGAGTCTTCTAATTATGCTCCTAGATGTTCTACAAGAGGTGAAGGAACTTCCTACAGAGGTTTGAAATAACCAGAACTTTCCTTTTTCCATAATTTATATATTGGTTTAGTGAAATGAGAATTGGCCTGGAAAGATAGTCTACTATAGTATTCTTTTTTTCTTTGATGTATCTTACCTTTCATTTAAATCTAGATAATTTTTTAGACCACCTAGCTATTCAAGGATTTGAAATTTCTCTTTCTTTTCTTTTCAAGAGTGCATCAAGGTATTTGTAATCTATTTTCATGATAAAAGAATTTAGGGACAAAAAGAATTAGAACTTCTTGATTCCTTACACACCACTACTAAAAATTTTATTTTTTTTCTGGAGGAGGGTAGTGTTTTTGAGATTTTGAAAAATGCCAGATTTATCACCATAAATTCTTATTGGTTTCTTCAATGAGTGATGCTCATCAATGCTTGTTTGATGCATCAGTCTTCAAAATCAGTTCTCCTCTGTCAATAATCTTCAAAGGTGGTAATGCTTGACATTTTTGCTTTAGTCTTTTCATTACATCGGTGGCTTTTGGAGATCATGGTTTAGCTTTTTTTTTTTTAAATGCTTTAAAATGATGCTTATGATGGGGTTGAGATCTTCTATACGATCTGAGACATAATTTACTATTCTAAAAAATTGTTCAATTAGTTTTCTTCCCTTAAGTTCATTAGGGAATAATGCAATATTTTTGGTATATCCACTTGTGAGAATATATGACCACCTTTAATGTAAAGACTCAAAAATTCAGTCTTCTTTAGTATTATTTTCATGTTTATTTCTGAAGTGTTAACCCATGCTAATAAGTTAACAATTAGAATTGTCTCAATCATTTAGTGTGACCTTATTTTGTTTTACTGAATAAGAAAGTATTATCTATATAAACTAGGAAAAATTTTGAAATAAGGTTATAGACTTGATTCAGTTTGATGTTGAAATTCTGAAGGGGTATTGTTTGGTCTGAATGGGATTATGTTCCATTCATAATGACCGAGGAACTATGCATGTTGTTTTGTATCTATCTTCTTCTTTTGGTGCTCTTTGCCAAAATCCTAATTTCATGTCAAACTTTGAATAATACTTTAGCAAACACCAGCTTTTTTAGAAGATGTGTTCTTCAAGGTATAGGATATTGAATGCCTTTTAAACAATTATTAAATTTCTTATGATCAATTACTAACCTTTTCTTTCCTTTGATTTACTCAACATGATTATTCATATAAAGTGGTAAGTTGACCCATGGAGATTTGAAGGGTCTGATTAATCTAAGCTTTAGCATAGTCACAATCTCTTCTTTGCATAGTTCTTTGTAATAAGGTATTCCTAAATGAGATGTTGTCTATTGTGGCATTAACCATCCTTTTTTATAGGATAGTCCTACAAATTATTGTTCAAAGCCTAAATTTTATTTGGGATATCCAAACAAAATTAGAGCAATATTTCATTTTCTTTTTGAAAAAGATGTACCGATTTTGTTTTCCCTTTATCACCCTCTCTAAAGAGAGTTTATTTCTCTATCTATAGTAAAATTTATGTTCCTCCTTCTTTTGTTGCTCAAAGCACTTGGTGCTTAAATATTATTTCTATGAATAATGTAAAGAACTTCATTCCTAAAATGAGTAATGGATGGATGGATAATCTGCTTCATCATTAAACTATCACTTCGAATCTGAATGGTCTAATAAATCATCTATTTTCTTACAATTTAATCTCCTTATAAGTAGCTAAAGTGAAACAATAACCAATTATTTAGAAAATATCAAAAGATCGGTTGGGTAATCTAATATTGAAAATGTGTATTAATTGTCAAGGTTCTTATCACTGATCAATTTATAAGTTATTTTCATCTACTAGTTTCCCTTGGGTCATAAGACCTAATGGTAAAGTTAAGGCCTAATGACAACTAAATAATGGCAGACAATCTTTTTCCTCATTAAACTACCACTTCGAATACGAATGGTCTAACAAATTATCTTCTTTCTTGCAGCCCTTTAATCTCCAACCGCTTTATCTTTATAAGTTTTATGATAAGTCATTATTCATTCAAAACCTCAAAATTATTTTTCCAAGAAAAAACCCTAAATTAACTTTAGTCTATAAGCTTACCACCACTATAGTCTAAATTATATTCTCCTAGAATTTTGAAACATGCCTTTCAATCCTAGTAGATGAACAAGGCTGCAAAGGTCTTCATCTAGGAACGATTAAGTTGGCATTTCAACCTTTCTTCCTAGTTGAAAAAGATGTAACTTGCTTGGGGGCCCTGCTAGATACAATATGGAGAACATTTGAATAAGCCTTAATTATGCCAGTAGAAGTTGGACTCCACAAGCGATATGTTTACTTCAAGTAAACCCAACTTCACTTTAGATATAATGAGAAGACCTTAGAGATACTATCCAAATAATGATTCAACTGTGAGGACTAGATATGCAGTAAGAAGAATCAGCTCTAACCATTCATCACAACCATGACTTACAAAATCAAACTTATCTCTTTTCCATGGATTACAATTCCCTCCTAGTAGTTCGAATGATTAGAAATGGGAAGATGTGCCAAAGATTCACGAGTGACATCCTTTTACTTTTCCTCCTCAATGGAAATATGAGTATAAAAGAAGTTAAAAAGAACTAAAAGTACATGATGAAGCCAAAATCTTAAAAAATGCTGAAAGAAAGTATTAATTTCTTTTGATATTTAATTAAAACCTTTATATGCATGGAAAGAATGCCAAATTCAAAGAAAGTCTGTTCTACAATGTCCTTATATATTGAGAAGATCGGTATCAGGTAAACATAAGGGATTTATTAGATTTATAAAAATTTTTGAAAAAAATATTTAAAAGAATATGCTCATAGATCTAAAAGAGGAAAATATGTTATCCATAAATTATGGCCAGAAGAAATCAGACCAACTGAAGCTGCATTCACTTGGTCTAACAAAAATGTTTTAAAATGAAATAAAGCTCTCTTACAAATTATGAAAAATTAAGATAGACACATGGAAGAAATTTAAGAGATAAATAAAAGACAAATATCAAGAAAAAGTATTAGAATTAACCCAATACAAGATAACTTAATTCCTTTTAAGATGATAAAGGGAATTCTTGATGGGATTCATTAGTGAGAAAAGGCATTAAAATGCCAAGGAAAGTATGTGAAAAGCTTGAGACAAAGCAAATGCATACTTGAAAAATTCATAAACTGACAAACCTTTCAATGTATGGGAAGAAAGCTCTACAAGAAACTTTGGCAAAGGCTTTTAGAGAATGTATAAGACCAAAGTGAAACCACGGCTTGAAAAAGCAAATGGATGGGGATAAGAATTTCAAAATACTAATTCAATAACTTTAAAAGAATCTACTTTAGAAATAGTCATCTCTATTCTAATATTAATAAATGAGCCTTCAATCAATCCGGTAAATCTTACTTGTGTGGACAACACAATAAGAAGAACCCCACAACTTAAAACCATGGCCCGAAAAAATGAATGAATAAGGAAAAGAATTCAAAATATTGATGCAATAACTTCAAAAGAATCTTTTTCAAAAATAGTTTGCTCTGTTCTAATACCTATGAATGAGCCTCTAATTAATCCGATAAATCTCGCTTATGTGAACACCACAATGAGAAGAACCCCATAACCTGAAACCATGATGAGAAAAAGCGAATGGATAAGGACAAGAATTCTAAAATACTGATTCAATAACTTCAAAAGAATCTTCTTTAGAAGCAATCAGCTCTATTCTAATATTGATAAATGGCCCTCCAATCAATCTAGTAAATTTCACTTATATGGACACCAAAGAACCCCATAACCTAGAACCATGGTTTGAAAAAAAAAGAATGGAAGGGGAAAAGAATTCCAAAATACTGATTCAATAACTTCCAAAGAATCTTCTTTAGAAATAGTTAACTCTATTCTAATACTAATGAATGAGTCTCCAATCAATCCGATAAATCTCACTTATGTGGACACCATAATAAGAAGAACCCCATAACTTGGAACCAAGGCCCAAAAAAGCAAATGATAAGGAAAAGAATTCAAAATACTTATTCAATAACTTTAAAAGAATCTTCTTCAGAAACAGTCAGCTGTATTCTAATACTAATGAATTGAGTTTTCAATCAATCAGGTAAATCTCCCTTATATGGACACCACAGAAGAACGCCGCAATCTAGAACCATGGCCCAAAAGAGTTAATGGATGGGGAAAAGAATTCCAAAGCACTAACTCAATAACTTCAGACGAATCTTCTTTATAAATAAGCAGTTCTATTCTAATACTAATGAATGAGCCTTCAATCAATCCGATAAATCTTGCTTATGTGGACATCATAAGGAAAATAATCCTATATTCTATCCATAAGCAATAATCAAAGACGAATATGGCAACAACAAGACAACTTGAAGAAAGCATGAAGTGGGAACTTGTTATCAATATTTAAAATGCATTTACAAAGAAAATTTATTAGAATATTGATAAAGACCCTTGAGAAGAGACCTTAAGTGTTGAAGAAATGTTTGCATGGGTAGAAGGCAAATTTCTTTAGGCACTACATCTATCGAAAAGACAAGCAATTGACAAAATGATCTCTGCTTTTATAGGAACCTTATAAAGCTGGTGGAATTATATTCTCAACAACACAAAAAAAGAAGAAATATCAACTTGAAATAATCATATCTACGGATCACAATAAAAGGAAGAAGAAGTGGCAAAAAATGAAATTCCTCCAAAACGAATGTTGTGACATCAAAAAACTAAAAAAGTACTATCTCTCTCAAGAGTATTTGTACTACAAATTCAAAAAGCCCATGGACATGATGAAATGATGTTCATCCTTAATATGATAGGAAGATCAGTTGAAATGTTAGAAGCCAAGCTAAATGATGAAGGAATCGAAGATCTTTCAAAAACATTATAGCAAATTTATACCAAATGGCAAAAGAACTGATCCAAAATCATTGTCAAGAGCAATGTTTAAAGAAGCTCATGAAGGAAACTAAGAAAACTTCCCTTTTAAAACATTGCAAAGAGTATAAAAATTTGGTTACCAGCTACAAAGAAGGCATGCTCTTGTCGTAAAGAGGTCAAAACATGGAAGAAAAGTGGCAATCATACAAGGGACCAAAGTACAAATACATCAAAAAGAGGGAGCCTTGCCAAGCATTGTGTTGTACTTTAGTATATTGAATCCAAAGATCTCTTTATGCTTTGTGTGACCTTTTTAATCCTTATTAGTAAGATGGTAAATAATTTTAATCTTATAGTTTTTCGTATTTTTAATTAAGTTTGTATTTTTTATTAATTTTTTAAAATAATGATTTGATCCAAATTAATTCTTATCTTTAAAAACTATCAATAAAATTAAACATTTTATAAAATTATTTTTTAAATTTTCATATAATTGAAGGCATTAAAGTTATTTGACTTAGGAGACAACTAACTGCTTAATAATTCTTACTAAATTCCCAATTAAACCACTCAACTTTTAGTCTGAGTCTCACTTCAGTTGCATCCAAGAGCATTTTATTCTTCAATTGCATTGCTTACTACTTAAATTAAGATCTAGGTACATCAAGTTTTTTCTTAACATAGTTTGCTTAACCTTAATATGCACTCCAGACATGCACATAAATTTTATCAAAATTATGCTTAACCTATTATACCTAATCCATGTATATAAAATCACAAAATTATTAATAACTATGCTCATGAAATCAAATCGAAATAAACATATTTCACTCTTCCCATATCCCTATAATTTCCTTCTTAGGTTTCTTCTTGTTCAAGATGTATACAATTTTGCTCGAACACGATAGTAGCACAAACTCATATAATATACTAAAACTTCACTTTTTATCTTTAAAACAAATTTCTCATTCTAAAATTCTTTCCATCTTACCTTTTTTGATCTTCTTTCCTTCTCGATTACATGTGAAAATGCAACAGTCTATCTAAATTAAGTTAAATGTCTCCTTAACCAACAGTGATCAAACTCAAACAAACAAAAAAGATGATGCTTTGAAAAAATGCGTTCATCATTATACTTGTAACATGACGTGAGTTTTTGACAATCTTTGACCACAGGAATTAATTTAACTTAAATTATTACTTTGAATATAAAACTGATTTACGCGAAAGTTTATAAATTTAATTAAAAAAATATAAAAATCATAAAAATAAAAAATAATATTTATTTTAAATTAAATAATTTTTAAAAATTAAAAAATTAAATTTGATCAGAATCCACAAATTATAATATTAACCAAAAGTATAACAAATTAAAATTATTTATTTATTGCTTATTTTTGCATGCATTGGAGTTGATTAGAAAAATGCAAGATATTCATTGAACCAATAAATGCTTCTCTTTGGTAATTAAGGACCGTTTCCCTGTTATTTTAATATGGGAAATTGATACCAAAGATAGCATTACAAAGAGTAATGTATCTAGCCCCCGATTCAACTAAATTTATTTTTCCAAATTTATGTGATTGGAAGAGCAATTATATATACTGTAGGAGTTGTTAGGAGCCGATTCATGTACCTTACAATTTGGATACCAAACCGGCTTAGTCATTTTTGCACTCATTTTCATATTCATTTTAAGATAGTTGAGATTACATATGCCCGTTTTCCTTTCGCATATCCAAACAACACGAAATATTTTCATCATAATATGCTTATCAAACATACATAAACATATACACAGAGAGAATAGAAAGCTTGCTCAGGCCAGCTACGTTGAGGCTATTTCTATCTCATATTTCCTCATGATAGGAGTTGCCCGGACAAAGGTAGATCCTGTTAGCATTGTCGCAGAGGAATCAGAATCACAAGTGCTGCCTGTCCATGCCGTACGGACAGGTAAGTCAGGGCCAGGAATGGCCGCAAGAAGATTCGGAAATGGGTTTAAAGGCATAGGAATCTCCAGGGCTCCTTCCAGCATTTTCACTACAATGCTCATCAATGGCCTTGAATCAGGCCTATACTGAACACACCACAGCGCTGCCTTCACCATTCTTTCTGCAACCCCTTGCTCCTTCTCTTCAACTCCACACACTATCATCACCTCTTCCATGTTTCCATTTTCAAATCTCTTCCACACCCACCTCGGGAACCATTCCTGGCTTTCTGGTAGATTTCTGTCAAGATTCTTTCTTCTTCCTATGATTTCAAACAGTAGCATCCCAAAGCTATAAACATCACATTTATGGGTTATCGGATGTGGCATCCAGAGTTCTGGTGCTGCGTAGCCTGGAGTCCCCCTTCCTCCTGTCATGCTTATATGAGTGTTGTCCCTGTTGCAGAGCTTGGCCAGTCCAAAATCAGCTACTTTGGGAGAGAACTTTGCATCTAACAGGATGTTGCCAGGCTTTATATCGTAGTGAATGATCCTCTGTTGGCATTCTTCATGCAGGTACGCTATCCCTTTGGCTGTTCCTACTGCAATCTCATGAAGCTTCTCAAATTCTAATATCTTGTTTTCGCGAAATAAGTACTTGTCCAGGGAACCGTTCCCCATGTACTCATAAACTAAAGCTCTTAGGTGTTTCTCGAAACAGAAACCATAGAGACGAACCAGATGGAAATGATGAACTCGTCCAATGGTACTCACTTCCGCCATGAACTGTTCCTCAATTCTCTTATCCGAGCTGCCGTATAAAACCTTCACTGCCACGATAGTTCCATTACTGAAAATCCCCTTGTAAACTCTTCCAAAGCTACCAGAACCCAACAAGTTTGTGAAATTTTCTGTCGCAATCTTTAGCTGCTGGGAGCTGAATCTTATAGGCTTCTCTCTTTCCATGTCACTCAGAAATTTATCCATTGTCAGTGTCAGGAATCTTGAGTCTGCACTAACATTGCTGCTGCCTATTCGAGCTCTTTTCTTGCATACCACTACTAAGATAATGATCTTTATAACAACGATTACTGGAAATCAGAAGAATTAAATCAGTTTTGCAGTATCCTGCTTGTTTCTTTTTGTTGTAAAACGGGTAAACAGATGAAAAGAAACCAAGCCTGAAAGAGTAGTGATGAAAGATCTTACCTACGACCACGATAATAGCAGCTGTTGCTGCACCTGCAGCAACACTTCCGCCCTCCGCACTTGACATCAATTCCAAGAAAGACAACAGAAGAAGTTGGTCTTCTTAAGATTTGGTTGCTCTTAGGATAAGATTATCTGACAGGAATCTGAGAAATAATCATGCTCGACATGAATTTGCAAAAGACAAGAAGGGAAACATCTGGCTTAGCTTCTGCAATTTCTAAGAACACGGAAGAGTGCAACCATTCCATGCTCTGAATCAAGTCTTGTTTTCTTCCTGGCATGTAGCAAGAATATACTTTCTAACCCCGCGTTGGGGATGGCTTGACAGCAATAAATTAGCTAGGCCGGCCACTAACAGACAAATAAGAGATCAGTATCACATTCGTAGGATAGCTCACCTGAGTCCTCACAGCATCAGAGTATGAGGATACAGAAGCATCTACTGTTCATGGCCATTGTAACAATCAATGCAAAATGAAGCATAGAGATGCCCAATCTGTCTTCCAAATCATGCAACAAATTAAGAAAAACTTCCAAATATTTAAATACAAGATCATGCTGTCTAGTTATTCCAGTAGTATTGAATATCTTACAGAAAAAAAAAAGAACAAAAAATCGAGTCTTTGTATACAACCAGTAAGCAGCAGACAACATGAATGGTTATGTATTGTCCATGACGATAGAGATTTAGGACCAGAGAGCCTAGATGCTATTTGAGTGGTTACTGGGGCAAAACAGATACTTCTTGGATCACTTTAGCAACCAAATGGGATGAACAGAACCTGTTATATCAAGTTTGTGCTCTCTGCAGTTGGGATGTGTTGTGAATCAAATCCATTTAAATCTTGGACACAAAACTGGAAATATGATCTACTTACACAACCTTTCTCTCAAGGCAATTTTTGGGATTTTGTTAACAATAAGTATTACAGTTTTTTATAACTCTCAACAAAAGAAAATACTGAATTTAGTTAAATCAAGCCCAGCGTTTTATAACACAAAGAGTCAGATTACAATAAGTCAAAAAGCAAAAAAAAATAAGAATTTAACAACCTTTTAACTAACTTTGTAATTAAATTAATGTTTTAATAGACTAGTACATATGGACCAATTTTCATCAATTCTCTACCTTGATTTACATGTTACTAGTGGCATAGCTTAACTCTGCAAGAGCAACCTACATCGACTCTTCTCTGTTGAACTCATTAACTCCAATTGAACTCAAAAACTTCTCAAATTTTATCGAAGTTACTAGTTTGGTGATCATATTTACTGGATTGTCATCAGTATGCAATTTTAACACCTTTATTTTTTCATAAGTAATAATGTCTCAAACAAAATGGATTTTAGCATCAACATGCTTATTCCTTTCATGGAATATCTTGTTCCTTGTCAAATGAATTGTACTTTGACTATCACTATACACGGGTACAACACCTTGTTTTACATCAAACTCTTTCTAGAAAACCTTTGAGCCACAAAGCCTCTTTAGATGCATCAGTTGTAGCCAGATACCCTGCCTTACTAGTTGATAAAGCTACCATTGATTGGAGTCTATAGCCTTCCAACTTATTGCACAACTATACAGTAAATACATATAAACTCTTTGTGATCTCTGTCTGTCAAGATTACCACCAAAGTATGAATTAGCACCCATTTCACAGATTCTGAATGCCCCTTTCCTAAATTAGACATATACCTACTGATCACACTAGCAGCATTATGGAAGGCTAGCCTAGTACAGACCATTGAGTGTATGATGCTACCAACTGCACAAGCATAGGGAATTCTAGCCATTTCATTCTGATCCTACTTGTCATCAGGGCACTTTGACAACTTGAAATATTGAGCTAATAGAGTAAGAACAGCCTTAGGGAATTCTAGCCATTTCACTCCAGGTATTCCTTCCTTCATTTTGAAAATCCACCTACAACTTACCAACTTTTGTCCTTCTGGTTTAAATGGCAACCAAGTTTTAATTCCTTTGGAGGCTCTTCATCTTATCCCACATAGCTGTAAACCAGATCTTTTTTGTCCTTACGAGTGATAACTTCCTTATAAGTATCAGGTTATGCATTTTCTGGTTTATGGGCAATAGTTAAAGCAAATGCAATCAAATCATTATAACCATACTTATTTAGGGCTCTAATCTACCTTTTAGTCCTATCACTTGTTAATTGGTATCCTTGGCAGCTATTCTTATTGAGTAGGTTCGTGAACTTCTTGATATGTTTCATCAGTAACATCATTATGGTCATTGATTCTTAAAAACAAACATATTTTATTTAGAGAAGAAGAACGTGAGCTGTGCCAACCGAACTTTTTTCTAGCAAAAATTCGAATGTGAGAAAATTCTTTTTGTTTTGTAATTTTTTTTAAATAAAGAGAAATAAGAAGCACCACTGGTATGATTGACCACCAGTTTTGCTTGAAAATTTTTTTTTCTTTTGAAAAAAAAAAGATGAACTCTATTCACAAATAGGTATTAGTTTACTTCACTAGAAGATGTAGAATCAGGAGTCAGTAGGCATAGAAAAGGATTAACACCTCTACAAGTGCTCAAAAATTCATATCATTTAAATAGGGCAACCTCATGTCAATAATTTAATATTAATCTTGAAGCATAATAAATAAGTATAATATATATACTCAATATGTATCAATAAGGTGAGATTAGTCTTTGTTTAATCTCAAAATTTTAGAAAAAAGTCACATTAGACTAATCAAAATATGACAAATCTCAAAATAAATGTATTCTGTAATTTTATGCAAAAATTTTAGTTTCGCTGATACTAGATCTTTAATTCTAAAAGGACAAATATGTTTTAATTTAGAGATTAAAATATGAACTTCATCAAATTTTATTCTCTAAAATAATTTTAGAAAAACATTATATGCATCATAGAATTTATATATAACAAACAGTAAACAACAAAGAAAAGTGAATGGAAGCAAATATTGTTTTATTCATATCTGTACAATAAGTAGATGAACAATACCTTTAGTACAATTTACTTGCTACTTTTTTATTGAACAACCAATTAATACTCTTAAATAAAATTTTTAAAGAGAAACTTGAAAGAATGTAAGGATTTAAAAATGTGGAGACTCTCTTGAGAAAACAAAGGTGTAGAGATTCTAGAAAAAGAAAGAGAGTAAAAGAAAGAGAAACGTCTGAATACAGAGATGTAATTTTTCAAAATTCAGAGATATGTTCCTTTTTTTTTCATTGAAATGAGTTTATTTATGCAAGAAAATAGGGACCAAGCCTGCCAAAAAATCAAAAGTTTGTTATAGAATAGAAGGGACCACAATTCTAGATAGTTGTTTTGGGTAAAATGAGCGTTCTATGCATATTACACTAGGAGTCTTTCACCAACTTCTCGAGTCTTCTTCCTTCAGCTTTAAGTTTTTCCTTCTAACTGTTCACCTAAAGCTCGACGTGAGGTCGGGATCAATCACATTAGAGGTTGAGTTACATTAGTCTTCAAGTTCACCTTGTAGTGAGATCTGTAATCACATCTATTCCTTGAAACTCGATGTAAGATCATCATCAATCACTACGAGTCTTCAAGTCTTGTAACGAAGATTATTAACACGTTCATGGCTATTGAATCTCGATGTGTAGTCACATTGAAGCTTGATGTGATATTAGGGATTTATCTATGACCCAACTTGAAATAGCGTATGGATTCTAAAGCTGCAAATTACTTGAAACCTGATGTGTCATCAAAGTTGAATTATGGTTGTTCATCGAGAAAAGGTTTAACTTGATAAGAGGTCGAGTTCATCGTCTTTCGTCTAATGCGGTTAAGATTCTTCTTATATCAATCTGTCATTAGGTTCACTTATTATCTCTTTAATATGATTTAATAGTTCTATCGATCTGTCATCGATTTACTATTATTTTACCGATCTATCATCAATTTTAAAATCACTTATTTATTACATTTGAAATTCGACGATTGATTATATTAGTGCATGCTCAACAATGAACTCCTGATCTGGCATCAAAGTATGATCAGTAAATCTACTCTCGACTTGACATCAGGTGTGTTCACTAATTTCCTTTCGGAGCTTACATCGGGGTATGCTCATTAGTCTACCTTCGAGCTTACCTCTGGCTTGCTCACCAATTTGCTCATTATTGAGTGCTTATTAAAGTGTTCCCAATAACATCAGGATGTATTCATTAATCTACTCCTAACCTGACATCGAGCTATAGACACGACTTCTTTTAGGCTTCTTCTAATTCAAATGTTAGAGTTAAAATTAAGTGTCTACAGTAGCAGTAACAGCCTCCACCTAAAAATTTTTGGGGATATTAGCACAAGAAAGCATACATCTCATTCTTTTTAATAAAGTCCTATTCATCCTTTCAACAAGTCCATTTTGCTGAGGAGTGTCATACACAAAATGATACCTTTCAATGCCCTTTTGTTTGCAAAAGACATTGAATTTATCTTTCATAAACTCCAAGCCATTATTATTCCCAATTTCTTCACCCTTATGCCATTTTGGACTTCAACCATTCTTTTGCAATCAATAAACTTCAAGAAAGCCTCCTCTCTAGTTTTCAAAATATAAATCCGTAATTTTCTAAAACAATCATCAATTATGAAAATAAAGAACCTTACTCCACCTGAGGATAAGTGCTTAGGGGGTCCTCACAGGTCAAAGTAAACATAATTCAATGTGCCTTTGGTGTTATGGACAAATTTAACTCTAATTGCTTCCCACATATACCATGTTCATAAAAGTCAAGTTTAGCTAATTCCATATCTCTTAGCAAGCCTTGCTTGGATAACTTTTGTAGTCCATGTTCAATCACATGTGCAAGCCTTTGATCCACATAATAACCTTTGAATTTTCTAAAGTAGAAGCGAGTGTAGCGACTTCAATTATTATTGATCCTATAAGTACATACAAGCCATTATCTTTGATTCCTTTCACAACACATAAGCACTCTTTCAAGACTTTCAAGGCTCCACTTTTTGCCTTATAAGAGTAACCATTGGAATCCAAGGTGTCAAAAGAAATCAAATTTCTCTTTAATTCTAGAATTTACCTTACATTTAACAAAATTCTTTTCAAACCATCATTTATTTGAATTCTAACAGTACCAATTCCCATGACCTTACAAGTCTTGTTATTGCCTAGCAAGACTTGTCCATCGTTTACCTCTATGGAAGATTCAAACTAGTCGTTGTTGAGGGTTATATGGAAAGAACAACCTGAATCAAGTATCCACTGCTTGTCTATGTTTCAAGTTGCCACCACCACGACATCTAAACTTTCATAGCCATCTTGAGCCAGTGCAGCATCTCCATTTGCAGCCTGATTATGATCTTTTTGGTTCTTGCTTCTTTTAAGATAAAATCTCCCTGTATGCCCCAAATCCTTGCACCAATAGCATCTAATATTCTTAAGACCAAAACCACTACCATCACTCACTGTTGTAGTCACTTCTTGACTTGGGTCTTGATTTGCTTCTAGACCTATTATCAAATTTGTTGCTAGACATCCCCTTACATTTAAGCTCTCTCCACTTCTAATCAATTTCCCATAATCTAAGGGCAGTAATAACTTCTTCATCAAAGGTAATTATCCTTTTACCAAACTTAATAACAGTCTTTACTTTATTATAAGAATCAGATAGAGAATTTAGCAAGATTATTGTGCGGCTCTCATTTCCAATTTTCTCATCATCAATAAAAACCAAATTAATGGCTATTTTCTTAAATTCATCCAAGTTCTTTGAGAGATCCATTTTGAAACCAGAAACCTCTCTTTAGCAAGATGCAATGGGACAGAGACTTTGTCACGTACAACTCTTCAAACTTATCCCAAAACATATAAGTAATGTTTAGCCCATTAATCTGCCTTAAAGCATTTTCTACAAGGTACATAATGATGATTAAGTGAGCATTTTCTTGCAATTCCAACTTCTCTTCATCAAAATATGTAGATGATAGGGTAATTAGATCTTCTAGAGCATTTTGAAACTTGTGTTGAACTAGCCGAGCACGCATCTTCTTCCTCCAAGAGCTGAAATCACCAGTACCATCAAATGGAGTCAATTTGAACTTCAAGTTGCTATCTTTGATCTAAGAACAGTCCAGAATCTCAAGCAAACTGCCTTCTTGATCCACAAACACGAGTAATTTGAACCTTACACTGGCACCAATTTGTTGTGAATCAAACCATTTTGAATCTACAATATAAAACCAGAAATATGATTTACTTGCATATACACAACCAATCTACTGTGGAAAAAACATGTTACAGACCTGTGTCAGAGTTAGAAGTGAGAAAACCTAATTCTAAACTTTGGTGCAGGTTTTGTAACATGTTCCTTGCATAGTAGATCGGTTGTGTATATGCAAGTAGATCATATTTTTGATCTTGTGTTCAAAATTCAAATTGGTTTGATTCACAACAGGATCCCTGCTACTCAAAGGCCTTCCTTTTGGTTGATTTTGAAGGCAAAGCATCCACTGCCATCCTCTCTGCTTTTTTTTTTTTGTTTCTGCATGCATCTCAATTCAGCAGAGAAATTACTAACTTACCAGTTTTTCCATTTTAAGCATCTTTAAAACCCAGTCGAGTCAGTAAACATCACAGTCTTTCTGGATTGAGGAATATTTCCTCCAGAAATTTTTCTGCAGAACAGCTGTATGAAACCTTGCTCCTGTTAGCATCATGTGGGCCTTCTTCCAGTTACAAGGCCTAGCAAGTCTTGATTGGAAACTGATGGGTAGAAATTTTCCAGGCCCTCTCTCAATGGATTTCGGCAGCTGGCATTCTTTTAGCAGTACCAACTACAATTTGGTTGGATGTCTTAGACATTTGTCTCAAGGTAGGACTGGGAGTGGAATTTCAGAATAGATGGTTAATTGGGAGTTTTTTAATTATTTTAATTTAAATATATATAAATTAATTTTTATTTTAAATTAAATGAAATTATATCTATTATCAAATTATTTAATAAATTTTAATTTTATAATATATGATGTACATATAAATTTTAAGTTAATATAAAAACTAAAAATAAATGTAACTAAAAAATTAACAGAATAAATATTAATGAGTACTCCTGATAGATACGTTATTTATATTAATAAAATTTATTAGATATGCTCAATTTATAATATGATTTATCGTATTCGTTTAATTTGTCACAACAAGCTAACTCATCAATAATTAATTCGTAAATAAGTATGTTTAATTTGACCAAATCCCACATCGAATTACCGGATCATAAACTAAACTGTAAATCAAGAATATCTACTATCTTGAGCTTCAATTACCCCATGCAAGAACTCGTATGCTTTGATACCAAATCTAGCACACGGAATTATACCTTTAGAAACTGGGAGATTCATAAGAGAATAGTTTCATCTAAAAAGTTTGGGGCAAAATAGAAGCAAGATTACAATACTAAAATCCGATTGTAGCTAAAGAAGGAAAACAACTAGATAACCCTTTCAAATAGTTGGCCAAATTTAGCACACATTTTATAATAAGATAAATAGGTGTTTACTTTTATTGAGAATCATATGAACCTGCAAACTATAAGCAACTTATAAGATTAAAAAGTATCATATTTTTTTAAGTTGTGGTTATATATATATATATATATATATATATATATATATAGATAAATTGAATTTTATTCGTCAAAGTAAGCATAACCTTACTACAAACATTTACAAGCAGTAATATAATTGCATTATCTCTGTAATTTTTCTATATTTTATGAAGTAAATCAATCAAAGAGAGCAAGCTTCCAACTTTTATCCAAGTCTGTTTACACGATCATTAATTAACAATAAGTTTTGTTACTATAATCTTGAAACGAGCAATTTTTTTTTATATTCTTCCTCACCTGCTCGGATATATTCAGTATGATTTTTAAAAATTCTCTAATTTCGTTTCTCTAAATGTAGTATGCAAAAGTATTCCAAGTTAAGTGTAAAATTATAAAAATTAATGCTTTTTTTTTTTTGGGTTTACCATTATGCATGATAATGAGCTTAGTTACCAATTTCTTTAGTGATCTTCCATAATTTAAGAACACTCTTACAAACTCTTTTAAAAAAATTATAGCCACGACTGACATGATTTCTCAGTTACAATTTATTTTCACTTAAGCATCAACCCTTATTTACCGTCATACCTCATGTTTTAAGTCTGTCTGTAATTAGAAGCTTGTCATGAATGCTTTGATATATGAAATTTACACCATATAAATTTATGTCAATATACTCTTTTATCTTTTCTAGGCCTAATCTCTTTTCAAACCAGTCCAACAACACATCTAGTTCTTGAGAAAGACCAAACTTTCTCACCATTACTAGGTCCAATAAATTTTCTAGCCATGTCTCTCACCTAATCCTCCAACTCCAGCTACTCCTCTAGGCTTGCCATATGCTTCTGCCTTCCAACTCATAACCCTCAATCCAAACAATCCAAGTCGAACTTGACTTTGACAACATAGACCAAAGATTTTCTATATTGTCAAATCTTTTAATCCTAAACCACCTTTAGATTTGGGAAAATAGATGTCCAGCACACTCTTGCTCCTTTTGATGAACTTGTAGCCCATTTTAACGAAAAAATTGGATAATAGTTGTGTCACCCTTTTAATAGCAAGCTTTGGCAGAAGGAAGTGCCTATACTAATAATTCTGTAAACTAAATAAAATAGATTGAATTAGTTGAATTCTACAAGCATAGGAAAGATGGTTCCAATAATTAATCCTGGTTGTAACCTTTTCTATTTATAGAGCACAGTCTTTTTCTGTAAGTCTTCTTGTAAACAAAGGCGCTCCCAAATATCTAATTTGTAACATACCAATCCGAAATCTTGATTCGTGTTGGATGATATGAAGATCTTCTCTATTAATTCCAATTGAATAAATTAGCTTCAATCTTTTCAAAATTTAATTGCAACATCACCTCTATAATCCCTAGGATCGAGTCTTTGTTCCCTTTTGCAAAAATAACAAGTGGTCAGCAAAATATAAGTTTGTCCATTTAATTTTCTTGCATTTAGGATGATATTTAAAAATTCATGCTTGGCAATAACATGCATCAAGCACCTTGGAGAGTATATTCATAGCCAACACAAATAAGTAGGGGGAAAGGGATACCCTTGCCTTACACCTTTTTCATCTTAAAAGAAAAATATCCAACAAGACCTCCATTGATAGATAAGACAGCATAAAAGATGTTATACAACTCATCATCCAGATTATGAATCTAACAAGCGGTCCATGAGCTTGTAACATAGAGTGAATAAACCTCCAATTTAGTGAATCAAATCTATGAATCTATCTTTAATGCACATCAAGGAGACAACGTAGTTCTGCCATAGCCTATAACCTTTTCTTGAGCCATAAACATATTATCCGAAAATCTTAGCCTTGTATAGATGCGCTCCGATTTTCGCTAATGATGTTTGAGTCTCTGTCAATATCTTGATGATGCATTTATAGACTATACAGCAATGGGATATGGGCCTAAACTTCTTCATGCTACTAGGGGTAGAACACTTAGGAACCAGTACAACTATTGTAGATTTAGGCAAGAAGCATACCTCTAGATTGAAAGAAAAAATTTATAGTTTTAAGGACATCCTTACCCACTATAGACCATGAATGCTTGAAGAAATGAGCGAAGTAACCGTCTAGTCTAGGAGCCTTCTCATTGTTGATAGAAAATGTAGCCTGTTTTATCTCTTCTCTAGTCACTAAAACAATGGGATCATCCAGTGCAGAAGTATCTAGTGATGGCCGCAAAAGTTCAACCAAAATATCATGCGAGCAACCAATGACTTAAAGATCTGGAGTGCCAAGCAACTTTTGAAGGGAAAAAAAAAAAAAAAGAAACAAATTCTTTAGATATTTGATAAAAGGTTTTCTATTTGTTACATTAGCATTGCAAGACTTCCCTCTTATCTATCTTATGAAAAAAGCTGGTATTCATATCACCTTTCTTAATCTAACTTATTCTAGCTTTTGCAAATAGTAACTTTCTTTAGCCTCTATCAATACTTTTAGTTCTGTGGATAGAACACCCTCCTGCCTTATCAGATTTGGAGTAGAATTTGGTGTTACAGTAGCCAATTGAACTATTATCAACTCCTCATTTTTCTTCTGTATCCTCTTTGAAATATCGCCATAACCCGAAAAGTTACAACACAGGAGCTCCTGCTTTAAGCTGTTTTAATTTTCTTTATAGTTTGAATATTGGATTAAGGATTTGTTAGGAATTCTCAACAATGACATTAAATTAAGGGTTTTTCATCCAGAATCTTATATTTTTATTTGTTTTAACATTTTAAGATTTTAGTTATTAAAATTTTTTATTTTACAATTAAGATACTTTAACGTGTCATAAAAAAATTAAGCATGCATTTTTTAATTCAATTAAATTAATTTTTTAAATGTAAAAATATTTGTTATCCTAATCTTTCATATTTTTTTCTTTGTTCTTGTTTTCTTGTCTTCTTCTTTTTTGTCAAATGTCATTCTTAATCTAATAAATCTTTACGTTGACTCTTCCTTTTTTTCCTCCGAAGGTTCTTACCCATAATCGATCTTTACGTTTTGACAATAGGATCAATTTTTAAATGTTTGGAGCAAACAAAGACTTAGTGGCTGGACATGTTGACAGTAATCTAAAAGCTCCTGAGACGGTGAAAATTTTGAAACAATCAGCTGGACTTGGGTTATGCCAAAGAGGTGACAGAGGATTTACTTAGGTGACCAAACTGGAAATTAATGTTTGTAAAAACAAAAGAAGAAGATAAATTCATTTGGGTCAAATAGTTAAGAAGCAGCTGATTGAAGGTGATGAAAATACAAAATTCTTCCATCCAGTGGTAAACCCAAGATGAAGAGTTAATTTTTCAGATGGTTATTGCAGACTCTTAATAACGGTTACCGATGATCATATGAAAATTTTGACACAAACAATTTTTATCATCGACTTCATTTGGGTTTATCTTTTCCTTCTTTTTTTTTTTTTTTTCTTTTTTGAGCAGAAGGGTTTCTCATTTTTCTTCTGGGTAAAGTAATAAAAGTGGGGACTTAATGCACTGTAGGATCAGCAATGCTTCATTACAAATGCATTAGGCCCCTGAAGCAATTCATTTACTGCTTTAACTAAAATAACTACAAAGACAACAACAATAGATTGCCACAACTCAAACGAGTAAATCGACAAAAATCTTGGTACAGAAAAAGTTGACTGATACTGACATTACACAACTCATATGCTGCTGGAGTACACAACTGAGCTCAGTTAGCTGCTGCAGTAGGTAGCATCATAAGTGACCAGATATGCAGATCTCCAAATAAACATCCCTCAAGCATCCAGATCCAGTTTTGCTAATCCATATATTATGTAGTATACCTTCTCTTCATGAATCTGCAATATCAATAGTCCCAAGTCCATGTAACATTGACAGTGGTGCAGCAGAAACAGAAAATTGAGTTCCCATTTCAAACATCTTCTTACCAGACCAACAAGCAGGCTACACGTTCTGAATTTTGCTTCGCATCTCTTTTGCTTTCCAACCCTCCTTCTCCTGCAGGAAGCAAAGTTTCAAATGTTCCAGAGTTGTGATTTTACTATAGGTTAAAAGTTCAATCATGCTGCACAAATGGTTAATGAAACCAAGTCGGTTTCTGCACCACAATAAACACGTTGGATCTACACAATTTGGCAACATTTAAGAGGTTTACACCTAATCTGAAAAAAGCTGTTCAAGTTATGGCCTATTTGAAAGGAAAGAAAGGTCCGCATGGAAAATCATGTCACCATATCCTGCTGTTATTTGGAAGGAAATGAAGCAAAAGTAACTCCCAGAAGGAACACAATCAATCTCACATCCACTCTGTTTTCAAATCCTGCTGGAGCACAAAGCCCTTCCACCAACTATACATTTCCTCCAATTATATCTACGGAATCATCCACCCTAAAAGTCCATTCATTGCTCTACTGGACAACTTCTCTGTTCGAGCTTACACTCCAAACTGTGGAAAATATTTAACATAGTACCTCAATCGTAAATTTTTAGACAGAAAAAAGAAAAAGAAAAGAAAACTGAAACAAAGACAAGCACATTAACTTGCTCACTGTGTTGAAATTCAGCAGCATCTACTGTATGAGTTGTAAAGGAATTAACATGTGATAAACCGATTACCCAGAATATTGAGAAGCAGTTACTGCACCCAAAATAAAGTACGTTTGACAGAAACCAAACAAATTTCAATAGTGAAAAAGACTTAGAAAGGAAATATGAAAACAGAAGACAGTTTGCTTATAAGCTACCCCATATGTAACTACGACAACAGTAACTCTACCAAACCAAATAATAACATGAGAAATTCATATATCATAAATATCACTCTCCTACCAACCACCCCGTCCCACCAAAACCCCCCTGCAAAAGGGAAAGCAACAAGAAAAAAGGAAAGAACAATCCTTAAAGAAACAGGAAAGATAGTGCAAATATAATTACTACAAGGTAGAACAACTTGCACAAGGAAGAAAAAGAGAACAGGAAAAAAAAAGAAGCACCATAAATACATTATATCAAGCTTACCAATCCCTTGTTCTCATAATAATCATCCAATGCCCACTGATACTTTGATTGATTCAATCCAAACCAACGTGCCAAATGATCATCCAAGCTTGAATGTGCTGCAAAAACAGTTTATTAATTCCCAAAGTATTGGGAACATAAAATCACTGAAATCCAATGCTAGTGGAAATAGAAAATTAATGCCTTCACTTGTGCTGACATCTTATAGATATTACATTTAAGCCAAGTTTCAATTTTGTTCAGATAAAAACCAAGTAAGACTCACTTGGTGAGAAGAAAAAGCTGCAAATCTTAGCGTATTCATCAGCTAGAAACCAATGAGCTCTGTTTCCAAACCAAAGCAATTTTTTTCCATGATTTTAATGGCTAAACAGATGTCAGAAAGTTCATCATTTAGACACCATAGGAGCTAAAGGCGCCACCAAACTAATCAACCTGTATTCCAGTTACAGCATAATATTACTCCTTCACGCCTCACCATTTTCCTCCATTTCTCAGCAAACAACCAGAGTGACACAAAATCCGTGATTTTCATCCCGTTAAACCAAACCCAAAGCTTTTGCCAACAAAAGAACACAACTTTTCAGCTCATATAGTAGACAAGGGTCTCGGGTTTTTTTTTTTTTTTTCCTTGGAGCCCAAACAAATAAGAGCCTTTAAAGAAAGATAAATAAAAAAAAATTCCGATTGCTTTCCTAAAAAGAAGGGAAAAATACCATTTTGGACCTTGGAGACAGCATTCTTGAGGAACCCCAAAACGGACCCGTCTGATACAGACTGAGCCAAGACAGACTTATCGATTTGCTGCGGCGGAGGCTGAACTGGAGGCGGAGTAACCGGTTTTGGCGAAACAGGTGCTGGGTCGGACGGTTTGGGGGTGGAAGGCGGGGTCATGAAGACGGTGTAGGGTCCGATTTTGCCGATCATCGGCGGGGGAGTGGAGGGGTCCTTGTTGATTGGCATTTGAGAAAAATCAGCAGAAACTTAAGCAAAATGACGGAAACAGAGGATAAAATGCGGAAAGCTTAGAGAGAGAGAAATAGTAGCCAAGGAGTAGGAGAGATTTGGGAGTAGAGGAGTGGAGGGTGGCGGTGCTACGGCTGCTGAAAGCAAGCTACCCAACGGGGGTCAGATCTTTGCCTTTGAGAGTGTACTTTACTCACTGGCTCGCTATCTCCCCGCTTAGTCATTATATCTTTTTTTTTTTTTTTTAAGTTAAGTTTGGTTTGGTAAAAACATAAACAACAACAGTAATGTAATGGGGACTTCAGTTCACTTGGTGCTTTGTTCAGTTGGAGTTACTTTGGCCCTCAGTTTTTAAGCAACATTTTGGCCACTAGAACAGTACAACAGACCAACACGCTCTTCTAACCAGTTTCTTAGAGGGCGTGTTCGGGAGGAATCTTCTTGACTTTTTTTTCTTTTAAAAAAATGATTGAGAAATTGTTGCAAAAATAGGTAAGAAAGGTCGGACTTTCAAAGGATGGATTTGGATGAGATTTCTTAATGAGTTTCTACAAGAATGAGTGAGAGGTTTGTGTGTACTTTTGGGTCACTCTCGACGCTTTTATCAATATAAATAAATAAATAAAAATTAAATTTAAAAAGAAAACCAAGAATTGGCATCCTTGAACTTTTTATATAAAATGAAAGGTAGGAAATTTTGTGGGCTTGGGTTTAAGAAACTTAATTTATCCATATCATAACAACTTTCACTCTTGAATTTGAAAAAAATCTGATTTAAGGGTAAGAGTGATTGCGCTTTAATTCAAACTGATAACTCAATTGTAACATTTAAATTTTGAATTGAAGAAGAATTGATATAAACAGTTTTAGTTTTGAATCAAAATTATTTTAAATATGATTTGATTATGGTTCATATAAATTTTAAACTAAAAGATAGTTTAAAATCAAAAGTTTCAGTTCAATTTTTAAAAAATTTAATTTAAAAAATTTTAAAATAATTTTAATTCAAATATATATTAATAAAAATATTATTTTATTTTATTTTTATTTTGTTTTATTAAAAATTTATAATTAAAATATTAAATACTAAATGTGAATCGAAACGAATCTGAATCTAAATCGAATCTGAACTAAATCTGAACCTAAACTAATTTTGAACTGAACTTTAACCAGAACCAAAGCTTAACGGTTAAAGTTTCAGTTCATCCTAACCGCTGTCACCCCTACTTAAGAGGTTAGAGTTTTTCAAATAAAAAATGATAATAATAAAGAGATAGTTAGGTACCTCTTTTTCAAAGATCATCTTTCAAAGAAGGTTGGTTAATAACCACATTAATTGAAGGAGTTTCTTGCTTTGCATGCAATTGGGGAGTTAACACCCCACTGGTTCCCATGAGCTTCTTTAGCATTTGACATGAGTTAATCTAATTGTGAAGATGCTTACTGTTAAAGACTCTCACCTATTAGGTGCTTCTCTTAGTGAATTAGGTTTTTGATATTTGTATTTTTGCTTGCTCAAGAGTGTTAGACTACTTTTTGCTATTTCTTCCAAGTTCTTCACTCCTTAGCTTTTTTTGGAGACAACTTTGCCTTCCTCATCCCTTCAAATCTTCATTATAGGTAGGTGCTTCTAGTTTCTTCTTTTCCTTTGGCATATGTCATTGCATCCATTCAATCTAAGGTCTTTGCTAATCATTTTAGTGATCTTCACACTAATAGAGGTATTTTTAATTCTTTAGTAGATTTGCACATTCCTAAGCCTTAAGAGAGGGTGTGCTCTCCCCACACAGGCTCTATGATAGTATATTTGAAGACCTTTAAGTCAAGGATTCATCTTCCCTTTCCTTTCTCGTTTTCAAACTCCGTAGGTATTTTGGGATATGCACGTTCCAATAGCCTTTGAAGTTATTTTTTTCATAATGGGCTTTTGTGTTTGGATACAAGACTAAAATTTAGGCAATTTTCTTTAGAGGTTTTTCTTTAGTTATTTACCTTTAAGGCTATCACTGCCACTAGTGGCTTTTTCTATGTGTGTGCCTACCGAATTTCTAATAACTAAAAGAGCGCTTACATATTCATTAGTTGGAAAAGGCTAATGATTGTTCCCAAGGATTACCAACTAGAATTAATTTGTTATATTTAAGGTAAGAACATGATATTCGCAAGGCCAAGTCAAATGTTGCCCTATGCACATTGTGACTCTTCTTATGCACGTACTCTTCACTCCTTACAACGTTTGGTCTCATAGGTACTCTACTTAATCTTCTCAGCCTATCATCACCCCATATAACTGGAACCTTGTCCTCAAGGTTTAAGGATGTACATTTTTGTTACAGCTCATTAGCATTCTCCCTCATAGCATTCTCTTTAAGCATCTATGCCCACTTAGTAACATTTTTTTCCATAATTTTAAACCCTTTTTTAGTCTAATGGATGTCTAAAATAACTATTAATTTCATAATCACTTTGCCATCATCATTAAATGGTGGTAGCTCACTGGAATTTGATGATGAATCACCAATTTTTTCTTCAAGAGAAGAAAGACATGAAATACATGATGAACTTTGGATCCTTCAGGATGTTAAAGCTTATAAGTGAGGTGACCAAATCTTTCCACAATTTTATATAGACCATAGTATTAACATGCAAGCTTGTAATGATGTCCCTTAGAAAGTGATTGTTGTCAGTAGGCTTGAAGCTTCACAAACACCAAATCACTAACTTGAAATTCAACATCATTTCTCTTTTTGTCAGCTTGCTGTTTCATGCAATTATTAGACACATGAAGATTTTCCTTGAGGTGTTGTAAAATTGCATCACATGTCCTTAATTTCAAATCCACCTCACGAACCACACTAATGTCATCATCATATATAGGAATTTTTTTGTGATGAATGGCCATATTGTGCTTCAAAGGGAGTCTAGCCAATTGAGGAGTGATAAGTTATGTTATACCAAAGTTCGGCCTACAGTAAGAAAGAGTACTTTATGAGGCTGTTGAAAAATGAATCTCCTCAAATACTACTCCAAG
Organism: Moringa oleifera; assembly: GCA_021397835.1. NCBI lineage: Eukaryota > Viridiplantae > Streptophyta > Magnoliopsida > Brassicales > Moringaceae > Moringa > Moringa oleifera. The sequence goes on along the minus strand of JAJFZO010000609.1, from coordinate 2,011,824 downwards.
CAGTGGTTAATCACCTCAGATTGGCCATTTGACTGAACGTGCTATGTCGAGCTCATACTCAGCTTCGTACCTAATATTTTAAAGAACCCTTACCAAAAATGACTCATAAACATTACATCCCTATTGCTAACAATCAATTAAGGCATGCCATGAAGTTTGACTACCTCTTCAATGTTCAACTTAGTTTTTGCCGAATGTGGATGGCTAAAAGCCATGAAATGCGCCTTATTGCTTAATTTGTCCACCACTACTATCATTGAGTTTTTACCATCTAAGCATGGGAGACCATCAATAAAAAATTCATGTTGATTTATTCTCACACTTGGCATGAAGTGAAAAAGGGTTGTAGAACTCTTGCTAGTGATGCTGTTCTACTTTGGTACACTGGAACACTTCGTATGTTGTTACATAGCTTTTCATTGATTTGTACAGAAAAGGCCAGTATAAGTTAGGCCATTTTTTTGTAGGTTTTCAACAAACCCGAATGAGCCCCTATTGATGAATCATGAAATTGGCTCAAGAGTTACTTTATAATATTAAAGTAAGGAAGCACGACTACCCTTTGAAACAAATCACGTCTTAGACACAATGTCACAACCAAATTATTAGCAAAGCTCGATGTGAGAAATTATTTTTATTTTGAAAATTTCTTTCACTGGCTTCGTTTTTTAAAATAAAAAGATAAATAATCGCAACCAATCTTTTTTTAAGGTGTGATTGACTACCAGTTTTTATCTTTATTTTTTTTTCTTTTGATAAAGAAAATAAGAAAAAAAAACTCATATAATTAATTGTCTACTTCACTGGAATATATGAAGTCAGGAGTTAATTATGCATGGAGAAGGATTAGCACTCCCATAAACGCCTAAAAATTGATACCATTTAAACCAAATGATTTCGTATCTTGAATTGTCTCAATTTGATATTGATCTCATTATACATCTAACAAATATAATATACAATATGTACAAACAATATGAAATTGGCTTTAACTTAATCTCAAAATATTAGTGAAAGATTATCGTAGACTAAACATGATGTGACACAATCTCAAAATAATTTATTATGCAATTTTATGCAAAAACATCAAAATTAAATGATGTTAAATCTTTGATTTTGTAATATAAATACACTTTATTTTAGAGATTCAGAATGTGAACTTCGTTATATTCTTATCTTTAAAACATTAAAAAAAATGCAACAAAAATTTATAGAATATATTAAACTTGAATATTGACCAATAAATAAACAGTACCTTAGCAAGAGCATCATAAACATTTTCAAAAAAAATGATAAAACCATACCATAAGAATTCATAGGACTTTTATCTTGTTTTATTCATGAATCAATTCATACATGATTTACAATCAAGATCTCACAAATTTAAATATTAAAAGGAGAAATCTATACATGCTCTAACTTTATAATTTCTTCTATGAATCCTATTAGAAAGATGAAAGAAAAAGAATATTTGACTGTGAGATCTTATTGGCTTACAAGAAAAATAAGTCTCTCATTTTATAAAAAGACTTTCATAGCTACTTCTTTCTCTCATCTTGAGAAGTGAATTCTCCCCCCTTTTTTATGAGGTTATAGGATTCTTATCTATAGTACAAAAAATAATTTTTTTAAACCAAACTTTCGTAAATGGCAAGATAAGTTAAGGACCAAACAGATATATTATGCCACATCGAGTGTGAGGATCTTCCTTGAGGTAGGTATCAAGATGTGAGATCGGCATCAAGATGTGAGATCAACATCAAGATGCAAAATTGACATTAATACATGAAATCGACACCAAAATATGAGATCATCACCTATCACATTGGCTTTATATCTTTATATTTTTATGTGAGATTGATATCAATCACATCGGTTATAAATTTTTAAGTTTGATATGAGATTGTTACCAATCACATCGACTTTGATATAAAATTGACATCAATTATATTACCTTTAGCAAATTCGATGTGAAATCGACATCAAAGATTAAGCAACTGCCTAATCTACCATTGGGCAAACTTGTTCTGCCTTTTAAGCACAATATCAACTTGGCCTATGATGCAAGTGGCTCGCTTCCTCTTCCTCACTTGATCTAATACCCATCATTTCGTGTCCCGATCATGCTACTTAGAATTGAAGGCAGAACCATTAAAAAATCTTAAGTCGATTGACCTCTCGACCTCTCGTGACTACTCAATCCTTACATCAGTCAAATGCCCGATCATGGATAGGGTCAAACATAGATCATTTTTCTGGCATCTTCCATGCAAAGAAATTTGTCACCACTGCTCGATCCCGACATCCGGTCACACGTCCATCTAAATGATCATATTGGGTATATGGATTATTTTCTGGCCATCTTTAAGAATTTCAAGCCTCACCCTGGGTCAAACTTGAAAGATCAAGATCTGGGCATTAACCAGACATATTCCTTAATTCAGTGAAACCCACTTATTTCTATTCTCATTTCATAATAAAAAAAATAACCTGAGAAACGAGAGATTTGTCTTAATTCCCCACTTCCGAGTACTGAACATACCATTATAATACTTAACAACTTAAAGATCAATTTTATCATTAATTTAAAATTTTAAATACATATTTTACATCAATTTCAAAAAGGTCTTTAAAATTTATATAAATAAAAATTTTGAAATTATGATTATAAGGATTGACCCATTTAAAAATCAAATTCATGAAGTAATAGATAATATTTTGAAGTTTAAAAAAAATTAAACTAAAGTATTTTTTGTTTTAAAATTCAAAAGATTTTAAATAAAAAAATTACCATTAATTAAGAATTTAAATTACATTGTCAATGACTTTAAATACAAAAATGAATTTAAAGTATATTAATTAAGAATGACAAATAAGATAAAAATCATATAAAACTTTAATATTTATCTTGTATTTTCACTCAAACTTTTATGCTCAAAATATATATATATATATATATATATATCTTTAATCTCTCAATTTAGTATCAAATTGAATCTCATCTCAAATGATTCTAAAAATTTAAAGATATATTAGTTGTTGAAATACCTTTAAAATGATTCAAATTATTTTTTAAGTTTAAATAATTTTTAATATATATTAATTTTTTATAATTTTTAAAAATATTTAAATAATATATATTTAAAATATTTAAAAAGTTCAAAAACTTTTTGTAATCATAAGTTGAATATTTTTCTATATTTAAAAAAAAATTAAATCAAAATATCTCTAAATTTTAAATTTTTTTAACAAAATTTAATTTAACTCACCAAAGTTTAACAAAAATTTGATTAATAATATGAGATAAATATTAAAAGTTTACATAATCTTTACCCTTCAAAATATATACAAAGAATTTTTGACCCAATCTAAAATGGAATTTTAACTATATTAAACTTTATTAATATCAATATTATTTTAAAATAATAGATTTTTGTATTTGTATACAGTTTTATTGAGTAACATGCTATCATATGTATAGTAGGCTGATTTATCTTTATCTTAGTTTATAGGAATATATTTGCTAATTAAGCTTTGTTCAGAAAAATTAGGACAACAGTGTAACCCTGAGACACCCATTAGTATAAAGCCCTGTCTTTCCTCAAAGTTTGAAATTGTAATCATAGACTTCTTAATTAATAGAAGCTTCAAGTTTTAAAATGGGGAAAAAAACATTTGTAAAACAGAGGAACAACCTAGTAATAGTCATCAACCTACTTCTTCCATCAAATCTGTGTAAATAATGCCACTGTCCTTCCCCCCTCCCTCTATTGTACTCTGAACAGTGAAAGAATGGTATCAAATTTTCTATGAACTCTTGCCACCTGACAATAAATTTTACATACTATTTAGACCAAAGAACCAAATTCTCTACACAGCATCTATAATTTTCCTAACCATGAAAACCTATGGAGACTTCAGAAACAGTAATGCATAACCTACACGACAAACAAGAAAAGGTGTTTGTTTATGCCGTCTAGTGTACGCCAAACTCATAAATCATAATTCTTTCCCAGTTTAAGTCTGGGAACCAAATCGGGCATTTGGGCACAAGATAAAACAAACTAAAAGTCAAGCCACTTTGTGTAGTATACACAGGTTATTGGGGAGATTATACCATCAACTGTACACTGACTTAGCACGGGACAAACTCCACATGGAATTGCACTGTAAGGCCCCTATCTTTGGTTCAACTCTGGTGCCACTTACACTTTTACATTTATAACAAACTCTCCCTACTGGAATTAAAGCAAACTCCCCTGTCCCAGTGCTCCTCACTTCTATGATCTCATTATCCAAGACCAGAGACTTCATGATCTCTTCAATTTGTTGTTTTGTCAATGGAACCTGGGAAACTTTATTCCTGATAACATCCGCAACCCTTTCCAAAGTGGCAACCTTCTGCCCGTTTATCAACCTGACACAAACATTTTTCAATTCCTTTATGAAAGAGATATCAAGACTTCCATCAACATACCATGCCCCACCAGTAATTTCCTTTGATGGTTCAAACTCCACTGCCATAAAGCGTTTTCTCCCTTTATTTTGGATGTTCACGACCTCTTTAATCATGTTCTTGGCCTGAAGTGACTTCAGTGATTTATTGACCATATTATCTGGGAGGCTGGTTTCCTGTTTCAGGTCCTTTGTCCAGATACCCATATCTCGCTTGCCCCAGATTGCATCATATAGAGTCTGCTCATGTTCTGTCAGAGAATCACATTTTGCGTCTGACTGCTTTCGCTTGCTCATTCCTATCCAAATGAATAGTATAATTAAAGCAGTTTCCATACATTCTTATTCAGTCAAAATGATCTCTATTTGAGGGCCAGAAAAGAGAGCAAGGGTATTTTAATTCAGTTCAAAAGTGTCACATATAGTCAGATAACAAGAGCAACAAGGACTTTCACATATACCAGCCTTTAATTTACACATCATTTAAGCAACCAACAAAAGCAAATTGCTAACAACATTGGTTAAAGATAGAGCAATAACACACAAATAGAATTCTTGTAACAGAACATTTATGCTCAAGCACGATTAGATCCACTCACTTTACAAACAAATAAACAATAACTTTACCACTTACTTCAAAACCCACACCTAATTTATTGAAGCAGCAGGAGTGCACAATGGGAGTAAGCTCAGTCATCAAGAAATGATTTTGAATACCAACAAATGATTTTAACCACTCAATGTATTTTCTCAAGGGCAGCCAAAGTGATTCCAATGGAACAAAATCATTGAGTAGTATTGACAACTTAGACTTGAACATATTAAGTATTCCATTTTCAGTAACAGAGGAATGCACAAAGAACAATGTTCTTTCCATTTTAAATACTTCTTCTTTGGATACAAAGATAATGAAAAAGTAGCACCTTTTTAGTGAAAATACATCCACCTGGCCTTTTCGCAATGGAAATTACTTTCTGCCTTAGAAAGACTACTAATGACATCCTAAAACCAGTGGCAACAGAAAGAGAAACAAACAAATAAAGACATAACTAAAACCAAATTATCTAACATTCTGGTTGGTCTCAAACAAATAAACTTCAGTTCCCTTCCAGAGAAACCAGTCAATCATCAATTCTACTAAAACCCACTCCAAAACTATTAGCAAATTAAAACTAAAGAGTCATAATAGAGATTATACAGCTAGATTCCAGATTACAGCAAAAAAGATGAAACCCAAACAACGACAACAAAGAAACCGAGTTAATCAATCAAAAAACTAACGGATAGAGAGAGAGAGCCCAAGAACGCGCTGAGGTTGCTGAAAATCTGTAAGATGAGGAATCCAGGTTTTACATGCCGATACATGCAGAATTAGAGAAATGAGCGGACAAAAACTTAGGAAACAGAGGGAACATAACTAAAATCACAGACAAAGAAACGATTCAATCTAACCTACGACACGTCAGACCAAAAGGAGGGAGAGTCGTCCAGATTGGTTTGTTCTGGCAACCAGAACACAGAGCAATGCAGAGAGGGGCTTGTTGGTCTGGATCAAAGCAAAAGCAACGAAGGTTTGCGAGTAATACATATATATATATATATATATCATTTTATAATGATAAATAAATGATAGCTAAATATAAAAAATATAATAAAATTTAATTTTTAATTTAAATTTAAATTATTATATAATTTTTAAAATAATTTTTTTAAAAAATAAAAAATAAATATAGTTTAAATTTTTAAATTCATCAAATTTTAACTTTCAAAATGTGTTTAAATAAATTTTAATTTATTAATTTTAATTAAATTAAATTTTATTAAAAAATTTAATATTAATATTTAATTTAAAAATTTATAATAAATTTTGATTTAAAAATTTTTTATAATAAATTTTTTTAAAAAGAATTTCTTTTAAACAATGCAAACCAAATCCACTCTCACTCATTTTCTTAAATTTTTAATAATAATTTTTTTTATTTTTTTATATTTTTCATTGGCCAAATTCTTTCAAACAAGTAATACATTATTAAGAATAATATATAGGCTCATTCTTTTACCATCAATTTAAGAAAAAAAAACTCAAAAATTAGAATGATTTTAAAGATGAAAACTATCATACAAAAAAATAGTAAAATTTTAGTTTAATCCATTTTGGAAGATAAAATATATAAAAAATATTATCCTTAATTGAATGTTAATTTTGAAATAAAATTTAAAATTTATTTTAATAATTAATAAAAAATTAAAAATTGTTATGCCATTTTTTGCAACATAATTTAAATTGCAATTCGAGTTATACTTCCAAATTTTTTCCAACATTTACTCAAATATATTTTTTTAAAAAAACTACACTATTAAAATTTTAAAAATTCATAAAATTTATTAAAAACAACTTATTAATAAAAATTATTTAAATTTAAAATATAAAAATTAACAAAATTAAATCTATTTAAATAATTTTTCAAATATTTTAATACTAAAATTACTATTAATTTTTTATGATTATTTTTATTAAAACTTAATTTAAATAAAATTAATAAATAAAAATTTAGGGTAAATGTCATTTAAAACCTTAAATTTTATCCTCTCTCTCCAATCAAACCTTTACTTTTAAAAAGTATCCAAACAAGCCTTAGTATTTTAATTTTGTTAAAATTGAACATCGTTTAAAAATTTAAATATTAAAAATATTCAAATTAGAGAGATTTTATAACGAATTTTGACTTATAATTTTTTTATGGATGTAATAAAATATTTAAGCTATCATTATAAAAAAATTCAAAAAATTTTAAGTACTAAAAATATTTTTTTAAAAAAATATACCATCAAAATTTTAAAAAATTCATAAAAAATAGTGAATTAGTTAAAAAAATTTTCAAATTTGAAGAATAACATTAAAATAAAGTGTCAAATCTATTTGATAAGTTTTTAATCATTTTTTACAAGGAAAAGCTTATTAATTTTTTATAATTATTTTGAGTCAGGTTTAATTTGGACAAAATCAATAAATTAGAGTCTGTTTGGATACATTTTGAAAGTCAATGTTTGATTGAAGAGAGAGCGTTAAACTCAAAGTTTTAAATGATATTTACCCAAAAATTTATTTAAAATATTTTTAAAATAAAAATTTAATTAAATAAAAAATATAAATATAAATTTTAAAATAATATTTCTTAAAAATTTAATTTTAAAACAATAAAAATTGACCCATCAAACTTTAGCCAAACATAGGAACTCATTTAAAAAATTTCATTGTTAGCATTTAAAGTCATCAGACTTTCTAATGATTTCAAGGCGGACCATGTTGAGTCAAAGAATGAATAGTTCAAATTAATTTTGACTCAAAATAGTAAAAAATTGGAGGGGAGAACTTAGACAGCCACTCCCTGGAGAGAGGGATAAGGTAACAAAGTATTAAAACAGCGCATCAACACAGAGCTACTCAAAGCCATGTATTAGCCACTATAAACATGCACCATTTCTTTCCTTTAAATTACACAACTTCAATTAAACAGATTGGCAGAGTAAAAATTAAAATAAAGACTAAAAACTAAATACCTACATACATTAATACACCTACCATCTATTGGATACCACTTGCCTAACAGGGAAGAATCATATCCATCATGACTGGGTGTCGGCACTTTTCATACACACCTTAACCTTAAAAATGAACAAACATGGTTTCAAGTAACTCACTGCATAGTTTTATCCCGAGTCAGAACAACCTCCCACAGGAATGCATATGCATCACGGACAATCGCGTAATACAAAACTACAAAGGCGTGACCTGAGCAGAGGCAACATTTGTCAAAGAAGTTTCGTTTTCTTTTTCTTTTTACTTTTTTTGGGTTCCTGGGCCACTGAACAACATTTCCTGAAGACTTCAATCATCAGGGTAAATCTCATGTCCTGCCATTTGACTCCTTTTTGAACCCCTATCACAGCCATGCCCTCTAGATTAGATAACAGAACTTGCCAAAGATAGCTCATGGAGCTCACTTAGCATCCACTCCTCTCCAGTTTGACCACCCAGGACTATGGCCCTTGTTCCTCCTACAACACAAGTGCTATGTCCCCAAGCAAATCTTGGTGGCCGTCCAGGTACATTCAATATCCTCCATGTAGGCTTCTCATCAGTTGGGTCCAGAATATAAAGCTGCGAGGCAGAGTGCAGACCAGCAACAGATCCACCAAATATCAGGATTCTCCCACCAGGGAGGCTCACTGCCACGTGATCAAGTCTCGGTGGAGGAGCTACTCCTCCTGGATTTCCGGCACCAGGCATTCCACTCCCAGTTACACACTTCCAACAAGGTTCCTCTTCACTGAGATCCATTGTGAATACATCACTAGATCGAAACCTTAGGGGCCCACTCTTAGCCAGACCACCAAACATTAATATTTTCCTACCACCATATACTGACAATGTATGCCCCAACCGGGAAGGTGGCGTCCATGCTACAGGTATCTCCCTCCACACAGGTTTCTCCATTGAGAGGTCAAGCAGAAAGGTATCACTAAGAAGTACTCCAGAATCTGCACAACCACCAGAAACAATCAACTTGGTGCCATCAAGGGTGCACGAGCTGTGCCATGATCTTGGAAGTGGAGGGGCCAGTCCAGAGATTTCACGCCAAGTTGGAGGCTTGGCATCCAAATCCAACACAAAAACATCATTGAGCAGGCCCTGCCTTCCACAACCTCCAAATACCACCAAATGAGATCCATTCACACATGAAAGTGTATGACCCCAACGGCCAGGAGGAGGAGAACTCACTTGGACATGTTGCCACTCTGGATTACTGGAATTTAGGTCTAAGACAAAAGTGTCATTCATTGGTTGCATGTTTACCCCTTCCCCGCCAAAAAGTACAACCCGGTTTCCAACAGCACAGGCACTAAAGTTACAACGTGATGGTTCAACAGCACCCCCAACAGTTAGCTTCCTCCATGCTGCTGCTTCAAGAGTGGTCAATTCCCTTGCTAAACGACCCCACCCCAATCGCTTTGCACCAGGAACAGTCTCTAACATGCGAGTTGTTTCACTGCCCCATGCATTCTGGCAGACCATTCTCCACAAGTCCTCATTCTTTGTCAGCTCATAGAGACGCCTACAGACAGAACCAACTGATGCAATATCTCTTGGTGTCAGCCGTGAAAGTATCTTTAGAGACAGTACCTCATCGCTCAATTGCAATATCCCACAAACCCCTCGACAAACATTTCGTTCTCCCACTGGTACAGGACGGAAAGTGGAAACACCTGATCGAAACCGATCAGATGTTTTTGCAGATTCCTTTATTGAAGACCCAGGAACAGGACCAAGATCAATATTTGCTTCTGTGAAGAACTGGATTCCTATAACATGAGTTACTGTCTCATCATCTCCATATATAGGAGTCAACCGCAGTCTGTTCATCAATGGAGATCCATCTTTCCTAAAGTTTAACAGCTCGCCTTGGAATTCAACGCCCTCTTCAAGAGATCTCCTAATCTCAGTAACTACTGATGAATCCACCAGTGGATGCCTTCTTTTAGCAAATGGTCCTCTACACTGCAGGAAACGACTGCCACAAAATCTAATGTCAGAATAAAGAAAACTCTCAGAACCTACTGATAGCAAAAACATTATCAAGATCATGACAGCAATGTGTTGCAACAATAGCTTTTTATTGTTTCACCAATCCTCCACCAAATGTAGTCACTACATGTGAAGTCAATGGGGGAAAAAGGATGGGGAGAAATCATTTCTGCATCCTAAAATTAATCTGAACTGTAACAACAATACAGCAGAGAGAAAGGAAGCGATTAAAATTTTTCAAGTCATATATGCATGCATATGCATTGTATGACTACTACTACCTGCTAAAATTGAATCTTGGAGCACAGCAGATTGCAGGAAGGCTTAATACGACAATATGCTTGGAAATACTTTTGGTGCTAGACAATAACTCTAAACATGTGTTATTAGCAAGCTCCTAGAAGATGTAACTTGAGATGAATTAAATACAGTACCCTTTCATAAAATCTTGATCATTGGGAGAAATTTATCATTTATCTTGCAACTGTCATTTAGATTCACACCCCCCACCAACTGATTGACTACATCAGACTCGATACATGAAAAACTCCATAAAGTAAACTTGGAGATCAATAAGTCTTGCCCCCACCTTTGATAGAATTGAAGAAATAAAGATATAGCACATCGAGATCACGGGAATTAACCCATTTGAGAAATGGGATGGTATGGAGTTAGGGCAGGCTTAACCCTCAAATTCCAAGAGAAAATAAAATCCTATCTCTTTTCTATGATGTACCACAACCACTGTTAGCAGTAGAATCTACCATCAAAATTACAATATAACGTGTTCTTGTCTGAAAATACGCAAATACTAACTTAGAAATTATACATATAACAACCTTTAACTACGCAAAACAGGGACAAAGACAAAATCTTACAATTGTATGATTTGCAACTTTCTTCAACCAGAATAGAATAAAGGCAAGAGAGCAGGGAGCATCAGAAAGAGCAAGTTTACTAATAACTTCATCTTATTATCTTCTCACACATTCTGCTCAAATAAATTATCTTCACAAATCCTATTTTAAAAAAACAAAAGCTTATCTTGGTAACTTTAGTTGACCACACCAATAAAGAGTACTAAGGTCAAAACTGTAGGCTACCTTTTCTCCAATTCTAGTCACAGGCATTTTCATTTGGATTTAAAAAGAAAGAAAGAAAAAAAAACAGACATCCAAGATTTAGGTTACAAGAACTAGTCGACTTCAAGAGATGTATAACTATAAATTAAAAGTAATTTAAGCTAAAATGACAAATCCATAGGATATTAGCCACTAAAAGAAGGAAATTGCTACTTTGATCAGTGCATCATGCAATTTTGACCACAGCTCAAAGAAGTTCAAAATAAATTTGGACTTGCACACATACAGTTCCATCATTTTTAAAAAAGTAAATTTACTCATAGAAAGAAAAGCCAACCAATCTGATGTCCTGAGTATTTCATACATAGATCTATTGTGAACATCTAAATACTATGCATGACAATGTTACCTTTCCGTATCGAACTTGTGGTAACTTTAATTAAGAGTCTCCCAAAATTATAGAAAATCCTGAAAATCATAATAGGGCCAAGAAAAGAGCAAACAACACGAGTAAAAATTTAAAGTGAATTGGACCAATTTGAAGGCAAGCTTGTTTCGTTCCCGAGTGGTCTTTTAAACATCTGAATTTGATAAAAATGTAAAAGTAACAATACCAATAAATTTGAATTTTAATAGATAAGAGTTTATTGATCTTCTTTCGTACTTTTCTTTCTCACCCTAGGCCTCTTTATTAGCCTTCTTTCCCACAAAGATACCCATATAGTTCCTTGCCCAATTAGAATGACCTTCTTCCCAGCAATGATTACTCAAGACTACCATTTAAATATGAGCTGTCAACCCATAGGGAAAACTCTTGACCAAAGAGCATCAATCAAAAGCCCCATAACCTATTGAACACATGGTGAACTTGACGGAAAATAATTAATCCAGAACCAAAACATCAACCAACCATTTACTAACAGAGGAAATTTATAGGAAAAAAGTAAAAAACAAAGGTATCAAGTCTTTCATAGGTTGAAACCATCTACCATGAAATAACCATGTCCAACAGAATAGAAACAATCTACGGACCATTATTTATACAAAAACAGACTAAAAAACACTCCTTTTTCTAACTTAATACAAGTTCTCTAACTTTACTGCAATCTTATGAGGAAAATTTTTATGAGATTTATTTTATAACTTTAAAACCAAAAAATTTAAAACCATTGGGAATATCTATACAGAAAAGCACTTAAGTTCATTCGCTTATGTTTTTTCTCTTGCAATTATCTACATAAGATTGTTGCTTATTGAAATAAAATTAAAACAAAAAAAAGAGCTGCATAATATATGGAGCGGTGGATGAGTAATATATATATATATATACATACATACATATATATATATATATATATATATATATATATATATTTGAAGAATAGATAACTCTGCTATGATGAATCCTTTAAAGATGGAAATATGTTGTCTTATACTGTCCTTAGTAAAAGGCTACAAGCATATGCTGAATGATTTAGATGTTTGGTTTCCTACTGCAGCACTAACGGCATCCACAATTGCATGAATTGATCCAAAAAATCAAATTGGCAATAGCTGCAAAAACAAGTAGGCATATTTGAAGCTGAAGAAAAAGAAATTATTATCCTAATTCCTAAAAGCACCATGCTCACCTTCTTAAAAAACATAAACTACACAAATAAGTATAAAATTGAGTTTGTCATCTGCATGACTAGATAAAGAAAAAGACAAACACTGATCTATGCCATTGAGAAACAGATGATACACGTACTTCATTGAAGATTGAAGAAAAAGGTGTTCACATTTTGGAACTCTTAAGTTCCTCAATATTGAACTTTTCAACCCTTACAAGGAAGCTCAGCAAAAGTAAAAGCAACTCTGAAGATTTCATGTAGTAACTAGTAACTGTGAAGTTATCTTCTCACTTGATTTTCTGGACAAGCAAACTATGACGAGACTAACAAGAGCTTCTAGAAGATAAAAATTGAAAAAGGAAGCACAAAATAAAAGCAAATATAAGAATACAATTTGGAGAAAGTTTCATTGTTAAAATCAGTCAATATTGGTCAAGGCAACAAGGCACAGACACAAATCTTTGTTAGATAGAAACAAGGCTGGTACGCAAGTAGCCAATTGATGAAAGGTTCACAAATAACAGATCAATACTAGCTAAACTCCCAACTTGAAGATAAACAGAAAAACTTAAAACTGAGCTTTACGATCTCGAGTAGGAGTTCAGGGCTTTCGCATGTGCCGAAGGCGTCCTAAAGAATGTTACAAATTAAGGATGATATTCCATGTTTCTCCAAACTTGGTATTCCCCTTGCCACGGGATGTGAAGAAAGATCATCATATTGAAGTTGGTCATATCGTCTTATAGCATCTCCAATCATGTTTTCAGCTCAAGCAATGACCACATGAGTGTTACATGCCAAGTGAACGAAGTATCATGTAACAGTTAAGTGCTGCTAACATCTTGGCTTCAATGAAGGCCATAAGCAAAACCAGGATGTGAGTATACCATATGACGTTAGTTAGTGAAACCAAAATCAAAATTGAACCTTGTTTTCTGGAAATCGGTCAATGCAATCTAATAACATGTCATCCCTATAAAACTTGTTGATAAAATCTACCGAATAGAAACCCTATTGAAGTGGATAAAAAGAAAGAGAGAGAGAGAGAGAACCCTTGTGACTGCTTCACTGAAAACAACCAATGTCATCGCTCTTTGGTGTTCACTTCTAGTACCCTTGTTACAAACTATGCCAATCATACAGCCATCAAAATCCCAGCCTTTGCCACATCACATGCTGCCTTACACTCTAGCAACTTTTTCCTCATCATATCACAGAGTTTCTAAAAGCACAGTCACTATCTTTGTCTAATTCTTATCCCGCGCCACCTGTGATCTAAAACTGCTTCATTGGTGTTCTCATGCCACAACTAAATTCCTCATCACTTCCCAAAAGATCATTTTAATCTCCCCAGCAGATGAACTTGCACACGCAAAATCCACCAACAGCAAGTGGTCCTTAGATCTACTTTGAGCCAAGCTGTGATCCCTAACAAGGAGTCATCTAAGGTGATTTTGGATTTTTCTTTTTTATGATTTCTAATAAAGCCAAAAGAAGACAAGGACAGAAATTGTTTTATACATCTCTGATGTGAGCAAGACCATGCCAAAAATGCTACTAGTCAGGATATTACGAAGCGGAGGTTTACAAAATGATATGAGAAAGACTTTACAGATGACAGTATCGTAATAGTTACTCATCAAGGGCCACGGAATTTTGTCGTATATAATTATTGGAAGTATGATTTATATTCCAAATATAATGACATGTGTTTATTACATGACACGAATTTGGATACGATATGTATTCATAATATGGTACATATTCATCAGGTGAGACATAATGAAAAGATGATGCTGAGTACGACACTGACACTGACTGTCACTGATGCTCACTTGAAAAAATGTACTTGAATGTCTCCAAGCTACAGAAAGGTAGAAGCTTATTATATGAAGCTAACTAAATCCTTTCTTGCCTCTGACCAAACAAAAAGAAGAACTTGAAAAACAGAAAGAAAAAATTAAATGGAAAAATGTTGTAGATACGATCGGTAGCATGAATATCCAAGAATCAAGTTGAGGAAAGTGGCAAATATGAAGAAAATCAAAGCAAAGAGCTACATGTTCAGAAAATTCAATGAGCTAAAGACCTTATTGTGTGCATTCTAAATAATGATCTTCATGTTGTTCAAGTTCAAAGCAACACCAAGATCTTGAACTTAAGGAAGAGGATATCCAAAGCAAGGGCAAACTAGAACTTTTATCGGTAAAAGATGGCTAATGCAAAAATGAAATTAATGGTAAAGTTTGCAAATTAAATAAGGTTTTCTAGGATCAAAGGGAACAATCAAATTCAACAATTAAATAAGCTTCATGTAAGATCAAAAAATCACCCAAATCATTCAGAGATAAAAGTTATATGGTTTAATTGTGGTTGCCAACTCAAGATTTAGAGAATGTCTTCAACATTCATTCAAGCACATAACTACAATTGATCCCTAAAAGTCTCCAACAACATGACACAGTTGATAAGAAAGAAGAAAATCAATTATGACACTCGTTTATTAAAAGTCTCAACAACTCCAAACTTTAATTTGCTATGAAAGTAAGTTTGGTATTAACTCCTTTTATACATGATAGTCTCATTTTTGCATTATTTGCAATAAAATGCCACTGATTGCTTAAATATCATCTATAATTTCTTATTCCATTTGTTTATCCCCCTTTGCATATTAGCCTAGCTTCTCATCATTTTCTAGTTCCCGATTTGGTCTTACTTGAAAGACACAAGCCAAGGTGTTCTGTTAATTTCTAGTGTCACTGCAATTACCACCAGTTGCTTCATAGATCTACTTCATTATATGTTCCTCATCGTATTATTAATCATCTATGTGCAACAATCAACTGCATTTTGTTAATTATATTATCAGTATAACAAATATATACTGATGCATTTTCAATTCGAAGAGAGCATACATAATGCACCACCGAGACTTCCGTAAAATGATGCCATGAATTCCTATCTTCTTGGATCTTCTCTTTGTAATTCTCCTTGCTTCCCACTAGTGTTATTCATTTCTTCTTTAATACTCTGGACAGATTTTATAAAGCTCTGGATTGCTGTATTTGCCTCTTGACTACAACAAGAAATCTACTTAGAGCCTAAATCTGTCCAACTGTCAACATCATTAAATCAATTAACCTTAAAGTACCTGTCAAGAAAATCCCAAATCCTTGTCATCTATATGATGCAATTTTCACTATCAAACCTTAAAAAGTTTAGACTATTAGACCAAACTAGAAATTTGAAAAACTCTTCTCAATAACCATTATGCCTAAAAGATCATTAGTAAATTTATAAATGCATCTGATCTTTTCCCACCACATGAGCAGTCATGGACAGATTTCTAATTCTATCTGTCTTTGTCATATGCACCTAACTCAAACCAAATTTGAATTTGACAAAAAAGTAATCATTAAGAAAATGTATAAGCTAAAGGTGAAAGCTTGGGCAACCCCACGAGTTTCTAAGGGGAGAAGGAAGATAGTTAGCTTGGTTCCTTTGATTACTATTTGGATTCTATGGCAGGAAAGGAATTGTAGGGCTTTTGTTGGGAGAAAACACTGATTAACATGTTTACAGAGATGTGGATACATATTCTAAAGCTTTGGATGTTAGTTGGATTCTTTAGATTCTACATAAATACCACCTCTAACTTCTAACTATACTTGTAAAGGGTTGCACCTCCTAGAGGTTATGTATTTAACATTTTTTGGTTCTGATTAAAAAAGAAAACACGATAAGCTAACACGCGTTTGAATGTTAAAACAAACTCATAGTGCACCATCCAAAGGTGGCAATTACGATTCTGTCATGCAAGATTATCATGAATTACCAAAATCACAATTTCAATGAGCCATGATTGTACAGATGCGCTTCATAAAATGCCATCTAAACATCTCTAATCAGAATTGCAAATAACTCAATGAAATGCTTGCAGCTTCTGACACTAGAATATCTAAGACCCTAATATCATACAGCAAGCTGACTTCAATATTTAGATCTCTACTTCTCCAATCCTCACTCATATTTCGATCAGAATCAATAGAAACATTCATGTCAGACCTTCAAGCACCCAATCCAGCAATCATTCAAACATAGGCCTTGAAAAAAGCCAGTCAATCCCAAGAATCTTTATTACAATCAATTTTTAGGCTCTACTGATATTAGTCTTTTCGATTTAAAGAAAGTAAATCTCGCCCTTTTGATGATAAATGCTCAAATTTTCATGTGTTGCCATTATATCTTTGGAAATGAGAAATCTTAGACAATTCTTAAATGAATTCCTCATCAAACAATAACTGATCAAATGAAAATATCATATCATTTGAGGAGAAAAGATCAAATGCCCTAAAACAAACAAACACCAAATTTCTCATCCAGCTTCAAGCAGAGAAGGCTCCCATGCATTGCCTTTTGACTAATTTGTGCAGCTAATAAGTGAAAGAAGTGTACCAAATCAGGTAGCTTGAACAAAAATCTCCATTGACGTCTGAATTGGAAAGAGGTTTACAGGAAAAATAGAACCCAAGTAAACAGCATATACAGAGAAATTAACAGGAAATGACTACATGTTGAAAACACTACAAACACAAGCCCGTCTTTTTAACTCTGCCAAATGCACCTAACATGCTCATTGGCAAGCGAAAGCACCCAATGACGGCATAAAAAAAATTTAAACGAATAAACAAACACACTAAAAGTGAGTCGAATGGAGTATCAAAGGAAGGAACAAACTAACCAATTTCGGCCAAGAACTTCCTCAGCTCGATACCCAGTAACCGTCTCAAACACGGTGTTGACATAAATGATAGGATTATCCGGCTCGAGAGCGTCAGTGACCACGAAGCCACACGGCGCCGTTTGGAGCAAGTCCTCCATAGGCAAAGGGAGCGGGCCTCCGTCATTGAGCACGAAGCCCTCATCTTCATCCCCACTCAGATCGGAACTGCTGTCCCACTCCATTCTAGTACAACACCGAGACCTCAAAAGAAAGAGAAATTCTCTTCAACCCATGAAGCAACAACCGGAAAAGCGACCCAGATAAGAAATGGAACAGATTTTTTTAGGACTACGAGAGTGCGTACAGCGTTTAGGGGAAAGGAAGAGATGGCTAGCGAAAGAGGAGAGAGAGAACGAGTGGTGAGCAATGTTTGGGGAATTAGCCAAGAGGGAAACGCAAACGCATGTGCACTCACCGCCTAGTTTGGTGGAAAAATCTGGGAGCTTTGGTGGGTGTACGGGTTGGGTTAGATTTGGATTGGGTTTTTACCGGGTCAAGGCTTTTTAAGCTCTACGCAGCTCCCCCTCTTACTCTCCTTTCTTTTGTTTTCTTTGGTCGATAATAACCCGCGGGTGGTTAAGCTTATTGCCTACGCCAACTTTCCTGAACTAACATTTCACGCCGCTCATTCTTCTGCTCTGCTTCCCATTCTGGAATGCAATTTAGACAACTTATCAATTGTAATCTCTCTTTTTTATTTTAATAATAATTTAAATTTTTATTCTTTTTTCATATCTTAATTTTATATGATGTTTAATTAGTTTTAAACCATATAATAAGCCCAAAGAATAAATATTTACAAAATCTTATATTTTTGCTTTTGTTTTTCTCTTAAAATTTTATAAATTTAAGCAGATCAAATTTATATATGAAATACCAATTTGATTAGAATAGATTTTATTATAATTTTGTTTAAATAAATTAAATGAATTAAAAATTTTATATAATAAATTTTGATTTATAGTTTTATATATAAATAAAATGTTAGTACTAAAAATATATATTTTAAAATATTTATATTATCAAAATTGATAAAAAAAATATTTAATAATTTTTTATAAAATTATTTAGCATTTAAAAGATTTAAATTTTTTTGCAATAATATTTTTATACATTTTTTATATTTATGAAAAAATGTAAATTAAAATTATTTATCATACAAATTAATTTATATAATTCATTTTTAAAAAATTAATAACAAATCATAGACAAAATAAAAAATTCATATATAAAATTCATCAAAAACTATAAAGTTTTGAACGAAAAACCTAATAAAAAAAGGCGTAATTTTTTTTATATTTACCTTAAGCTTAATCTATGAATTTTTTAAAAAATAATTTTTAAAAATAATATTAAAGCATGTTTATATTTTTCTAAGTTTTTATATTAATTTTTAAAAGTAATTAAAAATAAAAATATAATTTTTTTATAAAATCTTGATATTTATTTTATATTATCAATCAAATTCTTATTTTTTAAAAAATAATAAATTAAACTTTAATTTATCAATTTAATCTAAATTGAATATTATTAAAAATTTAAAAATTAAAAATTTTATATAATGAATTTCAAATTACATTTTTTTGTAAATATAAAAATATTTAAATTATTATCACAAAAAATTTAAAAATTTTTAAGTATTGAATATATATATATATATATTTAAATCCATATTGTTAAAATTTAAATTTTTTTAAAAAAATTGATCTTACATAAAAAATTATTCAAATTTAAAAGTTGAATCCAAAATAAAAGAAATAATTTATTTGAATTGTTTTTTTAAATATTTTAACTATAAAAATATTTTTAACTCATTTGAACGAAGATCCAAATTAAACTAAATTGATTAATCAAAATTTATTTTATTTTTTTAAATATAAAAATTTCATTGATAACATGTAATAATATTAAAATTTTATATAATCTTTATCCGAAGATTGAAAAACCAAAATTGCATGAAAATACATATTTAAAGAATTTGGTGATGATGATTCACATCTCGGTGAAATATAAGTCCTTAAAAAATATGAAAATAAAAATTGAAACCTAAAAGAATTATCACAATATTTTTGACTTCATAATACCTAATATTTCAAAATAATTAAACACTTTATATAACATATATACATATATATACACACTCACACACATACAACTTTCAATATTCCTTGTGGTTTAATTTTTTTAAAAAAAAACTAAAATTGTAAAACAATAAAATTTTGATTTTTTTTGACTGCAAAACAATAAAATCTCTAGTGTGTATTCACGGCTTGGTATACAAAAATAAAAGCTAATATTTCTCAAATATTGCAAATTAACAAATTTTCTATCACTAACCCCCCCCCCCCCCCCCCCCCAAAAAAAAAAAAAAAAACAAAGCAAAAAGTGCAACATAAGATTCTCAAATTGATGCCGGGTTTAATTATTAGTTTTGTTTTTATCCTCTTGGTGTAAGAATTTTGGACAAAACATGTTTATCTTGTAAAGGATACAGACTACTCTCAAGATGCTCTCACCGTATGAAATTGTAAGTCAAGATGCTTTCACACCCCTCCATTGCTGTAAGCATGATCTACACATGTGGACACTACTATCCTTTAGCTATGATTAAGAGGAACAGGAAAAATTTTCAAGATCAGAAGATTGATCATAGCTAAGGTCACAGGATGAGGCATAGATTGAGCTCCCAATGCTAAGAACAGACTGCACAGTTATTATGAAACATGCATCTTATTTCAACAAAAATTTGATGGGAGAGCAAATTCGATGAATATTTTATACACCTAAGAGAATCATTCGAAACTTCTGCCACATTTGGCATGACAACAAGCTGCAACATCTACCTATCTCCACAGTCTTTTGTCGAATGCCCCAATGTCCCCAGCAGCATCAAGTCAAAAGAGGTTGCCCATTGCCATTTACACCACAGTTGAGCTAGGAAGTCTCCTCAAACCTATGAGTTCTCTCAATTTATAACACTAATGCTGTCACTTCAACAGACTTCTTCAAGTTTCTCAAGGCAAAAAGAAAACCTTCATTTCAATTTCTTCAGCAGAAAGGTTGCATTCCAATGATGCAGATGGTTTCTACAGCTCTAAAAAAGAAGCACCCAACATGGCAGAGCCAACAATAATACCATTAGGAAGGGCTGAGTTATCTAGATAAAACTATTAACAAGCCAGTGAAGTCACAATTTCATCAAATTGACTGGCCCCTTTAGATGTCTATTCAACAAGCAACAGGTATTCAAGAGCCATACCACATGAAGTCATGACTCTAAATTCTCCTGGATGCGGAAAGCTAGTCTTTGCATTGACTGATCATCGAAAGAACCATCAATTTCCTTAATTCTTGACACAAAGTCCATAGCTTCTTTGTACTTCCTTGCCTTACAATAACCATCCACCACAATCCTGTAACTAAGGTCATTTGGTCTGCAATCATGCTGAATCATGTAGTCAATTACATCATCTATTTCGGTAAACATTCCCTGAGCTGCATAACCTGCCAAAAAGGTATTGTAAGTAAATATACATGGGCGAATTCCATTAGCTATCATATTAGTGAGAGTTCTCATAGCCTCTTGCATCAGCCCTTGCCTGCAAAATCCTTTAATGACTGTGTTATAGGATACTAGGTCAGGTTTTGAAGCAGACTTTTGTAGTCCCTTAAGGATCTCTTCAGCCTTCCAACACTCTCCCTTTCTAACATACATGTCCATCAAGCTATTGAAAGTGACAAGATCAGGCTGCAGGCCACTTTCACGAATCAAGTGCAGCATTTCCTTGGCCTGGTCATACATGTTGCTCTTTGCATAAATTGAAAGCATGGTATTGTACAGAACCAAATCAGGTTTATATCCTTTCTTCCTCAGTTCCTTGAACGCTCTCTCTGTACCAACTAGTGCTCGACACTTGAAGTTTGAAAGTACCAGGGTTCTCAAAAGAATCCAGCTAGGAAAGATTCGACCATCATATTCTTTCTCAATTCTCTCAATCCCCTTCACATTCCCTCCCTTTGCATAACAATGAAGCATCAATGAGTATGAGGTTTCATTGGGTCTAAAGCCCTTATTTTTCATGTCTAAAACCACAGATTCTGCAGCCTGCCAGTCTCCTCGTCTTGCCAAAGCATTCAAAAGTGCATTGTAAGTTGTAACACATGGGGTGAACCCCACTTTGATCATCTGGTCATACATTTTCGCTGCATCTAAGTCTAATCCACAACGGCCGTAAGCACTAATAAAGTATTGAAGGTGTCCCTGTCAGGCTCAAAACCACAACTCTTCATTTCTCGGAAAACCTGGTTCACATACTTGTGCATACCTTTATTCCCACACATGGTAAGCATTGTGTTCCATGTAATACGATTAGGGGAACATCCACTTAATTTCATGTCGCAGAGAATCTTTATCATCTCTTCTGATCGTGACTTCTTGCCTAACATTGCAAGGACAGTGTTGTATGTACATACATTGGGAACACAACCCGACTCTTTCATCTGATCAAACAGCCTTAAAGCCTTGTCCTCCTTTCCTGCTCTGCCATGGGCATTGATCACGGTGGTATATGTAACCGCATTTGGCATCACTCCTTTCTGTGTCATTGTCTCAATTACTGCAGCTCCATCCTCATAAAAACCTGCCCTGACATATGCTGCAACAAGCTCATTATAGGTCACAGAGTCAGCTGGACAATTGTTATCTTCCATTTCTTTCAAAATACTCAATGCTTCAGAGTAATTTCCTGCCTTCCCAAACACTTGCAATAGAGAATTATAAGTAACAGTACCTGGTGTATAGCCTTGTGACTTCAATCCAGAAAAAAACGTTTTTGCCTCGGTTAACAAACCCTCTCTCCCACAAGCAGATATCACAGTACTACAAGTAAACTCATCGAATGCAAGTCCTCTGCTTCTCATCTCATCCAAAAGAGATAAAATTTTATTCCAAGACCGTCCCATCTTCCCGTAAACATCAAGCATAACATTATAAGTTACCAAAGTGGGAGAAAGGCCTGTTTCCTTCATTTTCTCAAACATAGAAATGGCCCGCTGATACTTTCCACAGCGAGAATATGCATGAAGTATAGTTGTGCAAGCTCGAACATCCAGTGAGTATTCCTCAACGGGAATTAAGTCAAACAGCTTCGATGCAGTTGAATGCTGTGATTCCCTACCAAGAATCCTAACCATTAACTCAATAACCTGATTGTCTAGCCTCACATTTTCAGAGCTTGAATTAGCTACCACCCATTCAAACAACAAAACGGTTCTTTCCCAGTTTCCCGAAAGATCTAATGCCTTTAACAAACCGAAGAAATCAACTTTAAGCAACTCAAACTTGGCAGAATCAAGGAAACTATTCAAATTATGTAAAGGCTGTTCTACAATCGAATTGTACATCAACATACCCTTTTTTGACAAAAGATTAAGACGCCCATCTCCTGATTGGCCTTCTTCGTCGTCGTCATCGAACTGTAGGACTGATAGAGCGGTGGTTCTCTTGAAATTGATCTGCTTGCGCTGTTTATGGGTTGAATCAGCTGAGATTTGAAGAGAAGGAAAATTGTTGCTGTTGCTTCGAGGTCGGTTTATGGGTTTGGGTCTGTGGGTAGCATTGGGCGGTGAGGAGAGGTGAAGGAGGTGTTGCAGTAGAGAGTCCAGAGGCAATGAAGGAGGTGATGGGGATTGAGGAGGGAGTGGGACTGTTGCTGAGCTGAATTTGAGAGGTGGATTCGGCTGTGCTGGTCGGTTAGGTTGGACAGGGTACACAGGCTTGTGCGGGAAGAGCGTACCTTCCATTTGAGAGAGGGAGAAATGATTAAGCTCTGGCAGTGGTGGCTGAAGTATTATCGGTTCAGGGAAATGAGAGGGTAACAGAGGCTGAATGTGGATAGCTCCAGCTACAGAAGAAAGCATAGGCTTTGTGGGTCTCCTGTGCTTCTCGTAGAGAGAGTTAGAGGAGAAGCCAAGCTAGGATGATTGGTCGCTATTGAAGACCTTTATTCAACTTTTAGATGAGATCAGTTACATGAAGACTACTCAGACAGCCTTACAAATGAACAGATAAAAATGGTTGCAGCAGCACATACATACATACATACATATATATATATATATATATATATATATATAAATTTGTGTACTGCAACAATGCATCATTTGATTAGTTAATTCATATATTTTTTATGTTTCAACATAATTGTTGAATTAAAACAATGGAAAACATGAAAAATCTTGGGATGTTAATTTTTAAATTATTGATTCCATCCAATTCCATGATTAAGCAAAAAAATAATCTATTTAAAATGTCTATAGATGTTTATAATTTATAAGATCTTATAAAATTTTAATATTTATCTTAGTCATTAATTAAATTTTTATATTTAAAAAATAACAAATTGAAACTTAATTTATCAATTTGATCTAAATTAAATTTTATTAAAAAATTAAAAAGTAAAAATATTTAAATTAAAAATTTTGTGCAAAATTTGACTTGAAAATTTTTACATATATAAAAAAAATATTCAAGCTAGGTTAAAAAATTTTTATAATTTTTTGAATAATTGTATTGTTTTTTAAAAAATTTTGATATTATAAATTTTAAAAAATATAGTTTAAATATTCAAAAAATTATAAATTTTTTTATGATGATAAGCTAAATATTTTTTTACGTTTATGAAAATTTACAAATCAAAATTCATTATATAAGATCTTTAATTTGAATACTTTTAATTTTTTTATTTTTTGACAAAGTTCAATTTAGATCATGATAAATTTTTTATTTTTTAAACATAAGAGTTTAATTGGTAACATAAGATAAATATCAAGACTTTATGAAATCTTTACCCTAATTTATATTATTTAAACAAAATTTCTTAATATATTATATATTTTAAATTTATATTTTACTTATTAATAATCAACTTAAACACTAAACATCTCTCTCATCAGGTGAGCATTCGGTTATTTCGGTTTATTCGGTTTGAAAATTTTTAAAATCGAATTAACTAAATTTTTTTATAAATTAACCAAAACCGATCGAATTTAAAAGATAACCGAATTAACCGAACCGAATTTTTTTCAATCGGTTTAATCGGTTACCGAATAAACCGAATAAATCGAAAATTTATTTAAGTTTAAAGTTTATATTTTTTACTTTTAAATTGTTTTAAATCTTAATAATAATTTATAATTTCCATCTCTGAGATAATGTTTCCATCGTTATCAACTGATAACAGATGAGCCTCATCAGGAGCAAGGTCAGTCAACTTGGCTAAAGCATTTGATGTTTTGCCTTTAGCCAATACCTCCAAGTATTTGCCCAAGAGAATAAAGGATATCAACATTGCACTAGTCTCAAAAAAATCTTGTCCTTCAAATGTATCTGAAGTCATAGCTTTGATTGCTACATATGCATAATAAAAATAAGCAGCATTGGTACCCAGTGTAACTAGAACATCCATATTAGCAGATTTTCTTCTCAAAGCATAGTATGATCCAACATAAAACCTAATAAAGACATCCTGGGATAAGTAATTATTGGGATACAGAAAAAAATAGCACATCACTACTTCACAGAATCAGAGACACTGACATTGTGGCAAAATAGTAGCAACAATACAAAAGAGGGGTACTGATTCATTACCTTCTGCCAACAAAGAACTGCACTGGCGTGCACAGGATCCATCTAAGAAGCATCCTAACACTGAGCATACTGTAAATCTTGTACTCTAACCAGTTGCATCCAATGCAATTGCACTGTAAATTACCTTGAAACAGCAATACACTTCCACACTAATCAATTGTAGCATTCAATGCAATTTTTGATAAATCTATAAACACATAATCAAATTTGGTATTAAGAAAAGTGGTATTAAGCCTATCCAATAAAGATTAGTAATTGAAAAATATAAAATAATCAAATAAACAAAATAATTACCCATATCAAGTTTTTCAAGCTCTACCAAGTCCTCTTCAATGGCAT
The DNA here is from genome assembly GCA_021397835.1 of Moringa oleifera. Lineage (NCBI taxonomy): Eukaryota > Viridiplantae > Streptophyta > Magnoliopsida > Brassicales > Moringaceae > Moringa > Moringa oleifera. Next base: position 1,986,317 of record JAJFZO010000609.1, on the reverse strand, counting down.
CAAAACATGGAGATCCACGTAACCAATCTTGAGCACAAATAAGGGTTTGTATAAGTTTAGGAGTTAATAAACTCCTATATGTATCAAGTACACGTCCACCGGTGCTAAAAGCAGATTCAGAAGCAACCGTAGATATAGGAGTTGCTAATACATCACGAGCCATATGGGAAAGAATAGGAAACCTATGACTATTAAGTTTCCACCAATCAAGAATATCAAAGTTGTCATCATCTTTTGCATCCTCTTCTTAAAAATCTATCTAATTCTGATTTGTTTTCTTCTTTTCCAATCTCTTTCTTATATCTCTTGAACTTAGATAAAAGAACTTGTCTCTCCTTTTTCAATCCTAATTCATTTTCCTCTGCAATTTGACTTACTTGACTGCTTTCACCAACTTGTTCATGTTGAGGTTGCAAACTTCTTTTGTACTCATCAAACAACTCTTCAACTGCTTTTTTCACATTACTAGTCATCATTGAAGCTTGTTCCATATCATACATTTCCAAAAAGCAAAAGTTGACAAACTCAAGCTTTTTTCTAGGATCAAGAATAGAAGCAACATAAAGTAGTACATTCATCTTCTCCACATTTCCCCAATACTTATCAAACTTATCTTTCATTTTCTTTGCCATTGCATTTAACTCAATATCATAATGTGTTTCCTAATTGCGCAAAGTAGCCCCAATTGTGCAAAGTAGCATAAACATTACAAATATCATCAAGAAAACTATTGGAGGTGACATATGAAGAACCTGAAACTTTGATTGTTAGTTCATAAAATTGTTGCAAGAAAAGACAAAACCTCCTAATAGTTTCCCAATCTTTTTTTTCAGGCAACCCATCTTCCATTATCAACTCATTTCTGTAATGCGGATCAATATCATCAAAAACCTCAAAAGCTTTCTCAAATTTTTGAGCTGCATCCAACATCAAGTAAATGGAGTTCCACCTAGTGCTAACATCCAAACACAACAAACTTTGCTTTCAATTTTTTCAACTAAAGCACATTCTTTAAATTTGGCCAACCTTGCAGGTGAATGTTTCACATATTTAACAGCCCCTCTAACCCGTGCAATTGACTCATTCATTTCTTTCAATCCATCTGTAACAATGAGATTAAGAATGTGCGCAATGCATCTTAAATGAAGATATTTTCCTTTTTGAATGCAAGTTCCTAAATTATTCAATTTTTTCTTCAAGTATGAGATTGCAACATCATTAGAACTAGCATTATCAACTGTAATAGTAAAAATCTGATCAATCCCCCAATCACGCAAACATTTCTCAATGACTTTTCCGATGGCTTCACCTCTATGACTAGAAATAGGACAAAAGTTTAATATTCTTTTGTTCAATTTTCAATCTTTATCAATAAAATGAGCCGTAAGACACAAATAATTAATTCTTTGCACTGAAGTTCATGTGTCTGTGGTGAGAGATACTGTTACACTTGATGACCTTAAAAACTGTTTCAGTTTAACTTTTTCATCATTATAAAGCTGATAACAATCTCTAGCTATAATCCATCGTGAAGGTATACGAAACTTAGGACATGCAAGTGACATGCAATGCCGAAAACCTTTACCATCCACAAATTTGAAAGGTAATTCATCCATAATGATCATCTCGGCTACCCTTTCTAATGGCATCTTGATTGAACTTTCAACTACCTAAAGATCCATCTCTCCCAGATTCAAAAACCAATTCAGTTTGACTAGAATCAACACTAACATTTATTCTCTTCTTACAAGTACCCATATGAGCTTTCAATGCAATTGTTCCATTTCTTCTAGGGTCAGCAAAAAATTCCCTATCACAATAATTACATCTAGCTTTATGCTCACCTTGTTCATCAAAAAATTTGGTGAAGTGTTCTCAAACTTCTGATCTAGGCTTAAACGCTTTCCTCTTCAATTTAGAACTTGCAGATGATGGATGGATTGAATCTGGTTGTGTGGTATTAGGCACAAGATCTACTTCATTACTCTTAGTTGACATCTTTTAATTTCTGAAATAAAAAACAATTAAAAATAGTTAGTAATAATACTTTTCAATAGTTAGATAAAATTTTAAAATGTTTAATAATAATACTACATTACACAAAAATTTATTTCAATAGTAATAGTTAATACCACTACCTTTCAAAATATGATTATGAATTACTACAAAAAAACATAATTAACAACTTTAAATTATATCAAGAAAGATTCAAAGAGAAAATATAAAGTAAAAATAAAATGAATTAAAAAATTAACTCTTTAATTTTCAATATTGGGATTATTTTGCCTTACATGTCATAGCTAATACATACCACATATATAAAAAAAAAGTGTTAATACATAGAACAATTTATAATACTTACCCAAATACAAAAAGAGAATCTATAAAAATGATCTAATTTCTAATTTTAAGTGTAATTGTTACAAATTAGGATTTGAAAAATTGAAAGATTAAAAAGCAAGATAATGCATACTACTATTGGAATAATTAAAATTGAAAAGAGAAGATTTGGAATAAGGGAATACCGAATGTGAGTGGCGTGGGTGTGGCTGTGATGCTACTAGGGGTGAGCAAAATTCGGTTAAAACCGAAAAAACCGAAAAACCGAATTAAATTCGGTTAATTCAATTCGGTTTTTTCGGTTTTCGGTTATAAAATCATTTAAAAATAGGTTTTTTTATTTTTTCGGTTAATTTCGGTTAAATTTTTTAAAAATCAAATTAACCGAAAAACCAATTTTTAATTTTAATAATTAATTAATTTTATTAATTAAATAAATAATTAATATTTATTTTTTTCAATTACTTTTCAAAAAGGTAAATGGGGATTGGGTAATCGGGAATGTTACTGTTTTTCTTTCTTCTCTTTCAATTTCACTTTTCACAAACCCTAACCTAACCCGTCACCGACTCCATTTTCATCTATCTTTTGAAGTTTTAAGAATCAAAATTGCCGCAGCCATCGATACCACGCACGTATTCGGTATCGGTAATCAATTAAACCGCTCAATTGATTTTCTTTCTCTTCAATTTTGAATCCTCCCGAGAGCAATATCGCAGCCACACCGCAAGCACACCGCAGCCACACCGCAAGCACACCGCAGCCACACCGTAACCACACTCACACCACGCACGTATTCAACAATCGATTAAACCACTCAATTGCTTAGATCTGATTTTCTTTCTCCCTAATTAGAATTTTTCCGATAGACTATCGGGACAACCACACCGCAGCCACACCGCAGCCACACTCACACCCCTAGAAGCCGTAACCGTAATTTAATCCGTGAACTGTGTGGTTTTGTTCATTTATCTTGGAGAATCAGTAGCATCACAGCCACACCCACGCCACTCACATTCGGTATTCCCTTATTCCAAATCTTTTATTTTCAATTTTAATTACTCCAATAGTAGTATGCATTATCTTGCTCTTTAATATTTCAAATTTTCAAATCCTAATTTGTAACAATTACACTTAAAATTAGAAATTAGATCATTTTTATGGATTCTCTTTTTGTATTTAGGTAAGTATTATAAATTGTTCTATGTATTAACATTTTTTCTTTATATATGTGGTATGTATTAGTTATGACATGTAAGGCAAAATAATCCCAATATTGAAAATTAAAGAGTTAATTTTTTAATTCATTTTATTTTTGCTTTATATTTTCTCTTTAAATCTTTTTTGATATAATTTAAAGTTGTTAATTATGTTTTTTTGTAGTAATTCATAATCATATTTTGAAAGGTAGCGGTATTAACTATTACTATTGAAATGAATTTTTGTGTAATGTAGTATTACTATTAAATATTTTAAAATTTTATCTAACTATTGAAAAGTATTATTACTAACTATTTTTAATTGTTTTTTATTTCAGAAATTAAAAGATGTCAACTAAGAGTAATGAAGTAGATCCTGTGCCTAATACCACACAACCAGATTCAATCCATCCATCATCTGCAAGTTCTAAATTGAAGAGGAAAGCGTTTAAGCCCAGATCAGAAGTTTGGGAACACTTCACCAAATTCTTTGATGAACAAGGTGAGCATAAAGCTAGATGTAATTATTGTGATAGGGAATTTTTTGCTGACCCTAGAAGAAATGGAACAACTGCATTGAAAGCTCATATGGGTACTTGTAAGAAGAGAATAAATGTTAGCGTTGATTCTAGTCAAACTGAATTGGTTTTTGGATCTGGGAGAGATGGATCTTTAGGTAGTTGGAAGTTCAATCAAGATGCCATTAGAAAGGGTATAGCTGAGATGATCATTATGGATGAATTACCTTTCAAATTTGTGGATGGTAAAGGTTTTCGGCGTTGCATGTCACTTGCATGTCCTAAGTTTCGTATGCCTTCACGATGGACTATAGCTAGAGATTGTTATCAGCTTTATAATGATGAAAAAGTTAAACTGAAACAGTTTTTAAGGTCATCCAGTGTAACAGTATCTCTCACCACAGACACATGAACTTCAGTGCAAAGAATTAATTATTTGTGTCTTACGGCTCATTTTATTGATAAAGATTGGAAATTGAACAAAAGAATATTAAACTTTTGTCCTATTTCTAGTCATAGAGGTGAAGCCATCGAAAAAGTCATTGAGAAATGTTTGCGTGATTGGGGGATTGATCAGATTTTTACTATTACAGTTGATAATGCTAGTTCTAATGATGTTGCAATCTCATACTTGAAGAAAAGATTGAATAATTTAGGAACTTGCATTCAAGAAGGAAAATATCTTCATTTAAGATGCATTGCGCACATTCTTAATCTCATTGTTACAGATGGATTGAAAGAAATGAATGAGTCAATTGCACGAGTTAGAGGGGCTGTTAAATATGTGAAACATTCACCTGCAAGGTTGGTCAAATTTAAAGAATGTGCTTTAGTTGAAAAAATTGAAAGCAAAAGTTTGTTGTGTTTGGATGTTAGCACTAGGTGGAACTCCACTTACTTGATGTTAGATGCAGCTCAAAAATTTGAAAAGGCTTTTGAGGTTTTTGATGATATTGATCCGCATTATAGAAATGAGTTGATAATGGGAGATGGGTTGCTTGAAAAAAAAGATTGGGAAACTATTAGGAGGTTTTGTCTTTTCTTGCAACAATTTTATGAACTAACAATCAAAGTTTCAGGTTCTTCATATGTCACCTCCAATAGTTTTCTTGATGATATTTGTAATGTTTATGCTACTTTGCACAATTGGGAAACACATTCTGATATTGAGTTAAATGCAATGGCAAAGAAAATGAAAGATAAGTTTGATAAGTATTGGGAAAACGTGGAGAAGATGAATGTACTACTTTATGTTGCTTCTATTCTTGATCCTAGAAAAAAGCTTGAGTTTGTCAACTTTTGCTTTTTGGAAATGTATGATATGGAACAAGCTTCAATGATGACTAGTAATGTGAAAAAAGCAGTTGAAGAGTTGTTTGATGAGTACAAAAGAAGTTTGCAACCTCAACATGAACAAGTTGGTGAAAGCAGTCAAGTAAGTCAAATTGCAGAGGGAAATGAATTAGGATTGGAAAAGGAGAGACAAGTTCTTTTATCTAAGTTCAAGAGATATAAGAAAGAGATCGGAAAAGAAGAAAATAAATCAGAATTGGATAGATTTTTAAGTGAAGAGGATGCAAAAGATGATGATAACTTTGATATTCTTGATTGGTGGAAACTTAATAGTCATAGGTTTCCTATTCTTTCCCATATGGCTCGTGATGTATTGGCAGCTCCTATATCTACGGTTGCTTCTGAATCTGCTTTTAGCACCGGCTGACGTGTACTTGATACATATAGGAGTTCATTAACTCCTAAACTTGTACAAGCCCTTATTTGTGCTCAAGATTGGTTACGTGGATCTCCATGTTTTGATGCCATTGAAGAGGACTTGGTAGAGCTTGAAAAACTTGATATGGGTAATTATTTTATTTATTTGATTATTTTATATTTTTTAATTACTAATCTTTATTGGATAAGCTTAATACCACTTTTTTTAATTTCAAATTTGATTATGTGTTTATAGATTTGTCAAAAATTGCATTGGATGCTGCAATTGATTAGTGTGGAAGTATATTGCTGTTTCAAGGTAATTTACAGTGCAATTACATTGGATGCAACTGGTTAGAGTACAAGATTTACAGAATGCTCAGTGTTGGGATGCTTCTTAGATGGATCCTGTGCACGCCAGTGCAGTTCTTTGTTGGCAGAAGGTAATGAATCAGTACCCCTCTTTTGTATTGTTGCTGCCATTTTGCCACAATGTCAGTGTCTCTGATTCTGTCATTTCTGTGAAGTAATGATGCGCTATTTTTTTTTTTGTATCCCAATAATTACTTATCCCAGGATGTCTTTATTAGGTTTTATGTTGGATCATACCATGCTTTGAGAAGAAAATCTGCTATTATGGATGCACTAGTTGCACTGGGTACCAATGCTGCTTATTTTTATTCTGCATATGTAGCAATCAAAGCTATGACTTCAGATACATTTAAAGGACAAGATTTTTTTGAGACTAGTGCAATGTTGATATTCTTTATTCTCTTGGGCAAATACTTGGAGGTATTGGCTAAAGGCAAAACATCAAATGCTTATAAATTATTATTAAGGTTTAAAACAATTTAAAAGTAAAAAATATAAAATTTAAACTTAAATAAATTTTCGGTTTATTCAGTTTATTCGGTAACCGATTAAACCGATTGAAAATAATTCGGTTCGGTTAATTCGGTTATCTTTTAAATTCGGTCGGTTTCGGTTAATTCATAAAAAAAATTCGGTTAATTCGGTTTTAAAAATTTTCAAACCGAATAAATCGAAATAACTGAATGCTCACCCCTAGATGCTACTGATTCTCCAAGATAAATGAACAAGACCATACGGTGCACGGATTAAATTACGGTTACGGCTTCTTAAGTTGAAAGAAAAGAAAAAGAGGAAGTGCGGCTGCGGTGTGGCTGTTCCGATAGTCTATCAGATCTAAGCAATTGAGTGGTTTGATCGATTGTTGAATACGTGCGTGGTGTGAGTGTGGCTACGGTGTGGCTGCGGTGTGGCTGTGGTGTGGCTGCGATATTACTCTCGGGAGGATTCAAAATTGAAGAGAAAGAAGATCAATTGAGCAGTTTAATTGATTACCGATACCGAATACATGCGTAGTGTCGATGGCTGCGGCAATTTTGATTCTCAAAACTTCAAAAGATAGATGGGCATGGAGTCGGTGACGGGTTAGGTTAGGGTTTGTCAAAACTGAAATTGAAAGAGAAGGAAGAAATACAGTTGTTTTCCCGATTACCCAATCCCAATTTACCTTTTGAAAAGTAATTGAAAAAAATAAATATTAATTATTTATTTAATTAATAAAATTAATTAATTATTAAAATTAAAAATCAATTTTTCGGTTAATTCGGTTTTTAAAAAATTTAACCGAAATTAACCGAAAAAATAAAAAAAACCGGTTTTTAAATGATTTTATAACCGAAAACCGAAAAAACCGAATTGAATTAACCGAAATTAATTCGGTTTTTTGGTTTTTTCGGTTTTAACCGAATTTTGCTCACCCCTAACTATCAAGACATCTTCTCACTCTAGATTTACCTTAGCTTTTCTCATAATTTTTTTTTGGAACATGATTCACATATAAAAAAATATATGTAATATTTATTAAAAGGTAAATATAAAAAATTTTAATTTATCAATTTATTAAAAAAAATTGTAATTTTGATGAATTAATTTTACATATAAAATTTGTATTATCAGTGCATGCTTTTCTTTTATGTAATCTTTCTAACCAACTTCACCATTTTCTTTTTTCTTGAGGAGATAGTGCATACATGTCTAAGAGAGATAGAGTAAAGGCGTAAGGAGGCAAGATAAAGTGGAAATTGGTGAGAAGTGTAATTTCAAGATGTATAGTAAAGCTTCATCTTCATAATGTATAAACCTTGGCAAGAACAATTACATAATCAATCAAAAGATATATAAAAGCAATTATAATTTTCTTGCATAGCTAATTATTAATTTCAATAATAATTGATTTATCATTTAAAAAAAAAATTTCGACACTCTTATGTACGTAAGACTTATCTTTTGAGTGAAATGAGCAAAGAGTAGAACGATGGTTGTTAGAACTATGAAAAAGGGATTCTTATTAAGGGTTAAGCATCTCCAATATCAAATATCTTGATTTTAAATAATTTTAAAATTTAAAAAAATTTATAAAATTTTTTAATTTATTGATAATTTTAACAATAAATTCATTTGGATAAATTAAACTTTTATGAGTATAATCAATCTAATAAAAAATTATAAAATTATAAATGAAAATTATTGATGTGGGATAAAAATCAAAAGCATATCGAACTTAACCTAATGGGTCATCAAATATGTTAATTCAGTAAAATTAAGATTAAGCTTAAATATAAAAGTGAAGTAGGCAAGCCCTAAATATTATGGGTTCACCAAACAAAAAACTTAAAAGAGCCATGGCCCAACAATGATAGTGAAACTTAGCTCTTGCAATGACTGTTGGAAGAAGCCATTCTTTCCCATAAGTGAAAAAAACATCCAATCCTTACCTGCAATCTTTAGACATGCTTTCTGCAACCTTCTCATTAGCATTATTGAATAATTTAATCTTCATTCCTAAAAGACGTGGCATGAATCTAACGATGATGAGAGACCTTTTAACCATGTAAGACATTAGATCTTCTATAAATATCTTCCAAGTAAGAATTCTCTCAACTTAATTTCAATTCACAAAATGCATCTTTAGTTAAACATCAGAGTAATCTTGTAAGACATCTAGTGTTTCCTTTTCTTTCCTTTTTTTTTAGTAGATCCCTTTTCTAGCCAATTTTTAATTTCATCATTTCAAACTTATTAAGGATCTCACTCTCAAACCTTATTGTGTACCTAGGATTTGGTGTCAACAAAGTGGTGTCGCATATGAGAATTTATAATCTATAAGACATAGCTCCTTAGAAAGCTAGATCCTTCACCTAATAGCAAAACGTACTATAAAAAAAATTAGCTTTTAGCGATAGATGGATCCATCATTAAAGCAAAAAAAATTTAGCGTCAGATTTTATCGATAGTAAAAATAGTTACACTAAACAAAATACCGATCAATTTTGAAGTTTGCTGTTAAATTAACAACAGATTTTTGTCCGTCATTATTTTAGCGATCGATTTTAATCAATTGTTAACATGTCGTGGGATATCGATGGCTTTTAGTGACTAATTTGACAATCGATTATAATCAGTCACTAAAGTTAACAAATGATTCTAATCTGTCACTATATATTTAGCAACTAAATAAAATTAATCACTAAAAGATTCTAGTTAATGACTGATTAGAATCAGTCGTAAAAGATTTAGTTAGCAACTGATTGGAATCAGTCGCAAAAGATTTAGTGAGTGGTTGATTAGAATCGCTTGCCAAGATTTTATTTAGCGACTGATTAAAATCAATCTCTAAAATTTATATTAATCTAGAAAATATATGATTAATTTAAATTACATTAACTTTTTTAAAAAATTATATAAAATAAAAAATAATGCAACATATTTTTTATTTTTTATAAAATAAATACTAAATAAACAAAATCAAATATTCATTTCATAAAAGAAATGATATCTAAGAATCAAGCGGTGTTGAAGGTGTGCTTTTTAAAAAGAAGGCCTTCATCTTACAGATGTACTTATTCATATCAAGCTCCCTCTATAAGCATTCTTGTATATCGTTCTCGTAACATAAGTGATCATGCTCTCTTGCCCTATATTCCTCATCCAATCGCGTCTCCATAATCTTACATTTTAACTCCATGTGCTCTTCCATAGTCTTCATCCGATAGCACATATCTTGTATGGTTACGTCATTAATAGAGCGTCCACTGATAGAGTTACTATCTGAATACCATGATCGAGCTTGACTACTAATCCTATACACCCAACACTTTTTCTTTCTACTTGTATTCTTATAGTAAAGCTTAGTGTAGTCTACCTCAAGCGTATCGAAACATCCCTCATCTGGCTAAGAAGTCAAAGCAGCCAACTCTTAGATGCATTCCTACAATAAAGTAGTTTAATAACTTACTTGTTAGTTAAACCAAACAGTGAAGTAAAAAAGATAACATAATTTTAGTTATTTATTAAATATTAAAAATAACTAACTTATGTTAATTTGTCTGATACTTTCATCTATGAACTCATTGTAGATTTCTTAGTGTGGGTCTGTTTAAAAAGTTCTATTGTAGTAGGCTCACGACCTAACTCCTACATTTGAAAAAAAAACATATTATTTTTATTTATATTTATGTAAATAACTTCAATACCATACTTACCAAGCATCAACAATAGTTTTATAATAAACATGAATTGATACTATATCAAGACATAATGAAAATCTATAAATTTTTGCTGAATATTTATATGAAGGCTCGATCCTATCAAATAAGATAATGAAATAACAAGTAGTAAGTAACATTGATAAAATTTATGAAAATAATAATACAAAGTGCTGAAAAACATTAATTATGAATACTTATATGTCATTTTTTTTATAAAAATTTGTTATCTACCTGTACTCTACAAACTTGCCAAGCTGGATATCTTAGTAGCAACAAAACCAGAAGAACATGAAGTAAAGCTGGTAAAATCATCTCCATATGGAGATGGTGCAGCTGCATCCACTTTATTATCCTGAATATGCGAATCTCTCCCTCTGGAGTACTCATCTCTCCATTCGGAGTCACCTCATCTCCCTCAACCTTTCATCTAAGCATATTTATAAAAGTTAGTTTAATAGCTAAAGTTTTATAAAAAGTTCGACAAAGTCTCCCTTGAAAATTAAACTAAAATCCTTCTAAAATATATGATGAAAATACAATATAATGAATAACTAAATTAACCAACACCTATTTCATAATATAGGTTATTTAAAATTTAATATTCAATAATTCAAACAATAATTTTTTAAATAAATATAATTAATCATTACCTTTAGGGTGTTCCTTTTCCTCTTTTTCTCCACTCCATCTTCTTTTTTCCTAGTAGAAGATCTTTCAAAATTTGATTGATTCAGCATATTTTTTTTCTCATTATCAATATTTATTAATGTTCCATTTGGATCATTTAAAGATATAAGATGATCGTTCGCATCATTCTTAATTTGATGGATATCTTTTTCATCATCTTGAAAATGAAACATTTTGGACTGATCCATTAGTGAAACTATAGTCTAAAAGTTCAACGACAGACCAAGTTTTTATTTTGCAAATAACCCACTAGTCATGCTTATCGCTTCTTAAATTTAGATAAAGAACATAATAGACTTGAGCTGCTTGTGAAGCCAAGACAAATGGCTCATACTTATTCAATCTTTTTGTTTGATTGATATCCATTAGATTATATAATTTATGTACTTTGATGTATACATTCGATGTACAATCAAATCATTAACACGTCAATAAAATGGTTTTCTTGATCGGTAATGCAAGGTATTGTAATTATAACACCTCCACCAATACATCGAAATAGTTACTTTTATTTGCATTATAATTAGACCCTTTAATGCAAACTCTACTGTTTATTATTGATCTATTTTTATCATATCTTTCAATGTAAAATTTATGTCTATTGATATAGTATCCTAGGTTTGACTTCACAGATTATAACAGACCTTTTTATAACATTCTTGATAAAGTTATTATCAACAAAGTTTAGTAGGTTATATGCCTGTAAACATTAAAAATTAACCATTTGACTATATATATTTACTAAAAAATGATTTATAATTCAAAAGTGTAAATTATAAATGCACATGTATATATTGAACTAATTAGAAAATTGAAGCTTTAAATGAGTGTCAACCTCACGATCAGTTATGCGTGGATGTTGTTCACGCAATTGAGAAATATAAATCTCATAAAATATTAGTTTTAAAAAGATAATACTTTGAAAAGAAGATTTTTTGTGTGAATGGCTAAGTGAATTATTATGATTGAGAGATGAAATACGTACTTTATGAACGGTTCAACTTCATAACAGTTTAACAAAATATATGTATAAGCGGTTTGATATTTTTGCTCTCTCAAATATCTAGATTTTTGTTTTTTAAATACCTGACCAAGATGTTTAAAGGTCAATAGATTTTTTTCATGCTCATCTGAATCATAATCACTGGTATTATTCAATGGCACTCTTCAATGTCGAGTGTTAACATGTGACTCAAAATAATATAAATAAAACGATGCTACTTCTTCAACCAGCTATGCATTGCATATCGATCCTTCCACTTTTACTTTACTTTTAACATTGTTTTTAAACTTTCGTAAGTACCTAAAATGTCAATTGAGGATGATGAAATAATTAAATGATTTAAATAAATGATCAAGTGATTGAAATGAAAAATTAATTATATCAAATTACAATTGTTACCTTTCAAATGGATACATTCATCGATATAGCACTGACTAGCTATCTTTGCTTTATAAGCCAAGTACATCAAAAAATGTTCCGTTAAGTTAAAGAAGCTTAAGAAAAATATATGCTTGAGTTTACATAAAATTGTAGGGATATCATTCTCAATCATTTCATTTTATAGTGTCTGCCATACATTAGTTGGTAACAGCTCACAAAATGTGATGGGTACTAATCACAGCATAAAAACATGATAGTCACGACATTTCATCCTGAACAGCTCATGTTTTCTTAAATTCTTCACCCACTCACACAATATTTCTCTATTTACTTTGTCAAGGATGTCATAAACTTTAGGATATTTCTCAGTTGCTATATTCTTCACTAACTCAGGGTGTCTACAAAATGTTTTCAAGTCTTCTCGTGACTTTACATTATTTTTTGTTTTTTCTTTCACATTCTTGATTATGTTAAACACGGTATCAAAAATATTTTTTTTCTATGTGCATGACATAGAGGTTGTGTCGTATTAAGTTGGTACTCTAATAAGGTTGATCCCAAAATATACTTCGTTTCCTCCAACTGTATGTCTTGCAAATAAGACCATTTATTTGATCATGTCCAGCTTTTATAAGTTTTTAAAGTTTTCATTGATTTATTTCATGCAACAATTCATAGTAGATTTAATAAGAGGAGCTACTCTTTTCAATATTATATTATTAATGAATGCAAATTTATTTCTCTGATATGAATGATCTTCCTATAAGAACTTATAATAGTTATCAAATCAAGACTGCTTAGGTCCGTTGAAAAGGGTAAATGCATTTCAATCTTCTCTATAATAAAGACAAATCAGTCTTCTTGATGTACTCTAGCTAGACAACACCGAGTAGGTAAGAAAGTCAATAATGGTCTACATTAGAGCAACTTTCATGATGAAATTTTATTTGAAAATGATATCATATGTGGGCAGCCCCAACATCCCATAAGATTTGTAACTCTTTTATCAAAGGTTCCAAATAAACATTTAATATATCTTTCAGATTCTTCGATCTAAGAATGATCACAGTTAGAAATATGTACTCCTCTTTCATGCACATCTACGGGTGTAAGTTATATGGTGTGACTATTACTGATCATGAAAAAGATTGTTATCTTGACTGACAGAATGGTTGAAATCCATTAGTGTTCCAACCAATTCTGACATTCCTATGTTTAGAAGCAAAAATAGACGGGATTGATTAAAATGTATCTAAATAAGAGAATCAAAGTAATGACACATGAAAACGTCTTTAATCTTGTGTTTTATATGCTATCTCATATTCTTTGCCATGGCTTCTAATTCATATAGTCTTTGTAAATATAGACTAACTGAAAAATAATACATCTTCTTGTATGAAATAAGTGTTTTTTATTTATCAGATCCTCGTCTTTGTCTCTTATTTCGCGAATGATTACAAAACTTACCACAACTTAGACCACTATCCTTGCCCCAGTATATAACAGAACCATTGTTATAAAAGTAGATCTTTTCAACTAATGAACTCATACCTTGCAGGCATTGTTTTTTTGTACAGTAAAAATTTTTAGTCATGACATTATCAACTAGCATCATCTCTTTCATTAATTGGTAAATATCATCGTAGTACCTTTCATAAATATGGTGTTTTAACTTTACATTCAACATTCTAGCAACAACAAACAATTTTGAATGATTTTGACACCATCCTATAACTATTGATTAACAGCAATCAATATATCATAAAAACATTGGGCATCCGGATTGGAGGATGGTTCCATATGTTTCGAATTAAATTCTGGACTAGCTGCATCTATTATAATTGTTTGGTATGTATTGAATATTCATGCACAGTGGCAGTTTCTTCTCCGATATAATATTTAATTGCCTCATAATTAGAACAATCATTGTTTTTTTCACGATAATTCTAAACATAATATTCTAGTACAAAATCATATTTAGTCAAATGATATTTAATCACATCAACAGTCTTATATCGAACGGTTTTGACACTTTTTTTTATTACATGGACACCTTATCTTATTTTAATCCATGAACACCTATTGACTATAAGAAAATTGAATAAACTATTCTATTCCACCTAAAAATTCTTAATTTAATAATTCATTTGCAAGCTTGAAATACATTCATATTCATTGACGATCTAATCTACTAATGTTTTTGTTTCTTTATTAGTTATAAACTAGTTCCCAATAACTTGCTTCTTGAAATTTTTAACAACTTGATAACTTATTATCAAGCAAACATCCAAAGGTATGAATGATTTTATAGTCACAAGTTAAAATATGAGATAAAATCATTGTCACATAAATTTCAATGATACATAAAAAATACATGATTTTTTTAACGTTTTATGCATGCTACCCAAACTCCAAAGGTAATTGTCCACTAATAGGCCTAAAATAATAGTATAAAGTAATTAAAATAAAAGTTAACAATGGATGTTTAATCAGTTAATCATGTGAAATTTTTTATTTTGAAGCGATTTTATCAATAATATATCATTATTTAGAAACTAATGTTGTTTATTGCTATTTTTAAATTTTCTTGTAGTGATGTCTTGATCAAACCATTGAATGGGCCAGTATTTATTTTCAAGTAATTTTTCTTCTCATTCAATTTGTAACTAAACACAAATATATCCCTAGTTTATACCTTGTTTATCCTAATGATAATTGCCACAGTACCGTTATTAGCTTAGCCAATCAAACCTCTCCCTATCGTGAGATTAGTGACCACCAAACCCTTTCACCCCTGCCCTTACTTTCACTAATGACAACCCAACCCACTGTGATTGATTCACCACAATTCCTGTAATCTTTTATAAATCAACAATTTTCTCATGGTAATCAACCACAAAAATGAAGGTTTACTTAAGACAACACAAGAAGGAGAGTAAATTAAGTATTTTTAATTCTTTTTTGTTTGGTATTTATACAGCTAGATTTCAAATTTTTTGCTTAAATTTAACAATCACACAAGAGGAAATTAATAAGTAAAAGAGTAAAAATTAAATAAAGGGGTTAGAGAAAGCAAACACAAGATTTCACATAGTTTCGGCTCTTTCACCTTATGTTAACTCCTCCAAGCAATTTGCTTGAGATTCTCCATTAAATTCTATGAAGTAAACCTTAACTTTTCCAAATCAAGCTTCTTTACAAATGGTGAATCCTCTCACTATAAACCATAATCTCAAATGTTTATTTTCTATAATGCTTAATAGATGAGATGAAGTTAAAAACTTTAAAACAAAGCGAATCCTAGGCTCTCCAAATGCACAAAGTTGTTGAGAATTATTTTTTAACCTTTTTATTCCCTTTTTTGAAAAATAGATTCGTTAGACACAAAAGAAAAAGTTTTTAAGTCAAAGAGCCTATTGATATGGTGGTACCACGACTTAAAGTTGTTAAACACAAAATTTTAAATTTTATCTTATTACCATGATGGTACCCTAGCCCAGTGTGCTGATACTGCAGTAAATACTGCTAATAAGGTGCCAGTGTGTTTCTCATGAGAGTAACTCTTCAATTATTATTAGTAAAATGCTATCTTGTAAGCTTAAAGATTCGTAAAATGCTAGAAAAACTCTTTAAGGCCCATGATTCTTTTTGATGAAAATGTTTTATTCTCAAGCATGCACTAAACTATCCATTGAGCATTTAAGTTAAGAGATTTACAAGTAAGCTTAGAATTCTAAGTTCTTTCAACTTTTAAAACTCCTAAACTACTTACCTTTTTATTCTTTTTATTCCAAAGACTTTAATACATGCATCATATGCTTTTTGGGTCTTTTCATCTCTAAATATTGTAACACTCACTTAAACGATTAGTGTTTAAGACTGTTTATCATTATCAAAACTAGCATACATGTTTAACCATGTGAGACCATGAGGCTCACAATCTCCCTTGTTTTGATAATGATAAACACTCTTTCTAAAGAGATAAAACATGCAACAAGCTTAAAGTTCATGTAATCACGAAAATAAGTAGTTACACTATAATTTGACAAATCTTGTTAAACATTTTGCATTATGTTGTTTTTGCATATTCTTCCTCATAATAAGTATTATACTTATGCATTATCCTACCAATATTTGAAAGAGAAAATTTATGTTATGCATAATGCCACCAATATTTAAAATAAACTTTGTTATTTGTTATGCATTTTGCCATCTTTATATTTTATCTTCCTTTCGACATTAACAAAAGAGAGTCTAAAAGAGTGTAAGGCATGTCAATATAGGTTAGATGAGCCAAAATATGTCTTAAAGAGACCATGGCACCAAGGCTTGAGCAAGTTTAAAATTGTTCCTTTCAAGAGACATGTTAAAGATCATATAGATGTTTTGAAAGCAAGGAGATTCCAAACTTTATTAAGAATCTCTCCCATACGTGGATTATTATACCTAAATACAGATTTGTTTAGCCACCATTCGAATTGGCCACTAGAATATATGTTTAGTCTTCCCCTTAATACGCATACGTGGATTATTATACCTAAATACAGATTAGTTTAGCCACGATTCGAATTGGCCACTAGAATATATGTTTAGTCTTCCCTCTAATACATTTGAGAGATTTTTAGTAAGTTCAGAGCGAAAACATAAAATCCGTAAAAATATTCAACATAAACTCCCCTTAAGCTCATGTTGCCCTAGAGACTTAAAATCTGAGAAAAGATAAATATTCATAATTAAAAATGGATAAAATCTTCCCTTTGTTTTTGCAATACCATGTTCATTCATTTAGTTGAAGGCAAAAGAAATAGCATTCCCCATAGTTAATCATCCAAATCAAAACTTTTAAGCCTCAAGAATGCATGCCAAAACAAATACCAACCATGTGTAAAAGAATGGAAATATCAATTATGATTTATACGTGCCCCTTCACAACTTCTTTGTCAAACTAAACTATAATTCAATCATTAAAGAGAAATACCTCAAGATATATATTCTACCTAGAAGCTAGTAATATTGAATCTCAAAACAATTTTCTTCCATTCAAGTTCCAAGAAAGTATAAGGAACACAATCATTAATATGTATGCGAAAAAATGATTTCATTCATCCTTAATCTAGGCTTGGTTAATCTCATTCCATGCAGCTTGTATCAAATATATATATATATATATATATATATATATATATATATATATCAACTCTTCTAATCATTTTCCACATAATAAGCTTCAAGAGAATTAGATAAAAGAAAAACAAATAAATATACCCGCAAACACATTTGATACCTAAAAGAAAAAATAATATTTCATTCATTCTAAAGCAAGTAAAAGCATTCATAAAAGAGTATATTGGCTTGTCAAGATCCTCATCTAGCATCCAACCAATATTAATTTTTTTTTTCATGGCTTCTAAGTGATGCTTTACACTTGAGCATGAGTGTAAGGTTAACATGAAAATTTAAAAAAAAAAAATAGAATTAGTTCCATTTTAAGATGTACATTTAAAAGATAAATGATCAAGAGGAATTCAATCTCATGGTAAAAAAAAGTGACTACAAAGAAGGTCCTCAATCTGGTTCATACTCACCGATAATCAACTCTTTTAAAACTTTAAGAGGGTCAATTTTATGTCCATTAGAGCACCTACATCTTTTACTTGGATAGTTAAATAATCTATTTTATTATTTAGTCCTTCAAGTGATACTCCTCACCTTTATCTTCATTTTCTTTTGCTTCCTTATACTCACCTTTTACATTTATGTTGATCTCATTACCCTATTCATTTTCTTAATCTTTCTCATCCCCATCTCTTAGCCCTTAATGGAGGTTTCTTTTTAGATGATG
The DNA here is from genome assembly GCA_021397835.1 of Moringa oleifera. Classification (NCBI taxonomy): domain Eukaryota; kingdom Viridiplantae; phylum Streptophyta; class Magnoliopsida; order Brassicales; family Moringaceae; genus Moringa; species Moringa oleifera. Next base: position 1,968,060 of record JAJFZO010000609.1, on the reverse strand, counting down.
GTTTAAGAGTATTAATCCACATGCCTCTCACTTTTTAAATTGAATGCATGTGCTTAAGAATCTTCTTATTAACAAGGTTTTAGGCTTTCATTTTAACCTTTTCTAAAGAATAAGGAAAATGTGCCATAAAGTGTCTAAAGATCCTTATGAAGACATTCTCGTGTGGGAAAGAAAGCTTCACATGCTTGTTAATCAAAGTATTATGTACTTGTGTACGTGATTGAACATAATGAATGCTAAGTTGCAAGGGATCCTGTTAAACACTTAAAGCATTATATATGCATCCATGGTAGTAATGGAGTCTTTATGACCACTTGTAAGTAGAATGATGAAAGTGATTGCAAAATCCTAGCTGAGACTCTAAGAAATATCTTTATTCCTTGAGTTTTGTTAGGTTCAGGATATTCACTTAAAGACTCAACAATGTCATTGTAGTTTGTTGGGCAATCAAAGGAGTGTTAGCACTAACAAACTTACATTTTCTTTCATAAAAAATGCCTATAATTTGAGCTAGGTCATGATAATCGACTTTGCTCTATATAATGTTTGTACCATTATTGAAACTCGTTAGCAAAAAATTGCTTAGGAAGTTTAGGATTAATCTCAAACACAAATTGCCATCCTTGAGCACTAATCACCATCCTAAGATTTAATGACTATAAGTTATCAAAATCAAATGTTATACTTATTTTTATCTTTTTCTAATTAAAAATTCTAGTACACGCATTTTTGCAAGCATCATCTTTGAAAACTCCCTATAAATCATGTCTATCAGTTCTAGATTAAGGGTTTGATGAAAAGGTACTTGCCTCTTCTTTCTTGTAACCCTAGTTCCAATATCGATGAGAGGCTATGTTTTTTTTTCGCACCATTTCGGACAAAATAAGTTAAATCTATGCTTAAAGTTTAGTAATAAGGGTTAACTTGAGACTGAAAATGAGAAATTTAGAAGAGATTAATGAAAATTTAAACAAGAAATTAGGGTAAAGATTTAAATCTAGAGAGAAAAAGTAAGAGAAGACGAAGTAGGGTTTTTGATTTAGGAAAAAGCAAAAGGCCTTTACATACCCGACGGTGTAATAATACCACAAGGGTAACTCGGTATTACCATTCAACTCATTGTTGGGCACGATGATACAGTGTAAGGCCCTACCACTGATGATGGTACCATAACGCATGGATCCTATAGCTCTCTAACTTATGTTTTTCCTTCATTTAATTTTGTTTCCAATCAATTCTGTTAAACATCTAAAAAAAATTTTATTTACAAAAATAGTTTAAACTCCATTTCAATCATTTATTATAATAAATTCAAATGACTTTCTAAGAAGTTAAGCAAATTATTTTAATCTTTGCATTTGATAACTTGATAGACTTAACTATATGATACAAACCCACTTTATATATATATATATATATATATATATTATTGATCTCATACCTAACTGTCTTCTAATTTTTATAAATCTCTCTTCTTTAGCCATTTTGTAAAATATCTTTTAATTGATTTCCAGTAACTATAAATTTTAAGGCCATGTGTCCCTTTTGAATATGATTACATAAGAAATGATGTCTAATTTTAATATGCTTAGTGCATAAATACTAGACTAGATTTTTGGACATGGTAATAGTACTAGTATTGTCACATCTAATAGGTATTCTATTATATTATAGTCCATAATCTCTTAAAGTTTGCTTCATTCAAAGTATTGGTTCATAATTGATTGTAATAGCTCTATACTTAGCTTTCTTAGTGGATAAAGCAATCAAATTTTACTTTTTTCTGAACCAGGAGATTGAAGATGACTTTAAGAAATGTCATATTCCATTTATGCCACTATAGTCTACTACACACTCGACATAATCCACATTCAAGTAGCTAACTGGATCAAAGCTAGTACTTTTAGAATACCATAATTCCAAATCTACTATCCTTTTAAGATATCCAAGAATCTTTTCTTATGCCTTAAGGTGAGACTCTTTAGCATTAACTTGTTACCTTTACACAAGCATACACTAAACAAGATATCGGGTTTACTAGTCATTAAATATAAGAAAGACCTTATCACTCCCCTATATAAAGTAGTTTTTACATTTTTGTCATTTCATCATTATTTAATTTTATTTTTGTTCTCATGGAACATCTATGATGACTTTCTTTATCTATACCAAAGTGTTTAAGTAGGTCTCTAGTGTACTTACTTTAGTTAATGTAGATTTCGCTTTATAGTCATTTGATTTACAACCTAAGAAAGAATTGGAGCTCACCGTCATACTTATTTTAAATTTTTCATACATGCATTTAGTAAATTCATCACATAAATTTACTTTAACAGCTCCAAAGATTATATCACCCACATATATTTATATTAAAAGTAAATCTTTTATTGGCCATAAGTAAATGACCTAAAAAGGGAGTGAATTAGGTATTTTAAATTTTTTTGTTTTTACAACAAGGTTTCAAACTTTCATGTAATGATTTAGCTACCATAATAATATATTTAACAATATAACTATAGAAATTTTTTTAAAAAAAGGATAAAAAGAGCAAACATAAAATTTAACATGGTTCAGCGAACACTTGCCTATGTCTATGACTTCAAGCCACACTTGAAGATTTCATTATATCTCTTTTTTAAAAAAATAAAAATAAATAAAACTTTCCTTTACTAAGATCTTTTAGAAAAAGTGATCCCATATCTTAATACTCAAATCTCACCGAAATGATAAATGGTTTATACAATAAAAAATTCTCACACAAAGTAGAGTAATCATAATGAAGTTCAAGATATCTCAAAGGTTAGCTCAAAGATGGATGATTTTTCAAATGCTAGCAATGATTTTTGAGCAATCAATATGATAATGCGTGAGAAAGAAGTGTGTTTTTGAATTTTAAAAAAACTATTTATATCCAAATTTTAAAATATAGTTGTTACTCATGAAAACACACTTTTTGAGATGTCGCACCATAGTACCACCAAAGAGCCGATAACATCACTTTAAATAGCATATAATCATAAAATTTGAATTCAAACGGTGTTAACATTTCAGACTGATAATATCACTTTAGATAGAAGTGTTTCTGACAATACGAAGCATTGCTTGGTAGTATTGCTTAGCAAAGTGTCGTTAGATAATGACAATACTGCTTAAGCCAAGCCGAAGGCATATAAACTCTCCCTTGTTACTATCACCAAGCGGTAGTACCACCTCGAATAGTAGTGTTTATGGTAGTACCACTCCTAGGCTGGTAATGATGCCTTGTGGTATTATTGCCCAATCTCGGTAGTATCGCTTTATCTTTTCTTCACCTTACCATGTTATCCTATCTCTTAGATCCCTTTTCAACTTTTTTTAAAGATATTTTTATCAAGGTGGGATCAATTTGAAAAGTTTTTTTATAGTTTGTTTTTGAAACATTCATCAAAACATGAGTTTTGAGTTGAAGTTTATTTGAAAAACATGCATGAAGTATATGTGTGATCATCCATCTATTTAAGCAATTATAATCAAAGCATTACAATTGAAAGTAAAGTCTAATCCTACATAGGTTCTAACTTCTTCTTTCTTCACTTGAGTTTGATGTCCTATTTTGTTTAATTTCTTCCTCATGATTTGACTTCTTAATACATTGAATGCTTCACACTTAAATAACCACATTAGTTTAAGGATAAGTGATTGGTTATCATTAAAATTTTATCCTCCTCTTCAGAGACTTTACTTCTTCCTTGGCTTAATCTTACTCTTGTTTCAGTTTATCAATTACCTAATCTTGAATTGTGGCCTCATATTTTGACATCTCATTCTCCTCTCTAGTATATCTTTTTGTATTATCAATTCTTTGATATCTTGATCTCATTGTTTTTTGAAGGTCGATCTAGGCATCAAGATCGGGATTAAAACGGATTGGTGTTGAACTAGCTAAGCTGGTAAGTGTAAGCCCTTGAAAAGTTTTTTCCTCCACTGATGATATCCTAGATAAGTTCCTAAAGTAAGTTTTTATTTTTTATATAGTAAAGCTAATCCTACTGTGATGTTCATTTTTTATTTATCTTAGTGTGCTGACATAACTGTCACTTTGTTCCAAGTCATGAGTAACAGGGATGAATTATTTGATTCGCTAGAGAACCAGTGAAGGTGTATATCTAGAATAACCCCATATACTGGATAACATTATGGTAAATCAATTCTTAGATCAATCGAGAGCTTTTTCATAAGATAGCCATGGCATCATTCACTTGACATTTATTTCTTTTAGAGTATAGAGCACCAGAAACCACTCAAATAACATCTTTTTTTTAAAGTCATCATTTTTGCATAATCCTTGATTGGGTTATAGTGGAAACTATTCTTTACTGCCTCCTTATGTCTTACCAGATGAATTTTTAACCAGATGTATAAGATCGACACTCCATGATCTTTCTTTTTTCCCTGAGATTTTACAATAGGACAAAGATCTGAAAGTCCCAACAAGTATAACTTGGACCGAATCTACCCTTTGTTCGATCATTTCCACAAAATCTAGTATAACTAAATCAACATATCCAATTACTTTTGGCAAATCAATAATCCATATATCAAGACTACTGAGATGTTTAACCTATTCGACTTAATAATATGCTTCTATACCAAACCAAGGAAGTAATCTTTTTCAAAGAATCTTCAAATCCTTTTATGTTAGTCTTCTTCATCAACTCCTCTTTAGAGATTTGCACATCCTTGATAAATTTTTTTATTTTTTGGGTTGCAGTATTCTTTATAATATAGACCTTATGAGGTTTACGTGACTTGATTCCCAGTAAGGATGTGCATTCTTCAAGGGTAGGTGTGAGATTAACCTCTTCAAATTTGAATATTTTATATTTTGGATCCTAAAAATGCATCACTGCTCTTATTAATGATTCATCAATTTAGACATAGATCAATTCTCTAATGTTTCTATATATCTTTTGGAATTCTTCTTTCGGTGATGGATTAACCTCATCTCCAATTTTCCTTAAGATAATAAGATCATTCTCTTTTAACATCAAACTGACTTCGAAAGATGATTGATAAGGAATATGATGCATCAGTTTATCTCCATACTTAGATTGCACATTCTTTGCCAATATTATACCTTTTTAAAAGATACCAGACTAACTCAATCCTCCAATCTACTCATTTTGATTCTCAAATCAAAAATAAAACTTTTTAATCTTTATAATGATTTGAAACTTTGATTTCCTATGTCATGAAACATGAACAAACAACACTTAAGAATACAATCAACACTTCTATATTTTTATCTTTGATTGCGTTCATGGCCTCATGGGGTTATAAGATTCTGATGAGGTTAACATAGATTTTTTTTCGTATGTACGGCTCGACCTAAGATTAGGTCTTCGAGGTTTTAAAAAGATATAGGCCCCCAAACTTTCCTATACATTTGGTTATCAATAACACGAGTATGGATGCTAAAAAGCATCTTAAGAGTGATACCAACTCATGAATAAGACTTAGGCAAGATGAGGTGCATAACATTTATGGAGATTAAGTGATCTCTTGAATGTATATGTCCCTTCATCCCTCATACACCACAAACAGTTGACCTTAAGGTCAGCTCAGTGCATATGCATAAACATGAATGTGCAAAGTTTTTATCATATAGCAAAAATAAAGAACACATGCAGTAAGGGATGCTAATATGCCTAACTTGAGGTCAAGTACAGATGTAACATTTTGTAATTCTCAACCTGATATCGGGTACAGTTAGTAAAATCTACAAATTCAAATTAATGCAAACAATAAAAAAAAAAAGACTTTAGGTAGAGCATTCGTGACCTAATATTGGGTTTTCCTATCTATCACTCGGGTATGTACAATCGAGATCAAAATCAAATTAAATTTTCAAGGTACGAGATCAACTCTACTTAAGTTTATCTTGAATCTTTGAAAAATATACCTAATGGAGTTGCCAATTATCATAACTGAACTTTTTTTAGGCGAAGAGCCCGAGTGTGAGAAAATTGTTTTTGTCTTAAATAAAGGAGTGATCACCAACTTCTTTTTTTTTTTTTGTGATTGACCACTAATTTATTTAAAAACATCTTTTTTTTTTCTAAGAAAAAAATGAACTCCATGTGAGAATAAGTTGTGGTCCACTTTATCAAATAATTTAGGATCAAGAATCGGTTACACATAAGGAAGGATTAATACCCCCACGAGCGCTTACGATTCGGTATCGTTTAAGCAGAATGATCTCATATTTTCTATTTATAACAATTTGAAATTGATTTCAAACTAAATTTATCATGAAATTTTATACTAAAATCTCAGTCTAGCCAACACTATATTTTTTATTCTAAAAAAATAATTGTGTTTTGGTTTAAAGATCAAAAAATGAACTTTATCTGATTCCTTTCTCCTAAAAAATTTTACAAAAAACATGGAATGCATTACAAAATAAATAGCCAATAGAGGAATAAAACATAGAAGATAATCTTTTATTCATTTTTCAAAAGTAACAATTACAAGTATGTAGTAACTTTGATATAATTCCTGCCTCTTTGCCAATCAGCAGGCAAATAGTTCGAGAGAGCTTCCATGAAAGAGATTTTAAACTCCATAGTGCTAGTTTTTAGTGCTCGATCATGGAGATTTGGAGGCTTGATTATTCTCAAGGGGTTTATTATTCACTAATCGATACTTGCTAATGATAGGTCTTTACTTGTTATTGTTATATATGTCTTCGACTATCGAATAAGTGATCTATAAATAGGGAGAAAATGGGATAAGATTTACCAAAGATTTAAAACTCTATTGCAAAGAAAAAAGAGCTGCAGTGCAATTAATTTGATCTTGAAATTTAAAAAGCTGTCACTGGATAATGCACGCTTTTTGTGGATAAAACTTGGGATCAACCTAATTTTAAAATTCTAAATTTTGTCATGTGAGAAAAGAGCTCATAATTGTGGAATATTCTTTTTAGGAATTCCATCAAGGGTCTTTCACTGCCATCCTCTATAATGTAAGCTATCACAATTGAAGTTTTTTTAGGCGAGGATCCTCAATATGAGAAAAATGTTTTTGTTTCTAATAAAGGAGTCGCCATCAATTTTTTTTTTTATGGTGTAATTGACCATCAATTTATTTAAATTTTTTTCTTTTAAGAAAGAAAAATGAACTCCATGTGAGAATAAGTAGTAATCTACTTTATCAGATGATTTAGGATGGAGAGTTAATTACGGTGAAAAAGAATTATCACCAGTATAAGTGCCCAGGATTTGGTACTATTTAAGCATAATGATATTGCATCTTTAATTGATAATAACCTGAAATTGATCTCAAATTAAATTTATTATGTGATTTTATGCAAGAATCTTAATTTAGTTGACACTCAATTTTTTATTATAAAAGAATAAATGTGCTTCAGTTTAGAGAATAGAATATGAACTTCGTCAGATTCCTTTCTTCTAAACAATTTTAAAGATATGGAATGCAATACAAAATAAATAGCTAACAGAGAAATAAAACATAGAAGCTCATTTTTTATTTACTTTCGAAAAGTAAAGATTATAAGTATGTAATACCTTTGATACAAGTCATGTTTCTCTACCAAGTAGCAGGCAAATAATCTTAAAAGAGCATCCCTCTAGAAAGATTCTAAACTTTGCAGCAGTGGTCTTCAGTGCTCGATCAAGAGATTTAAAGGTTTGAATGTTCACAAGGTATTCTTATTCACTGATCGATGCTTGCTAGTAATGGGTCCTTATTCGTGATTGTTTTATATGTCTTTGACTATTGAATGAGTAATCTATTTATAGGAAGGAAATGGAATAATGTCTGCCAAAGATTTGAAACTCTAATGAGGAGAAAGAGAAGTTGCTTCGTCATCGACCTAATCATGAAATTCAAAAAGCTGTCACTAGATAATACATGCTCTTTGCAAATGAGTTTGAGATTAACCAAATCTTGAAATTTAAAATTTTGTCATGGGAAGGGAGAGATCACAACACTAAAATATTCTTTGTGCGAATTCTATCAAGAGTCTTCCACCGGCATCCTCAAGCCTTCATAAATCTTCTTTTCCAAGTTGTTGTGTATTTGAATCCCCATGATAAATTGAGCTAAACCATGTGGGATAATTCACATCTGGGTAATCCACGTTGAGGTAGTTCACTGTGACTAAAATGTGCCCATTGAGCTAAGCTCGATCTTATATCAAGATAAAGTATGCCCATTTACCTATTCTCGACCTTACATCGGGGTAATCCATATCAAGGCTAAGTGAAACACCTTGATGTGGGATCGGGGTTGGTCGTATCATGAGTCTTCATACGAAGCCAGTCAACCATATTAGGGTGAAGCATGAGCAAATTCCTAACCTTACGTAAAGGTGAATTGTATTCAAACTATTCTCGACCTTACATTGGGGTAATTTATATCAAGGCTAAGCTGAACGCCTTAACGTGGGATCGCAGTTGGCCATATCGAGTCTTCATGTGAAGTCATCAACCACATTGCGGCAGAGTGTGCTCACTAAGCTATACCTAATCTCACATCAAGTTTGAGTGTCTCCAATTTACTCCCTACCTTATGTCAAAGTACAGTCTACATGACCTATCTCAATAGTATAATCTTTATCTTGAATTTGACAAATAGTCCCAAACTTGAAGTTGACTTATTACTTAACTATTTGAGCTCTTTTCGATTCAGAGCTAAAATTAAGTGTTTATAAGAATCCAAAATATCAAGAATGGATCTAAGAAGACTAACTATTGGCAAGTTAGTTGATATTTATAATATCCTTGGACATCCTAAGTCAAATCAAAACTGATACTACTACACATGGTATATGGTTAGGAGTTGAAAGACTATTTAGAACCCAAATAAGGTCCAAAAATATGTAATTCAAGTCTACACTATACTGCACAAAGAAAGGCCCAGCTTCAGTCATAACATGTTACAATTAACTCAAAAATATTTCAAATAACCTAGCTATGATAAGTAATCTAGTTTCATATCTAAAATTTGTTACTACTTTACTTACTGGTATTGGCAAGGATTATGATGCTGTTTTCGTCAGCATACAGTCTAGAATTGATGAACTATCTTTACAAGAGGTTCTAACCCTGTTATTAAGCCATGAACAAAGGTTCAAGTAGTATAGTTAAGAGACTATAAGCAACGTCAATCCTATGACTACTATAGCTATCAACAAAAATCAGAAAAATATTACCTCTTAGAGAATCAATAACAGAGGGAGAATAAATGGTCATGGCTATCAATAAAAATAAGAAAAATATTATCTTTTATAGAAACACTAATGAGGCTACAACAGAAAGAGAATAAATGATCATGGAAAAGGTAGAAACAATAATAAATTAATCTATCAGATCTATACAAAGCAAGGCTACATTACCTATGACTATTGGTATAGATCTCTAAAAACTCTTTTCAAGCACCAAACAATGACAACAATAGCAATCAAATCAAAATGCATACCTTGCATCGACTAAATCCATAGTTAACCCTGGTTGGTATGCTAAAGTCATGTTTCCAACCATGTCACTACAGACTTAGACAATCTCTCTTTTAAGTCTGATCATACTGCTAAATAGAAATTGGTGGTCGATAATCATACAGCTCTTAATATTTCTTATATAGGTTACAGTACCTTATCTACTCATTTACTAAATTGCCAAGTTACATCTTAAAGACATCCTGTATATGCTTACAATTTCTAAAAATCTTGTTAGTATTTTCAAACTTATTTTTTTATAATAATTTCTTCGTTTTGCTTGATAATAATCATTGTTTTGTGAAGGATCAAGTCAGCGAGAGAATATTGTTAAAAAGGGAAGCTAAAGATGGTCTCCATCTATTACAATCTCATGCTACCACTATCACCACTAGTCACACCTTCTCCCATAATAGTCATCTCTTAATACTAGTCTAATAGTCAACAATGTAGCCCATACTATTAGGTTTAAGTTGTGTCTAAGTAATCCACCTTTGTGTTTTTTTAATTCTATGTATGTGAGTAGTGATCTTTGGCACAGACACCTTGGTTATCCTTCGGATTCAGTTATTAAGGCTCTCAAGAGATCTTGTATCGCTTTTTCTAAAGTAAATACAAGTTTTCCATTTTGATTAGCTTTTGCTATTAGGAAAATTCAAAACCTACCATTTAATTCCTTCTAAACTAAAACTACATCACCACTCGAATTAATTCATACAGATCTTTAGGGTCCATCTCATGTGTGGAGCCCTCCCTTCACCACCTCCATGGGGATGGTCTACATGGTTCATAACTACTCCTCTTACTATAGGACACTTACCTAGCCAACGTTTAGATCCGACTCTACCCAAACTTCTCTGGTTCACCCCAACATTTTCCACTTGTCTGACTGTTGCTGAGCAGTTTTTGGGTATCAAACGGACCTCTCCAGAAGGTAATTTTAATGTGGCCGATACCCCTTCAAATTTGGATTGAAAAAAAAAAGAGCGAGTAAAGTCAATTATTTAAGGAAGGCTATAGATATTACATTCACTTTATTGATAATTTCACTAGATACACTTATATATACCCACTTAAAGATAAATCACAAGTATTGCAAGTCTTTATACACTTCAAAAAATAAATTGAAAATATTTTAAACACCAGAATCAAAACAATTCAAAGTGATTAGAGAAGATAGTATATATCATTCCTATAATTTTTTCATTAACAGGGAATAATATTTATGCATCTATATCCATATATAAATTAACAAAATGGTAAGGCTAAAAGAAAATAGACATATTATAGAGTTAGGATTTATATCACTCAATCAAGCTTCACTATCATTACAATTCTTATAGGAAGCCTTTAGCATTGTAGTTTACCTAATCAATAGGGTACCGACTCCTCTTCTCCCTCATAAATCACCTATGCAATTACTCTTTCATAAACAACCTAACTATAATTTTCCAAAAACATTTTGTTAGACTTGTTACCCATATTTACGATCCTACAATAAACACAAAATAGAGTTTAGGTCTGCTAAGTGTCTATTCCTAGGCTATAGTCCTATTCATAAAGGATATAAGTGTTTACACCCCTTTAAAGGCCTCTACATCATTTAGAATGTCACTTTCAATAAATCTCAATTTCACTTTCTTACCCTCTATTCTGGTACCTTCCCAACATGTTCTAACACTCTTATTCTTTCAACCACCTTAATGTCTATTCAATTCATTCTTGAATCTACAAAGGGTGGTAATAGTGGCATACAACAAAGTCCTCTTGAACCCACTGCTTCACATTTAATTCATTTTCTTTCTAGCCTTTTTTTATCTCCCTCTGACCTTCTTTTTACTTCTCCTCACTTCTCTCCCTCTAGAACTACTTCATCCATTATTTCTACCTCACCCTCTGTCCTTATTGCCCAACCCCACACTTCTTTGCCTCTTAGAGTAATAAGACCTCTCAAACCACCCACCCATCTTATGATCACTAAAACACAAGCACGCATATCTAAACTAAAACTATTCTTTACCTCTATAGCTGACCCACAGCCCACACTAATCACCAAAACCTCTAAATCACAAGATAACCAAAAATAAATGGGTCTTTAAAGTCTAGTATCAACCTTATAGTAGTGTTAAAAGACATAAAGCTAGATTGCTTGTAAAAACGCTTCAACAGCCACTGAGCATTGATTTTTTTAAGACCTTCAGCCCTATAATAAAACCTCTATACCATTAGAATACTATTGTATTGTTTCAAAAGGCTGAGACATTCAATAGTTAGATGTCTATAATGCTTTCATTAACGGTCATCTCCAGGAAACTATTTTCATGTCTCAGTTAGCTGGGTTTGTTAATCCTTTTCGACCTCAACATGCTTGTAGCCTCCAAAGATCTCTTTATGATCTTAAACAAGCTCCTCGAGCTTGGTTACACAACATCAAAAATCAACTTCTTTGAATAGGGATTTCTTAATTCCAAGGTTGATAGCTCTCTATTTCTCCATTTCTTTGGTGGTCATTGCATCTATGTCCTACTTTATGTGGATGGTATCCTTGTTATAGGAAACGACACACATCTCATTCAGAAGTTCATCTCTCATCTCCATCATAGGTATGCATTTAAAACTCTTGGCTTTCTTGATTATTTCTTAGGTATTCAGGTTCGCGATTCATTTCAAGGCCTTAACCCAGGCTAAATACGTCATTGATCTCTTTAAATCCCACAATCTTCATCTCTCTAAACCCTATCCCACTCATATCTCTATTCGATTACAATTGTCATTATCTTTTGGTTCCTCTCTTTCACGTCCCACTGCATACCGCAAACTTATTGGATCCCTATAATATCTCACCCTTACCCATTATGACATCTCCTTCACAGTCAATAAGCTTAGCTAATTCCTACCTACCTCTATTACTATTCATTAGCAAGCTTGCAAATGTCCACTTCATTATCTAAAAAGGATAGTGAGTTTTCGACCTCATGTTTCAACCTTCGTTACAATTTAAATTAATGGCCTTCTCCAATGCTGACTAAGTTGATGTTCCATTCCCGTACTAAGCACATTGAGGTTGATGTTTACTTCATTCGTCATCACATCACCAAAGGATTTCTCAAGATCACCTATATCGTGTCTTCGGATATCCTGTTTTCGAAGCAGCTCACCTATGCTCTCACCAAACCCCTCTTTCAATCTCAGTTTCGAATTTTTCAATGCAAAGTTCAACCAAATAAATCTCTTTTTAGTTTGAGAAAAATATTAAGTCAACGGGTGAGATTCATTTTACTAATGAACTCAAACCTATATCTAAGCCCAACAGCACTGTGGTAAGAAGCCGAACACAACAAGCACAAATCGGTTCATTGAAAGAGTCCAACCCAAGTCCAATAAAAAGTTCAACGTAAAAAAGACAAACTTATATCATTTGCTTTGTAAATAAAGTATATATTATATGCCGTACAAAAATTAAGAGAAATGTAAATTTTATCTTAAATATATATGCTCATATGGGCCTCCTGTAAAAGAAAACCCAACTTTCTACAGTATACTGCATTCTTTCTTCCGGAAGGCATAGTCTGAAGTACACTGGGGATGAGTTCTATGAAGACGGTGAAAATTCATTTCCCTAATTGGAGAGCCTCACTCCGCAGTATATGGGAAGTTTAGAGAAATGGACTGCAGAACCTGGAAGAGACTGTTTTCCCGTATTAGGTCGACTAAGAATCTGGACTTGCCCTGAATTAGTAGAATTGCCAGTTTTCTTTACAGTCAAAGAATTGGACATCCGGAGTAGCAATCTTGTGTTGATTACGTCTTTTACCTCTGCGAGATGGCTTCAAATCTACTTTATTGATTTGATGGATCTTCCTGATGCACTTTTACAAGATCATATGCTTTTGGAGAAGCTAGTGATTTGGAATTTAAGCAACCTCAAGTCTCTGTGAAATCAGTTAAACAGCCTACATTTTCTTAAAATCATTGAGGCTTCGCTTATGTCCGCAGCCTACATTTCATTAGCAGGGGATCGATTTCAACCAAGATGGCCAACTGCATGGATGGGTCTGGGTCCTAGCGCCGATATGAGGCCCTTCTGTGATATGGGGCTCAACGGTTTTTATGGGCTGTGCTTTAATCAACCCCACTTAATTTTCCTGTTTTTGTGCTACTTTACCTACCAAACACCATGACTTTTCCAAGAAGGTTGCGAAGAATTACCCACCTCACCTGCTTGAGATAGTCTCCCTTATTGAAATTCTTTACGTGCCCACAACTTCGTTGGAATTTCCGGCATAGTGACTCAAATACGATGAATAATATTAACGCGTAATAAGGTTTAGTTTTACTAGTCAGACTACAAAAGGCAAACGTCTTGTTTGAGTACAAATGCAGGTCATCTAAGGTAGTAGCCATGGCTCTGCTACACATGGCTCTTCTCCTTCCTCTGTTATGGCTAGTAGGGTTTTCTTCTGCTGCAGCTCCACTGGTGAAGCGTAGGTGCCAAGACAGATGCGGAGACGTCGCCATTCCTTACCCTTTTGGGATAGGATCTGATTGCTACATGAATAAATGGTTTGCAGTGACATGTAATGCTTCCTTCTCTCCTCCAAAACCATTCTTGACTCTTCACAGCTATGAACTACTCAACATATCTCTGCAGAATAACAAGGCTTGGGTCATGGGTAAGGTTTCTACAACTTGCAGTTCCTCACCTAACATAACCATGAACCTGGAAGATGACCCTCACTTGTGCTTCTCCAGAGAGAGTAACAGGTTCACTGGGTTGGGTTGTGGTGTCATTGCTACAATTGGTAAAGGGGGTGACATCATCGGGGGTTGCATGTCTGTCTGCAACGACGAAAGCAGAAGCTTCAGAAGACCTGAAGATAGTGGTTGTTATGGGTTAGATTGTTGCCAGGCTATGATCCCTTATGGCCTGAAAAACTTCAATCTTGGTGTTGATTGCACGAAGAAAGATGGGATTAATGAGACCTGCAAGTATGCTTTCCTGGTTGATGAAGGTTGGTTTTCAAGCACCAGGTTTTCATATCCTTTTGATCGAGTACCTCACGCTGTTCCAATAGTGCTTGATTGGATGTTTAAAGACAGGGAAAACTGTGAGATGTGCGGTCCAAATTCAGTCTGCTTAAAGCATCTAAACTTCACTTCCTGTTTGTGTGACAGCGGCTATGAGGGGAACCCATATCTTCCATCGGGATGCACAGGTAAATCACAACCTCCTTAATAGATTGCTCTGTCTGAAAAACCAAATATAGATCAGCAAAGTAGAACCCCCAATTGGAATTTGGATGAACCATTTGATTGGAAAGCAAAACATCTCCTTAACGTTTGCCTGTCGCGGAGATGATTGGTTCAAATGTTTAGTAGCTGATGATCCATAGTTGTCAGGTGGGCTTACTTATCTTGTTTCTCTGTGAACGAATGCTTGGCAGATGTAGATGAATGTGCTCATCCAGGGCTCGATAACTGCACGCATAAATGCCTCAACCAGCAAGGAAGCTACAGTTGCTCTTGCCCACCAGGCTACGATGGCGATGGTCGTGCCAACGGAAGTAGTTGTCTCAAGAACAAGTGGAAGGCAGCAGTTATTATAGGTAAAATCCTAACAGGAATTGCAAAATGTTTTCATCCCTGAAAGTAGACAACACAATGACCTTTATCTTCTTATTTCTCATGTCCTGCAGCCAGTGTCACGGGCGCAGCACTCTTGTTCTTGGCTTCTGGTAGTTGGTTGTTGTTCCAGATTGTACAGAGAAGGAAGAAGACCAGACTGAAACAACAATACTTCAAACAAAATGGTGGGTTTCTATTACAAGAAATATTGTGTTCTAATGGAGGTAAGATGGAGAAACTGAGACTATTTAGCTCCAGCGAGTTAGAAATTGCTACTGACAAGTACAATGAGAATAGAATTCTTGGCCGGGGTGGCCAAGGCACGGTCTATAAAGGTATGCTACCAGATGGGAGGATTGTTGCTGTGAAGAAGTCTAAGAAATTTGATGATGAAAGGCAACTCAAGCAATTTATACATGAAATAGTTATCCTTTCACAGATTGACCATAGAAATGTAGTGAAGTTGCTTGGTTGTTGCTTAGAGACTGAAGCACCCCTCCTGGTTTACGAGTTCATGCCCAATGGAACCCTTTTCCATCTCATCCAACACCAGAACCAGGAGTTCCCAGTGTCATGGGAAATGAGGCTGCGAATAGCCGCAGAGGTTGCAAGTGCAGTTTCATATCTGCATTCAGCTGCTTCCCTGACCGTATATCACAGGGACATCAAGTCTACCAACATATTGTTGGATGAGAAATTCAGGGCAAAAGTATCTGATTTTGGCGCATCCAAGCAGGTTGCTCTAGATCAAACACACTTAAGTACTCAAGTGAAGGGAACATTCGGGTACTTAGACCCGCAATACTTTCAATCAAACAGGTTCACAGAGAAAAGTGATGTCTATAGTTTTGGGGTGGTGCTTGTTGAGCTCTTGACAGGAGAGAAGCCAATTTCATGCGTTGGGTCAAATGAAAGGAGAAGTTTAGCAGCTCACTTTGTGTCATCAATGGAGGAGAATAGTCTGCTGGATATTCTGGATGCTCGCGTGGTGAAGGAAGGAAGCGTTGAAGAGGTGAAGGCAGTAGCTTGCCTAGCCAAAAGGTGCTTGAACCTGGATGGCAGGAGTAGACCTTCCATGAAAGAAGTAGCAATGAAACTGGAGGGCATCAGAAAATCACACACTGACTTGCCTGCTCAACAAAATCAGGTTAACTTAGGGTCAAAGAGCTGCCAGTTAAGTCCAACTGAAGGATCTTCTTTGGGTTTCGGCTCTGCAACCTTGCAGGAACAGTGCTCAACCACTTCAATTGGTAGCATTTGACCCTTGAGAAAGGGTGGTGTTCTCTGTTTCTGTTAATTAATAAAAAATTCCAACATGCCCATTTCAAGATTCCTAACAATTTTGTTCAGAGCCAGAGAATATGCTTCTGAATTTTGTTCCAATTGGTAACTCTGGAGTTGCTATGTCTTGTCTTTTAGTGGCTAGCGTGAGGGCCGGTGGCATGACATAAGGTGTGGGGACCTGGCTGACGTGTCTGGCTCAGTTTGAAGCAATTTTGTGCACTCCACTGGGAAAAGAGACAGCTCTTTATGAAGCCATGTTAGTGTTACATCTGATCTGCGGTTGGCACTCAACTACCGAATCAATTGAAGTTACATTCACATGTCACTCATATGCCCATTTTGTGACTATTTTCTGAAGTGTTCTTGAGTGTTCAAAAAACCGGTAAAATGTAAAAGTTGATTAAATTAAATCGCATTAAATTAAATCACATCGTATTTAATAAATATTTATAATTTTTTATTTTTTTATTATTTTTAAAAAATTCAAATGAAAGTTTAAGCAATTTTTATTCAAAGTTTTTTTAAAAAAATTGATAAATATTAAACTTTTAAATTAGTATTTTAATTGATTTATGTAAGTTTTGATTTTGAACTTTCAAGTTAATATTTTAATTTATTTATATAATTTTTGATAGATTTTGAATTTTAAAATTGATTATGATTAATATTTAAATTTTTTAATTTATAGTAAATTAATATTACTTAATAATTGATATTTATTTATTTTTAAAAGTATATGATAAATCAAATCGTATTCTATTTTGTAATGTGATTTGATTTAATTTATATCATTTAGATTAAATAGCAAATTAAACCAAATCATATAGTTAAAAATAATCGTAAAATTGGATCAATGGTTTGCTTTATTAAAAAAAATTATAAATCGACCAAACAGCATCGGGAACACCCCTAATTTTTATAAGAGTTTTTTGAAATGGTTTTGCATGTTATCCTCGTTCTTTCTGTGTTGTTAATTTAAATTAAATTTTAATTTAAATAATTATAAAAATAAAAATATTTTTCGTTAAAATATCTTTAAAATAATTAAATAATTTTTTACTTTATTTTGATCAATCTTTCAAATTTAAATAATTTTTGAAATAAAATTTATTTTTTATAATTTTTTAAAATTTTAATAATATAAATTCAAATATATATTTTTAGTACTTAAAAATTTTGAAATTTTTTATATTAATAGCATGAATATTATTTTACATCTGTAAAAAATTTTTTTAAAAGTTAAAATTTGTTAAATAAAATCTTTAGTTTAAATATTTTTAATTTTTAAATTTTTTAATAAAATTTAATTTAATTTAAATTGATAGATTAAAACTGTGCTTATTATAAAATGTGATTAATAATATAAAATAAGTATAATAATTTATAAATTTTTATTTAAAAATAAATAATTAAAATAATTAAATACTAAATTTATGGAAAACATTTTTGTGATCAATTTTTATATTTTTTTCTTTAATATATAAATGTTGTGAATTTTGAGACCTTACAATGCCTTTATCCGTCACTGTCCTTAAATTAATGAGTTTGTTTTTATCCTTACACTTACGACAAATCTGCATATTTATGTCATAAGTAAAAATTTTGTGACAAGAAAACATAAATGTTTCTACTAAGTTGTTTATCTTATAAGAAAATTAGGATAAATATTTAAAAAATTATACTAAATACTTTTAATCTAAAAGTTTTATAAATTTGCTTATTTTTATATTTCACTTTTCAATTTCAATCAAATTAAATTTTTATCTTCAAAAAATTTGAAAATTTTTGAAAAGTAATTTAAAAATAACAATAAAATATTTGTTTGAAATAAAAATAAAAATTCTATCTATTTTCTCTCTCTTCTTCTTGGCCTTCATCTCCCGACTTTCTTTCATCTTTTTTTTCTTTATTTTTTTCACTTTTTATTATCTAAGTTATCCTCAAAATTATTAAATTTTTAACAAAATAAAATTTAATTTACATAATAAAATGTAAATAAAAATTTATCATAACTTTTTAATATTTATTAATAATATTATTTAATAACAAAAAATAAAATGTAACATATTTGATTTATTAGTCATGTCTAATTAAGCAGCTTTATATAGCATAAATCAAAGGAAGTGACCGGCAATAATGCCAAAGGATGCCTTTTACCGTTTGACCCATTTTGAATTGGAACACTTCAAATAAAATTTAATTTATTTTTTATTTATAAAAATTAGAAAAAAACTTTTTCTTATGATTACATATTAATATACCCTTCATTTAGTACAATTTAATTTATCCACTAATTAATCTTGTTAATAATTCAGCCATAATAGCCGACTTTTCTACTTTTTTGAATTATTTCTAAATTAAGTTTTGCTATTATTAACTTTATTAAAAATAGATAAACAGAAAAAGTATATTAAGTCGACTTTTTAGATTTGAATTTTATTGTATAAGCTAATTCAATTTTACATTCAAACCTTTAATTTTAACACTTTTTATTAGAAAAAAATGAAAATTTAAAAATAAAAAAATTCTCTCTTTTTCTTTCTCTCCCTTTTCTCCCATTTTTTTCTCTTTTCTTTCCTCTCATTTTTTCCATTATTTTCAAATTTACTTAAAGAACTCCAACTTTTTGAGGCAAACTCCTATATAGCTTAAATTAAAAAAATAAACATAAAATTGGATCAATTAATACACTTAAATTTAATTTAAAAAGTGAATTGGGTAAAGATTCTTTTTATTTATCCAAAAATATAATTAATTTTTCTTAAGTCTCATGTGTAAAAAGAAAAATCATAATTTTGAGTTATTTTGAATTCTCTAAAATCATGTAAATCAAATAAATTATATTTATGAAAATATGGGCATGTTTAAAGATATTTAATTAATATAGTAATATGAATTAAATAAAAGTATACATATTAAAATTTCACTTTTGCTTGTTACATTCATTTGCTATTTTATATACTTAAATTTCATTAAAAAAAACTTATGTTAAACGTGTCTCTTCATCAGAGACACATTTAATTTTTAAAAAAAATTAGATTTTTTAAAAAATAATATTTCATAAAAAAAATTATAATTTCAAATGGACATTGATGCAATTTTTTTTTATGAACGTCAATATGGTATTAAAGCAAAATTGAAAATGTCTTTTCTCTAATTAATTAAATTTCTATGTTATTAGTAACAAAAACTCTTTTTTTTTTTTTAATTTTAACGCTTTAAAAATGGAATACAAATAGCAAATGCGTACTGGACTCTACTATTGCAATTGAAATAGACACTGAAAAGATATTTTTGCTATTACTGGACTAAAAAGATGCTTTCACGTTTCCGGTGGCCACGAGATACAAAATAAGAACCACTGAGAATGAGGACGCAGCCTGTGGCCCAAGTGCTGCTCTTCTACGACTACTGCCGAGGCAGTCCCTGTTTTTACATTTTTTTAATGAGCCAAAGGCCTTTACTTTGGGTCTATTTAAGTCTCTGTAGACTGTTGTCTGTGACTACGTTTTCCTTTTGCATGCATTTGGGAATCATTTGATGTACTGGCACTTTTTTCTTCATCGATTCATTGACGGAAGTTTCAATGGAGTCTTTGCTTTCTGGATCTCTTCCTAGATCTTCTTTAATTACAGCTGGTATGAGCAGTTCGTTTTCGTTTTTGTCTTCCTTTCTCATCTCAACATTGGTTGCTAATTTTTCTTATAGGATCCCTGTATCTTACTTTTGTGCTCCTTTTCTTTTATTGTGTTGTCATCGTTGGGTTTGTGAAGGAAGAAATCTTTTGGAATAAATATCCAGACATCGATGACTATAAGCTTATGTCTTTTAACCCACTTAGGTTCTCCTTTAAAGTGTTTGTATTTTTCAATAAATGGAATACGCTGAATTCTTTCTTCGTTCTAATATTGTCTATTTTTAGCTGCTATGCTTATTTAGTAGCCTAAGCTTTTGGATTATTGGTCACCAACTTTTCTTAACACAGTTTAAATCCAATAATAGAGATTATTTTTGCTAATTTATATTATTTGGAGTTTCATTATCTTACGTATGCAACAATTACTAGGTGCGAATTTCTGGAGGAGTGACAATTTCAAGGCTGGACAGTTCCCAAGTACGTCTGCCACACGTTTCTGTGTTTCAATCTTTTGTTGACTCGTTTTTTCTGTTTGTTGTTACGAGGCACATGTGTGAATGGGTGGATAATAACTTTGCTAAAAAGACTTTTTTGTTCAAAAGTTTGATATGGTAAAAAGCAAAGATAAGAAAACTTACTTCCAGTTGAATTGGAGCATTCGGAATGTTCCCTGAGGATTTTTCCGTGCTTCCTTTTTGTTTTGGGATTATTAGTGAAATTTTGTGGTAATTAATTCATTTTATTAATACGAAAGTGAACCTTGATCTTTTCATTGGAGTTTCTATAACTCCAGATTCCTAATTAAGGTTCATATGATTTCATGCTTGCAAATGGACATATAAGAGAGAGAGAGAGAGAGAGAGAGAGAGCGATGACGCTGCTAATATAATGGGAAACACTGCTAATTTACTTGCTTGTTCATTTTTGTTAAATAATACAAGCTTGATTATGGCTATGTGAACCCTTTCTGATTGGTTGGGACTCAGTAAATTATAATTTCATCTTTGTTGTTCCTAAATTTCTGGCCTAGAAACTCTTTCCTGTAATATGCTTATGGATTTCACATTTTCTTATTCATAGTTTGTTATGTAGGAATTAAAGTTTCAAGATGCAGAGCTTTTAACATTCTAGAAAGATATTATAACGTGAGGTGTCAGCAACTTCCTGCAAAGCATCAAGATAGACTTACTGAGGAAAGATCTACGTTCTATCTCAAAAATAAGACAAAGTTTCTGGTCAATGCCACCTCCGGCCACCCTCTTGAATCTGAGCCTGGAGCTTATAATTCCAAGAGCACTTGGGACTCCATTAAAAATGCCATAGACGCTTTTTACAGGTTTTCACGGCCTCACACTGTCATAGGCACAGTTAAGTTTAATTTTGGTTATGTAGAGGCCATAAAAGTTATATGTTCATTGTGTTATATTCTCTCTAGTTTCCACATGGTTTAGTCTTGAATTCTGCTTATATCAGAACTAGCTGCTTTTATTCTTTATTTTCTAGATGTTAAAGGTAGCAAAGGAAAAAAAGTTCACCTTTCCTCTCTCCCCCTCATAGCAGGCAGTGAGCATTTTGTCAGTTTCTCTCCTTGCAGTCGAAAAGCTGTCTGATATTTCTCCTCTATATTTTGCTGGAGTGTTGGAGGTAATGCGCCAAAAATCTTAACCAATAAAGTTCTTGCTGCTTTACTCAATAGCATAACTCTTACCTATAATAAAATCCTCATTTGATATCTCATTGACGTTTCAGGCTGTGGTTGCTGCCCTCATGATGAATATATATGTTGTTGGTTTAAATCAATTGTCTGACATCGAGATAGATAAGGTAGCTTTTGATATGAATCTCACTACTGTTTTTTTAATGATATGATGATGTAAGAGAATAACGTTAAGCACCTCTGATCTTTTGGACGGAGGGGGCTCTTGCCTTACAATGAAAGGTGCTATTTGAACC
Organism: Moringa oleifera; assembly: GCA_021397835.1. Lineage (NCBI taxonomy): Eukaryota > Viridiplantae > Streptophyta > Magnoliopsida > Brassicales > Moringaceae > Moringa > Moringa oleifera. The sequence continues at coordinate 1,946,062 of JAJFZO010000609.1, read as the reverse complement.
ATTGCTAAGAGGATAAGTTATTTGATGCATCCATTGGAGATCTCCTTTTGTACCCTGTGTTGATTGACTTTGCTTTTGGACCAAGAAGACTTCCTTTTTCATAAGCCACTCTACCATTCCCTTTTTCTATGTAGCTAGCACAATAGAAATGTCTCCGAAAGCAGGTTTCAGCAAACTGATTGAGTTGGCTTTGGACAAACTACACGCAGTTACTTCTGTCAAGGGCCCTATCAACCTTCTGTGCCTTGTAGATCTGGAATATTATATGAGAAGAAGAGTAGTAGGTAAACTTATCCAGATTATCAATTATGATATTAGGATTGCTTGTTTTCTTGCAGGTTAACAAGCCATATCTTCCATTGGCATCAGGAGAATATTCCGTTCGCACTGCTGTTGTGATTGTTACTTGCTTTTCTCTCATGGTACTGTTTTGCAATTTCAGATTAAAATTATATGCAGTTTTGTAATATTTATGGTAATAAAACGGACTACAAATTTTGTGTCTGTAAATGTTTCTCCCTATTATTTACCGAAAGCTTTTGCCAAAAAAGAGAATACTTCAGTGTGCAAATAATCAATGTTTGTATTTTCTAGAACTGCATCTTTATTGGATTTGACAAAATTTATTACCATAGAAGGTGAGGAGAAAGATAACAAAACTGTAAAGGAAGCCTTCTTGCTATCTTTTGCCATCTTTTGCTCACCTTGATAAGAAAAGTTTGATCTTGTATACAGGGAGACTATATGCTAGGAAAATCCTTGATTTTCAAAATTTATGCACTACCAACTTTTCAGAGCTAAGGTTTGATACAGAAATGTTTAAACTCTTCTGCTATAGTACCAATAATTCAGTAAATTAATCTCTTCTCACTTCTGAGATAAAAAGTTATAGATAGTATTGAGCTGACATATAAAAACTCTATAAATGAAACTGTCAGAAGACATATAAGTTCATGACAGAAGCTCATTTTGTGAAGTCTGTCTTTCATTGGGGTTGTTTCTTCTGTAGACTATTACAGTGGTTCTCAAGTGAAAAGGTACTGATAATTTTGCTTTTGCTTCCTTTCAGAGTTTTTGGCTTGGATGGATTGCTGGTTCATGGCCGTTATTCTGGGCTTTATTCATTAGTTTCTTACTTGGCACTGCTTATTCAATCAATGTGAGTTGGTTCTATAGATTCTATTACACTTGAGATGATTGTACTGCTTAAGTAGCATGTGAAGCAGTAATCTTTTATTCACAATGCAATTGTGGCCACTTAATACAAACATGATGAAGACTAGAAGCATTTCTAAGCCAACCCCCTTCCTTGTAGGAACCTGCTTTGAGCAACATGGGGTCGTGACCCTTATGTCGCAAAGAAACTATTTGGTGTGGTCGAGGTGGCATACAAGTTATGCTGCCCAATCCCAAAATCACGAGATAAGGCCTAGGTTGCTCTGGGCTAGTTAAATGCTATGTTATCCCTGACATTAGTCTCTCCTGGTGATATCCATGTCTCTCTATTCCTTTGTGTGGGTGTGCATATGCACGCATTTCTAGGCATGTGCACCCACAACATGTAAACTACATGTGTGCAGATGAAAAGATGTACTTGCGCATGATTTCATCGAAACACCATGCTGGACCACATTCTATGTAGTTTATTCTTTTTCATCTTGTAAACCCCAGCATTGTTTAACTGATGCAAGGGAGTGCATATTCATGCATGCACACATCATAGTCAATTTGAGTTTATAATGCTTACAACATCAAACTTGACATTTCTTCATTAGTCTTTCTTGGAGAAAAAAGAAATTAATCCTGTTGTCTATGATACTGACAGATATGGTGGCCTTTTTGGTCTGATAATCTTTTGGGAAATACAATTCTTTTTTGTTATTAATCAAGCATCGGGATAGTGTAAGATTTGTACTTAATTGATTTGTCTTTCCAACTTTTTCAGTTGCCATTATTAAGATGGAAACGGTTTGCATTGATCGCAGCAATGTGCATCCTAGCTGTTCGAGCAGTGATTGTTCAACTTGCCTTTTATCTACATGTACAGGTGTTTCTTCTTCCCATTTACTTTTTCTTTTATTTTCTTTGAATCTCTACCAAAACTCTTCACAATTTTCATTCTTGTACAATATGCATGACTAGTACATCTCGTTACTAATTTGATTTGAAACACAACAACCTCAAAACTGGGGCTGAACTATGTTCAGGCCAAGTGGTCCATGGTCCCACTGGCCTAAAAGATTTCGCTAATTTCACTTTGTTGAAGAAGGCTTATGTCAATGAAATGAAAGCTGGTCTTCTTTAGCGATTACTAATCTTTAGTTTTCTTCCAGAGATGATTTTAATTTTATCATCCCAGTTATATATATTGTACCACACATATAAAAGCAAATTAAACTTTTCTAGAACGTTTTTTTTTAATTTCATATATTGCATTGGTAGCAATTTAACACACAAAAGAAATAATAAATTTGAATAATTTCGTTGCTTGTCCTTCTGTGTTTTAGGTACTGCATATACATCAAGACTAAAATTCTAAATCAATTCTAATCTTATCTTGCTCCTTAATCATTTAAAAAGAATAAATGAATTACAAAACTATGAATTCTTACCCATTAGCCTTGGTGCCCCTTGAAACAAAAGTTGGTTCCAAGGCTTGAAACACCTTGAAGTATGGAAGTGGGATATAATGTTAATGCATGAAACTTTTGGTGTTGAGTAGAAATGCTGGGTGTTGCCAAATGAATTATCAAAGGTCACTGTTTGAGAACTCAATTCTGATCTTCAAACTTTTAGAAACCTGATTCTGATGTCAGAACCTAAATCTGATACACATCTGTTTATCTGCAGTTCATGAAGTTTGAATATCATTCTTCCATAGTTTATTGATGCGAAGCATTTAGGTGCTGATGTATTTGCTAATTTGCAGACTCATGTGTATGGAAGACCTGCTGTCTTTTCAAGGCCATTAATTTTTGCAACTGCATTCATGAGTTTCTTCTCAGTTGTCATAGCATTATTTAAGGTAAATGATTTGCATTTTGGCTACACTGGGATAACAATGATCAGAAGTAGGAAGTATGTGGGACAGGCTTTGTTTTGAGCTAAAATTGGATTTCATGCAGGATATACCTGATATTGAGGGGGACAAGACATTTGGAATCCACTCTTTTTCAGTACGTTTAGGTCAAGAGCGGGTAAGGTTTCAGTATATGCATGTTTCCTTATTCCAGGTCCTCTTGTCACTATTAACGTACCTTTACTATCAACTACTTGTGCCTAATTTTCTTCTGGTAGGTCTTCTGGATTTGTATTTCACTACTTCAAATGGCTTATGGTGTTGCTGTTTTGGTTGGAGCTACATCTTCCTACATGTGGAGCAAAGTCATCACTGTAATTTCTTTTTCTTTACTTGATCTCGCTTCTCTCTATAAATGGAGTGGGAGAAGGGCCTAACTTGCTGGTGCTTATGTTTGTAATTTAGCTTAAAAGGCTGGGTTGAAGTTTCATGCTACATAATTTAACTTCCCACCAGAGATTGCTTTTGCACAAGAATGACGTAGTTTGCTTGGTATCAAGTTTTCAAGTTTGATCGCTAAGACAACAGTAGGATCAACTAAAACTTGGAGAGTTAAGTCAAAGTAAAATTCTGATTCACAATCCTTGCCCCCCTTTAGAAAAGTAAAATGCTAAAAGTATTCAGGAGATTGCTTAGTCAAATTGTGATTATGACTTACTCTTAAATGAGTCGCTGTGTTCTTCTAATATCTTGTAACAACTTTGTTTTGATGGACCACCTTTGTTTTTAAAGTGACTGGTTATTGTGAAGCCTTGTGTTTTTTGAGCAATAGAATACCTCAAAGGTACTACGAGATATCTGACGCTTCCATTGAGCTCTTTTGTTATCTGTGTCATTCATTTTAATGGCTGGTAATATTTCTGGTGGTTTATTTCAAGTTTTTGGCATCGGTTTAGGTTCTGGGTCATGTCGTCTTGGCTTCAATACTGTGGACTCGTGCTAGATCTGTTGATCTGAAGAGCAAAGCTGCAATAACGTCCTGTTACATGTTTATTTGGAAGGTAAACTTTACCTTTGCATATCGAATTTATATATGTTACCGAACGGGTAGTCAAAGTTAAACTCTCAATTAAAGGTAGTCTATTCACACAAGAAGGTTCGGGTCAAGGGAAGGCAATTAGTAGTGGCATGCAAGGTTACCAATGTCAGATATTGTTCTTTGCATCATCTAGAATTTGGTCATCCCATACATTAGGTCAATCCATTTAGTTACACTTTTGCATCAATTCCAAGTAAACAATATGGGATTTGGCATGTTTTCAGACAACTTTATGAAACCTAAAGTTAATAGTTGTTTATTTTAGTAACTCTAACAACTCATTATGTTTATTAAAACTCAAAAAGCTGTGTCAAGAAGTGATCAAGGTCAAGGATGACCAAATCATTCTCAAACCCAATTGAGTTATTTGGTATGACTTGAACCCCTTTACTCATTAGAACTAATTGCAATCCATGCACCCAGCCGATGTTGTTTAGTCTCAAATGCTTCAGATATTGGATTATGTTAATAATCTAGTGCAACCCTACCCAAGCCAGACTGATTGCTAGGTCCATCTGTATCAGTTTCCACGGTTAAATATGCTAACCAACATTCAATTAAGGGACAACTTGTTCAATATTGCCTTGTTTCCTTCTTGCTTTAAATTGAACGTTTAATACCTTTATTGAGTGAATGATGATACCTTGGTTTCTTGCAGCTCTTTTATGCGGAGTACCTGCTGATCCCATTTGTTAGGTAAGCAGGCTTGTAAGAAGTCAAATTGCACTAGTGCTCTCTTAGTGGAAAATCCATTTAGGCTCAGTTGTATAATTAGATGGTGATGAAATGATAATTTAAAATTTTTTATAAAGAGAAATTTTAAAGATTTCATGATTTTAATATTGTTAGTGTCCATTGTATCATCAGTAAGTTTTTTTTTCCTAATCTTTTTTGGGCTTGCATTGCTATGGAATTGTCAGATTACTTTATCTAAGAATTTTGGAGCAATCACAAGGCAACCTATATGGCTGCTGGGCAGTAAGTGCTGATTGAGTTGGAACTCTATGAACAATTGGCTGCAGTTGCATTAGATACTTGGACAAGAATTGGTATGACAAAAAATAAAATGATTTTAAATTTCAGGTTTTACTTTTTTTCTTCAATTAAATTCTAACTTTGAAAACATTTTGAAACAAGTTTATTAATTTTATTTAACTTACACTTTGATGATAGCGATTGTAAAAAATTAATAGTTGTTTTATTGTTAAAATGTTTAAAAAATTTATGTAAATAAATTTATGATGATAATTTGAATATATATACATTGAATTTTTATGAAAAATTTTAAGTTAAAATTAGTTGTAAATTTTTTTAAATTTCAATATATTTAGTTTTTTGATTTTTTTGATAGAATTTAACTTACTCGATATGAAAGTCAAAATTTTAATAAATTTTGAAGAATAGAAATTTTAATAAAAATTTATTTTTTATTTACAAAAATATTGTAATCTTATTCTAATAGATAATTACATTACAAAAATTGTGAAAAAAAAATATCATTCACCTGTATATATATTTTTAATACAAAATTAGTACAATTTTTTAGGGTTATGCATGTTAAAAGATAAAAATAAATTCTTTTTTTTTTTGTGATTATACACAAACATGAACTCTTGATTGGCTTCTTTTAATTTAGGAATTTAATTAATATCTATTATTTTGTTAAAATTTAATTTTGATTAATTAATTGACTTAAATTTGTTTGACATCACGGATTCTTCAGTGTAAGTATTTTTAAAATTCAACTTAAAAATTCAGATTTTTAGATTGAAAATATTTGCATGGATTGAGTTGACCTTGAATTCTTTGATAGGTACATTTGCGAATTGTCTATTGTTCATTTTTCAAAACATAAAAAAATACAAATCAGCTAACTTTCTAATATTTTCTTGTAAATTTTCGTGTAGGTTTGTTTCATTGTGTTTCACTAATTGTGTGCAATACTTATAATGTATACTTTGTTGGTCCGTCCTCTTTAATCCTTAATATTTAAGATCTTTCAATCATAACCCGTTCACAAATTTCTGATGGCATTGCTCTACACTTGGATTTAGCACTTAATATACTCACCTCAGTTTGTTTTTCACTCATTCAAATTAAAAAATCACCACAATAAAAATGTACAATGGCCCAAAATAGACCTTATGTTAATTATTGATATTGCATATCAATTTAGTGTACTCTTATGATGCCAATGCTTCTTTCAAATAAGATTTAATGACCGTTCAAGTGATGTTCGAGAGGTAAAGTAATAAATCTTTTTGCGATCTGCTTGATCAAATTTATGGGTAGATCATATGTTACATATTTTTCAAGAGAATATATTTGATCCAATTATCAATTCTTTTGATCAATATAAAATTAATATCCAAAATTTGCATTTATATTACATTATCAAAAAATTTTGGTTCATCACAATGCAATTATCCTATTTGAAATATATATATATATATATATGTAGTTTATTGTATTTGAAATTCATAAAAGATCTTAATTTAAGGGTGCAAGTGGAAAGAGAAGACAAGTAAATTGAAGAGTAACTATTAGTTTAACGGTCTATTCTTCATATCTATTGGTGCTACTAAAAATGGGTCCAAAGAGGAAGTATTGAAAAAAAAAATGGGTGTAGTGAAATTTAGTTGTACAAAGAAATTCAATATTTGTTATTTATAAGTAGTTATTAAAGAGAATCTTATTTTAAAATATCCAAAAATAAGTATGTCTTTAATTCTAACAGTTTTGGGCAAGTCTGAATAAAAAGGTGAGGGTTTCTTGTAAAAAAAACACGATAAGGCTAAGGGGTGACTCAAATCATTAAGTTCAAAAAAACTAAAAAATACTAGGAAAGATAGGTTAAAAATTCCTAAACTTGGACACCTAGCACAAAAAGCTACTAATATTCTCCATGAGTTAGGTACAAACCAAGAGGGGGAGAGCTTGTAACTCTCATAAACCACTTTAAAGAAGGTGTTTAAAGGAAGCCTCAATCCTTTTTTGAGGCATTCCTAAAAGACATAGAGGATGCCTGGTCTATCTAATTAAGACCTCTCTTTAAAAGCAAGAATCACCATAACCATCGAGATGGAGATCTCGTAGATCTTTCTAATCTTAGTTAAGTCCTTATTTATGATGGTGGAAGGACCTAAAGTGTCTATAACTAACTAGGAATGGAAAATAAAATGCAGTAAAATGAGAACCTTAGATAAGAAAGATGAAGAATAGTAGAAGACTCTATGCTTAGGTGCAAGCTTTTCTCTTTAGGAAATTTAGAAAATAAAAAGATGGCAAGAGTATTTGGGTGTATAAAATTTGAGTGAAAAAGTGTGAAATAGATTTCAAAATGAAAAAAAATAGCTTTTTTAGAGAATTAGTAGTTCGAAAGAGCCGTTGAGCAAAGGTAAACCCTTCAAAGATGTTGCAACTGACATGGCAAAGGGTGGTGACATGGCACTTCACTCATGGAGGCGTTGTTGTTGACGAGGTGATGTTGTTGTGATAAAGAAATGATACTATTAATATGGCAATGTAATTGATGTGGTCTCATTGAGCATCACTATTAAGGTAGAATAAGTAGACTGAAGAAAGTTATCACTTGCTTAGTGGCTTATTAAATGATATGGCAAGACTTCATTGGGTGTTGCTACCGAGGTAGTTGCCAGATTAGAAAAGGCGAAGAAATAAACATAGTGACTTAGCGAGTGATGTGGTTACTATTAATGACATGGCACAGCTGGAGTGGTTGGCATACCTACACAATCAGTAGCAGAGCCAACATGACAAGTAAAGCTGGTGACGTGGTATGGGCACTCGAAAATTATGCACTTAGTAGTATTTCTGCCACTCAATGTTACCCAATTCTTCATCAAATTGATAGAAATTTAAGTTAAAAATTGTATAGAGGGAGCAAAATAATGACTGTAAATATCCTTGAAGTACAAAGATTAAGTTAAAAAATTAGAAAAATCAGTTGATGCAGCAATAACTGGCCTGATAATGTTGTTTTTAGGTAATTCATGAGGCTAACTATTCATCAATTAAGAAAATCTTCTATGCAATGGCTTAGGTGGCATGAAGGCTTCTCTAGTACTTGTTAAACCATATGACATGAATTATTGTCATGCTAGATCCTATAAAATACTAATTCGAAAAACCATTTTTATCAAAAAAAAAGTAGTACGATAGTAGTTTTTACTATTAAAATTTGACTTGATATATGTTTTTCAAAAGTCTATTAAGAGTGATGTTATATCTGATTTTTTAGCAAATCATGCTAGTAATGAATATCAATCGATAAATTTTAATTTTTTTTATAAAGATTTAATGACAATAATCGAAGAGCCATAGTAATATGGAGAGTGCAAATGTATTTCGATGGAGCCTTTAATATTCTCGGCATGGCATTGGGGCTGTTCTTAAATCTTCAAAAAGACAATGTTGCCCATTTACATCACGTTTAGATTTCATTTCAATCAAGAATATAATAGAATACAAAGCATGTATTATAAGATTACGTGTAGTAGTCAATAATGAAATAATTTACATGAGAGTCTTTGGTGATTCAGCATTAAGGATATATCAATCGAAGTGCAGTTGATGGCTAGAAATTAAGAATTAGTGAAATACTATTCCTTGATAAAAGAATGACCAAGAACTTTGAAGAGACTATCTAATATCGAGGAAAAATTTCATCAATAAATAGCAAAACCCATAGTTGTTCCTTTTTTTTCCATCTTTGAGAGTAAAAAATAAAATAAAGACTAAGAGATAACAAATTTTGCTTGCATTATTTTTTTTCTTCTCTCAAGTTTATTTCACTCTTAAAGAAAAATATTATTTTTTTATTTTTCCTTTTTTTTATATGTTACACAAGAGATTGACAAAAAAAAATTAATAATAATAAGACTTTCGTCACCTGTTGAATTCTTCCTCGATATTTGATGATAGATTCCATCATAGTTATCTGATAACTATCATTTATCACCTCATGATTGATTCTCATTTGAGGTCTTCTTAAACTACTACTGGAAGACTTGACCTTGGTAAGAAGTAGACCATGTAGTAGCATCTGCAAGGCCCTTTTGGATTAAAACTGATCACTTTTTAGAAGAGTTAAGCATAATGACATGAATTTAGAAAGGCAGACATAATCTAAAGAGGCATTAAGGTCTACTATTAGACACTCTTCCCAGGATCTCTTAAAAGTTTGAGACTGCTTTGAATAGGAGAGTCAAGGACAAGTCTGAAAGTATTTAAAAAGTCTCCTTATATTCAATCTCTTTTAAAATATAAAAAAGTTTGCTGAAGTCTTCTCAAGGTGAGTTATAGAAAAGTCTTTGTAATGGTGTAGGGTGGATATTAAGATATTAATGAGGAATTACATAGAGGATTATTCATTCAGCTATCTCCCTACTGTAATTATTCTTTCTTCAGTTTCTCCTACTTAACTTGAAATTCTAGTTTCATCTTTTTTATTTTTGCCTTAAGCTTTAAAGATTTCTTATTACGCCTAGATTTTCTATTGCTTAAGGGTGGAGTTCTAAACTGCCAACTCTGTTATTTTTTTTCTTACTTTTGCCAAGGCTTTTTTTACTTCTTGAAATATAGCTTCAGCTTGACTTTGAATCTTTTCTTTTTTAACTATTAAGGAATATATATAAATAATTTAGCAAAAAGAACAATAAAAGATTCAAAATCAACAAGATAGTAAAGTAGAACTGCAAAGAATCAATTGAATAAATATATACCTCAAAAATTAGAACATATCCTAGTACTACCTTTTTTTTTTTTTTTATTGGGTAATACTAACGAGGTAGTGGTAAGCAACATTGTCTCAAGGAAAATTCTTAATTCTTTAGGACTGTGGAGTGGAGGTGACCAATGTTGACTCCTATTGAGAAGAAAAGTCCACAAAGGTCATAATTTTGGATGGCACTCCTTGTTGAGATTTTGCATTCTATAGCAATAAGGCTGCCACCTTAACATTCTTTGAAGAAGAGTTGGGTGGTTTCTTAACCACTTCTTCAAACTTTTTTTTTCCCTATCTTAGGCATAACGAGAAGTTGATCTATAGGAAAAAAGAGTCATTTAAAGAGTGAAAAATGTAAAATAAGAATGAAAATGAGCTAACCAAAAAGAAAGAATGTCTGTGGTTCTGCTATGGGGAGAGACTAAGGGGTTTCTCTTAGGAATGGGAAGCCAGATTTCTTGGAAGTGTTAGGAGAAAAGTTTTAAGAAAGGTTAACTCTAAAGGAGAGTTTAACTCTTGAAATAAGACTGATTTTTTTTTTTAGGTAAAGTAGACTATTTAAAAAGGAAAAGTGGAATAAGATCTTTATTTTTGAAACTTATGTAAACTTTATCTACTTAAGACCCTGTGAAAAATGAAGACATAAGTAAAGTTTTTCTTACTTCTTGCTAAAATTTTTTCTGGCATCAATAAGGGTTTAATAAAGATTTAAGTTTGTGTTGTAATCTTGATTAGAGAGAATTCTATTCTAGAGTGCCTAAAAATAGGCATATCTCCAATTATTAACAGCCTTGGGCAGGTTTGAATCAAAAAAGGATGGTTCTCCTAAAAGAAAAACACTAAAAGATTAATGGGTAACCAAATCACTAAGTTGTTATTTAAGTTCAAAAGACATATAAAATACTAAAGAAAATATGACAAAAATTCTTAAATCTAGACACCTAACACAGACAACTGCTAATATTCTCTATGAGTTAGGTACAAGTTGAGAGGAGGAGAGCCTGTAACTCTCACAAATGAAAGTCCTAATTCCTTTTGAGGTATTCCTCAAAGACACAACAGGTGCCTAATTTATGTGATTAGGGTCTTTCTTTAGAAGAGGAAATCACCATACCCACCAAGATGCGTATCCATAGACCTTTCTAAGTCTAGCTAAGTCTTTATTTGTGATAGTGAAAGAACTTATAAAGTCCATAACTAACTAGGTATGTAAAATAAAACATAGCAGAGTGAGAACCTTATTTAAGAAAGATGAAGAATGGTGGAAGACACTATACTTGGGTAAAAAACCCTTCTCTTTGGGAAATTTAAAGAATAAGGAAATGATGAGAGTAGTTAGGTGTACAAAATGGTATGAAGAAGAGTAAAATAGACTCAAAAATGAAAGAAATAATTTTTTGTATAGAATTAGCCATTGGGAAAAGTCATTAGGCAAAGGCAAACCTTTTGAAATTGTTGCTATTGACGTAGTAAAAGGTGGTGACATGGCACTTCACTAATGAAGGTCCTGTTATTAATAAGGCGATGTTGTTGCCAACAAAGAAAAGAGACCATGAACATGGCATTATAATTGATGTGGTAAGATGTCATTGTGTGTCACTATTGAGGTGGCATAAATAGATTGAATAAAGGTATCACTTACTTACATGGCTCATTAAATGATGTGGTAAGACTTCATTGGTACTGTTGTTGAGGTAGTTGCCATATAAGCATAAAAAGAGTGAAGAAATGAACCTAGTAACTTGGCAGGTGATATAGCATAACTTAAGTGATTGGCAAACCTACATAGTCAGCAATAGAGCCAATGTGGCAGGCAAAGCTGTTGACATGGTAGAAATGCTCAAAGGTAGCACACTCAATAATGTCTCTGGGGCGATTCAAAGCATGATCAAAATGATAAAATAGACTATTAACATCCTTGAAATGTAAAGATTAAGCTAGAAAATGGAAAGAATTAGGTGATGTAACAGTAGCTAACTTAACAAAGATATTCTCAGGCAATTCAAAGCATGATTAAAGAAATTGACCAGAGAGTGTCATAATGAGGTTGAATTCAACAAAAGCAGCTTAGAAGAGTTTGAAATTAAAGATGGCAGAGCTCATAAAAAGGTAAAGTCTGCTGGGTGCACTATACCCATATGCCATTTTGATGTTAAAATGTGCCATAAAATTCTTATAAATAAAAGTCAAGTTTCAGTTTGCCAAACATGAACACATCAACAAGCTTACAGTTTTTAAAAACAAGAAAAATCTTTTCAAATCTCTTAAAAAGTTCATCCAGCAACTTTTATTTTTCTTTGAAATTTTCTTTTTTGAAAGAATTTCCTTTGAAATTCTTGTTTTTTTTTTTGTTCAAATCATCTTGAAGGAAAGAAAAGGAATACTATGCAAAAAGAATGAGACTTTAAAAGGTACTAAATTATTGTAATTTATCTTGTATCAAGTTCATAATTTTTGAATATAATCATTTTAGATTGAGTTAAAATTCATTGAAGTTTTTGGTTAAATTATCTTTTTTTTTTAATCTAGTTAACTTATGCAAATGAGGTAAAAACATATTATAGAATAAAACCATATTTTATAGTTATACTATGATTTTTTTATAAAATTTAATTTCTTTATAATAATACTAATACATATTTTTCAATCTATTATTTTGAAGATGAAAAGCGGTGAGTTAGTGCAAACCTCTTTCTTTTCTCTAACAAATGTTTTAGGACGTCAACATGGAATAAGTGCGAAATCTTGTGTACTTTGCTTAAAATACTCCTAAAAAGAGTTTCAAGAAAAAATAAATAGTGCCCATTTCAATCTTTTTAGAGGGTACTAGTCATTCTTCAATTATAACCAACTCTCAAATTTAGAATCTCATTCAAAACTAATTAAACTTATTTTATGTCATTGACTAATTCATCTAGAAGGATTGGTGGCACTCTTATCTTTTTCTCACGCTGCGAGTTTTCTTGATTGAAATCTCGGTTATGATACAAAAAAAATTCAAATTAAAGATGATTCAACAAATCTCCACAAAAAAATATTAAAAACAACCAAATTCAATGCTTTCACAAACTAAATCAAACTTACGTGTATGGTGAAGCCAAATACATTCTAATCCAACTCACAGTTTTAACAAGTTAAATTAATTAAGCTTTTTAAATATTAATTCATATAAAGCATATGGGCTAAGTAACGATAAACCAACCATGAATTGATTAATCAGATAGGCAAGGTAATGCTTAGTAGAATTAAAAGCAAACTACTGAGTCTATCCCTTTTTTGGTGCTATCAATGTTTGAAATAATTTAATGAAATACAATCTAGAAAATTTTATGACAATGAAGTCATGTATATCTTTCTATCCATATATATATGTTTATATGAATACATATTTATAGATTGAAATGATCAAATTATATAAACTAATTGAAATGATCCACATAAATAAAAGAAACAAAAAATACCCTTTAAATAAAGAGAAAAGAGAATATTGGGCACTTTATTGGATTTCAATGAAACAGAAACGAGAACCTTGCTTAAGAAGTTTTTGTAAAGTTCTAATTCGAAAGGCACGATTCTCACCTCAAAAAATAAGCTTACTATAGCGAGCTACATCCTTTGTTTTGATAATCTCTCTATAACCATTTCTGATAGCAACAACTAAAAATTGAATTATAACAAATTATGAAATGATAAAAGCATTGACATCTTCAAGCATAATGGTACTTAATTTCAATATGGAATAAAAGTTTAATCCCTAATATATTATATTACTTCTTTCAATACAATTAGCTTTTCTAGAATTGAATTGAGCTCAATTTTATTGAATTCAAGTTACCACATATCAAATCTGTATCAAATGGAATGAAGTCGGTTGAATCTATGTGACAACAAATTAAGTTTGGATCAAATCTGATTCGACCCATCTTCTTCACATCTGGCTTGTACTTGAAGGAAAGCTTAGTCTCTCATTTCTTTTTGTTCTTTTAAGGTCATGAGGCAATACAAATATTGAATGCATTTTTTTACTGGGCAATGAGGGCGGGTTACGTGGGCTTGCCACGTTATCTTGGCCCCACAGCTGTGGAAGTGGATTCGTGGCGGCTGGCCGGCTGGGTAACTGCCCCAACAACTGTTTTTTTTTTTTCCTTTTCTTTTTGACAAATTCTTCCTTCTTCCAACTAGGACAAATTTTATAATAAGACTTCTACATTTTAATTTGTTTAAAACCTTTTGTTCAAAACCTCACTTTCAGTTCTCTCCTCCTTAAAACCCTAATTCTTGGGCCGCACTCCTCCCTCATCTTCTCGTCGGACTAAAACCTCAGTGCAAAGGCTCCTCTCACAACTCTCGCCTCTGTAACGAAAATGGAGGGATCTGTGGAGGAAACTGCGAAATCGGTGTCCGATTTATCAATGAATTCCACTTCCCCTGACCCCACAGCTGCTGCTGAAACCCAGAGCAAAAAGTACGTTCCCTGAATTCAGTTCTCGTTCTATTTTTGTATCTTCGTCTCGTTATCATGCATTGTATAATTTGTTTAGGTTCCTTGTGATAAAAAAAAGAAGGAAGAAGTGAATGGGGAGAATATTAGCGAGATTATTTACGTGAAAATAAGCATTTCTTATTTCTTTTTTGCATTTCTTTTGTGTGTCAAACTCGGTGTTTGCCGTTTTTAGCTGGAATTTTTGATGGGTGCCTCAATTGTGTTTGTAGTGCACGCAAGAAGGAATTGAAGAACAAGCAGAGGGAAGAGGAAAGAAAGCGCAAGGAGGAGGAGAAGGCGAAACAGGTAAGGTTTTTGTGAAGGTTAATTTTTTTGTTTGCTTCTTTAGAATATCTAATGGAAATACACAGATGGAAAGAGTTCTGCCAAGCAGGACTGTTTTGCCTGTTGGTATCTCACCATATTGTAGTGCATTTTGCATTTGCTGTCGCTTTCAAATTTTCACAGATTAATTGTTACGCATTTTCAGTTCTAGTTTAAGTCCAAAGTTATATATAACTGAACATAACAAGATGGGATTTAGATGGGGATTTAGTCCCTTGTCAACAAAAAGGTTAGGGTTTATTAGTTTAAAGTTGATTGTGAATGTTTTAATACTTTTGAATTAGTAATTTATGTTCATATGTAGTTCAACTGGAGTGGAATTCGTATTTCATACCTTGAGGATAGGATTAAAAGTTGTCTCAACATCCATTGTAATTTTGCAGAATTTCTTGTCATAGGACCTGGTTCCTATTTGTACTCTGTTTTTTGGAGTTGCTTTTTACTGAATGAAAAGGGTTATAGTTTGTGCTTGCATTTCTGGTCCTGTCTGTCTACGAACACCAATTTATCATGCAGAAATAGATACAAGAAAGGACCTTCTTTTTCCAATTTTTTTGCACCTATGAGCTTAATAACAACAAGGTGACCTACTGGGACTTTCAGGATCTTTGTATGTGCATTGGTGATAAAGCCATACAGTATTATTAGTTATGTTTTATTTGCATCCAAGATATGCGTCCCATCATTGTAACTACTAATTCTTTATGGCACAGGTTTATATTGAAGAGAAAATTATTATATTAAAAAATAAATATTATAAATGTATAAAAAAATAATGTTATGAATATTCACCATTATTTTCAAAAAATAAAATTTTATTTATTTTGGGTATAATTTACTCTTATTTCCAAACATTAATCTTACTTTGGATAAATAGTAGATAAAAAAATTTGAAATTTAATAATATTAGATAAAAAGAGATGAGTGAAAACAAGAGTCAAGAAACAAATGAGAAACTAAATACCTAATTAGAAAATAATTGACATTGAAATGGTTAGCAAAATTTTCTGGCAAAATTATTCAATTCTCCTCAAAAATTGATAAATACTATCATTTGATGAACATGCCTTAATGAGTGAATGACAAAATAAGAATTAAAAAAAAGGTGAAGCAAACAAAAAATAATAAGTATCGGTAATAAGATCAAACACCATGCTATTTAATAAACACGTTAACTAAACAGATTCAGTAATTGAAGCAAATGAGGCTGTGGGTGAATAAATGAAACAATAAATCAAATAATGTGAATGAAGCAAATAAATAGAGAAGATGAAGCAAATGAGTTTGTATTAATTTCAATCTCATATGTTTATGATGAATAACATTATCTGCAAATCTTGAATTATTTTTGAATGTAATGAGTTTATGTCAATTTAAAAACTCTATAGTATATAAGTATACTTGTGTTTTCAAAAAGTTTTAATGTTTACATTGGCATCGCATAGATGCTAAGGTGAAAAAATTAAATGTTCACATCCGCGCTACGTAAATGCTGATATGGATGCCCTAAAGATCCACTTTCATATATTAGATGGAAAATCTGAATCCCCAAAGGAATTTATAAAATTATATAGCTATTTTCTTTTGTGATACTAAAGATTGATAGATTTGGTTCACTCTTTCCCTTTTATGCGTTTTGATTTGTTGCAGTGAAATTTTGGTGTGAGATTTTGGGTCTGTAGCGTACTGTAGCTGGTGGCATCAATTATGTGATTGTGCCTCATGATGAATAAAATATGTGGCTGGACTTGTTAATATATAGTTCATGTAATCAACGTTATAGCAATAGAGTAAATTTCTATCTGTTTTTTATTACAGGACCAATTATGTCCTCTCATTCTGTAATACTTCTAGGGAATGGCATTACCAGAAAATAAGAGGAACTTGCTGAAGGATTTGCATTGACTCACTTTGGTTGCCTTTTGAAATTACAGAGTGGAAGAGTAAAAGCAGATTCTTAAACAGAAGATGAGATATTGCAGTTTTATTTTACACTAATGCTATCATGGCAATTATGCACCATGGAAATTAGATGCGAGAAAACATTGTTGAACTTTTTTATTAGCTTTACTAGTTTTGAGTTCTCTTTAGTGTTTTCAAACATAATGATGTTTAATGAATGCAGAGGTGGTCATTCTTATGCCCTAGGTCTCTTGCATTGGTGCATAGAACATGCGTGCCTATAATTGTGTATGTGTGTGTACTGTATGTATATGTTATAAATGTGTATGTGTCCGTGTATGTTCCAGGAGACCATAGACATTTTATTTTCTCACTTTTGTTGATTAATGCTGGAAATGATTGTTGGTATCATGCTAAATCTACACTGGTCATCACTATATAGAATTTGGGGACACCTGAGTTTGGTGCAATGGTGCTTCTTCAAGCATCAGTTTATACTTCATTGTGGTCCTCATGGTAAATGCAATTTCATGTTTCCTCCAGGCTGCTGCTAAGGCAAGCTCCCAGAGTCAGAAATCTGTTGCAGCAGATGACGAGGATATGGATCCAACGGTACATCTTTTTCATCCTTAATATAGTTGGGCGTGTGATGACTGATATAATTTTTGTAAGTGTATTGCATGAGAACTTACTTTGATTGGTCTTTCTGATTTGTTTGTGATGCAGCAATACTTTGAAAATAGGCTGAAATATCTTGCAGCTCAGAAGGCAGATGGGGAAAATCCATATCCTCATAAATTTTATGTTTCCTTGTCTATCTATGAATACATAGATAAGTATGAAGGATTAGGCAATGGAGAGCATCTTGAGGATGTTGAAGTATCCTTGGCTGGTATCAATATAAGGGACTTGAGTTTCTGCTTCGTATAAGTTGTTCCAGTCATTTTTCCTTCTGTTGGAAACCTTATCTGTTTTCTTTATTCTAGGACGAATCATGAACAAACGGTCTTCCTCATCGAAGCTATTCTTCTATGATCTTCATGGTGGTGGTGTTAAGGTCCAAGTTATGGCTGATGCAAGGTATCTACTTGTTGTTTCTTCAGTTTATATGCTTTTTGCATGCTCGATTGTCCCCCCCCCCCCCCCCCCCCCCCCCCCCCCTCTTCTCTATTTTTCGTTCTTACCTCTGTTTCCTTTTTCTCCTCAAAAGACCAAAACAAGTTACACATTCTTGATATCATCAAGATCTAGTCTGTGTTGAATCTTTTCATCCGAATGGTTTAAAAATATGAAACTTTTGTTGTCTTTTCCTATAAATAAATGATTCTTTAGTTAATACTATTATCATTGATTTGTTTTCGCAAATCTTGTGTATTAGGTTTGCTTAACTGACCCCCCCCCCCCCTTTCCCCAACCCGGCTTTTTGGAGAAATTGTAGCTTGTAATTCTACTTATTATTTTTCTGATGAGATGCAATATGTATAGACACTTTTCAATGTGTATTACTATTATATATTCATTGTTTAGAATCCTATTCTGCCTCAAATTTTGGAGAATAAGGTTTCTCTCTTTTCCCCTCGCCCATCTAAATTTCTATTAGTCAAAAGCTATAGGAGGGTCATAAGTTTCATCTTAGGATCAGAGGTCAGAAATTCAGTTGTAATTTTGATGTAGTCTGGCAAAATATAACATAGTACCGTTTCTGTATGCACCTTTCAAGAGACACACAATCTCGTGCTTGGGAGTACGATTTCTGTATGCACCTTTCAAGAGACGCACAATCTCATGCTTGGGCATGTTGCATTTGTATTTGTGTATGGATATGTCATTTCCATGCATGTTGATTTGTAGAATTACTCTAGATTTGTGCATCTGCGTGCATCATTCTCCATTTATATATGAATATTCAGCCATATATACATAGGTTTTACAGAGATACCAATGAATTTGTTATATCATGTTTTAGCAGTTTATTTTTCACATTCTTTCTGAAATCAGGGTAGCTGGAGAGAACTCATTTGATTTAGTTAGTTGTGTTTTTTCTTATCTCTATCTCCATTCTTCCTATTTGTTCAGTTACTGTATCAAAAGAATTAAATAATTTTCCATTTGCATTCTACAGCAAATCAGGCATGGATGAAGCTAAATTTTCGAAGTTCCATGCTAGTGTGAAGCGTGGTGATATTGTTGGTGTCACTGGGTTTCCAGGTTTGGATACTGCAACTGTTTGGAATCTTGTTAATGTTTGTTAATATATTTTGTCCACGATATGGAAGAGAGTATTTATCTTGAGTAAAAATTGGTGAAGTTTGTAATGTTAATTTAACTTCATTAATATCTTCCTCATCTTGGATGATGAATTTCTTTCCTCAGCCACAGTATGACAATCATTAAATGAAACCTGCTTTCATTTAGTTGGGGTACCTATTGAATACTCTGCTTTGGGTGAGACTCCTGGTCTTTAAAAGTGAAGATCCATCTAGTAATTTTCTTTCTTTTCCTTCCATAAGCTTGTATCTTTTCTCTTCTCTATTTGTTTCTATAAACACACAAAGCTAAAGGTTAGTGAGAGGAAAGGGAGGAGGATAAATGAAAACAAAGTGACAGGAAATACTAACCCAATGTAACCCATGGGGCTTGTTTTATCATGAATGATGCTGTAAATAGTTGGTCTTGCTCTTTTTGAGCTTCTTCCTTATACTGACCAACTTTGTTCAAAATATTAATTTTCTTTCTTTCCCTTCCATAGACTTGTATCCTTTGCTTCTCTATTTGTTTCTATGAACATGCAAAGATAAAGGTCGATGAGAGGAAAGGGAGGAGGATAAATGAAAACAAAGTGAAAGGAAATACTAACTCAATGTAAATATTGGGTCTTGTTTTGTCATGAATGATGCTCTAAATAGTTGGTCTTCCTCTTTTTGAGCTTTTGCCTTAAGAGTGACCAATTTTGTTCAAACTTGACTCTTATATGCCAAGACTCCTATTCTGAGGATATTGATTGTCTGTTGATATTGTCTGGCTTGTCTTTGCGAGACGTCACTTGGGTTTAAGGTTGAGGATGGGGACTATGCATGGTCTATTTTCCAAGGACTTCTAAAACTATTTAACAGTTAACATGAAGTAGTGACTTTTTTACATTTTGGGCATAGATCCTCTGGACTGCATGCCAATGTAAAGGGCTGAAAGATTTATCATATCATCATGTCAGGTTCCTGTGTCAGTAATATTATGTCAGATTCTTGTATCAGTTATATGGATAATAGTACCATTATATTGATTGTGCATGAGCACATTTGCATGGCTATGAGTATCTATTCATCCATGCATGCATGCCTATCCACTTTGGTAAAAATTTGGCAGCTGTTTGAGTATAATTTCTAGTGTTTGTTATCTTTGTGAAGTTAATGGCTTATCCCTCTACAGTTGAATTTAGTCCTGTCCTAATTGTCATACATTACGATTCAGTTTATAGCTGTAATTTACTGTTCCTGATGTGCTTTCTTGTTGGACTATCACTAGAACGATTGTTTATGTTGAAGCCTGAGTAGAAGATCTTTTAATGAAAATTTGCTGTAAAATAATGTTACTAGATACGTTTCTGTTGGTAGATACCCAGAGAAAGACATTCATAGCCGCTTGATAGATGCTGTCATTTAGTGCTTTGTGTGGTGTGTTTAAATGGTCTTGCTTCTGTGCTCACTGTTCTTTCTTTGAAGTTCAATGCTGCTAGATAACTGACTGTAGACTTTTTGTTCATGCTCTTAACAGGACTGTATTTAGGTGTTGAGGATCTTGTTAATGTATCTGGCTGCATCTCAGTAGATGCTGTACTGCATTTTTTTTTCAAATCATATATGATTTTGTTGAATGTCATTTTCTTGGCACAGTGTTTTTAATTTTCATTCTTGGTACTAAATTAGCCTTTACTTGCTTCAGGAAAAACTAAAAGGGGGGAGCTGAGCATCTTCCCAAGGTCATTCACAGTTTTATCACATTGCCTTCACATGATGCCGAGGCAAAAACCTGGTCAGGGTTCAGATAATGCAAATGTGAAGGTGAAGAAAGTTTGTTCTCACTGACATGATGTTGGGTAGATAGCTTACTGGTGGTAATGCTCTATCTTTTTGTTTTCTGCAGAAAGCTGATGTATGGACCCCTGGCAGTCCCCGGAATCCTGAAACATATATTTTGAAAGATCAGGTATGATGAATATCCACAAGATTGTCAATGTTGTTTACGTTTTAGTTATTTTATTAATGTCCACTAATTTTCTGTATATGAAATTTGTTATTGCTTCGCGTGGGTTATTCTGCATATGAAGATTAATATAGTTTCTTTCCCATGGCCTTTGGACACATGTTGACAATCCTTGTAGCATGTCATTGAATAGTTTAAGCTTTCTGAGTAGTTATTCTGTCTCTGATATTGAATAATGTGGAGTTTTTCATTTTGTTAAAATTACATGTATACGACTTAAGGATGAAATTGTGACACTTTTGGACCTTGGAATGCTATGATTCATTTGTATAATTTATCTAAAACATGAGATCAACTTGAAATTGGCTGAGTGAATTTATGATGATATTGGCATAATGCTAAGAAAATGATGCTTAGCCTGATCTCGAAGTTGGTTACTTATCCTAACAACAAACAGGCAAGTTGAAAGTTTAAATGGGTCAGCCTCCCTAATTTTGAAGCGCAAAGCTTGGCAATAGTTAATGGATGATTGAGTCAGTTTTCCAGACACAGAATTTAACTTACCATTGATATCTACTGTTGGAATAAAACAAGAGGGACGTTTGGCCTCCTGTTTAACTGAACTTGCCATGAGGGAAGTGTACTTCCCTGTCTGAATCTTGCTGCATGGTAATTTAGTGTAATTTGAAGCTTGTGTTCTTGACATGATGTCTTTGGTAATTGGTCCCTTGAAATTGAGGGTCTTTCCATTTTGGGTTTCTTGTCTAAAGCTATTGGGTGGTGATTTAAATGTTGATTGACTTGATAAATTTTTCAATTTTACACTTCTAGATGCAAAAAAGTTGATCCATCCAAATGTTTATAAGTTTTTTTCTCCTTAAGACATGTTCCGGCTTGGCATGTAAAAAAAAGTTTCATGTTTTTTCATTATAGGAAACCCGATATCGGCAACGCTATCTTGATCTAATGTTGAATATGGAGGTCCGACAAATATTTAAGACGAGATCGAAGGTTATTACTTACATAAGGAGCTTTCTTGACAATCTTGGTTTCTTGGAGGTGAGTCTTTCTCTTTTAATTAGTTACTCTATTCTATTTGGATCTCCCTGCATGTAAATGTGTGTGTGTGGATACATTCTTACATGTATCAATATATGTGACTATATATTTATATATATATTTAATGTGTAAACTCCGTTTAGGTTGAGACACCCATGATGAACATGATTGCTGGTGGGGCAGCTGCCCGTCCATTTGTGACTCATCATAACGAACTGAACATGAGGCTGTTTATGCGTATTGCACCTGAACTCTATCTTAAGGAGCTAGTTGTTGGTGGACTGGACCGGGTTTATGAGATAGGAAAACAGTTCAGAAATGAGGGAATTGATCTGACTCATAATCCCGAATTCACCACCTGTGAGTTCTATATGGCCTTTGCAGATTACAATGACTTGATGAAGCTCACTGAGGAAATGTTGAGTGGTATGTGGCGGAATTTGTGTTGCTTGGATACTTGATTTGTTTCCTCTTGTTGCATTTACAGTCTCTTTCTTTTTAACTTAAGCACTTGCAATTTTACCTTGATGTTTGTTACTTGGAAACAGGGATGGTTAAGGAACTTACAGGTGGCTATAAAATCAAATATCATTCAAATGGGCTTGATAAGGATCCAATTGAAATTGACTTTACTCCCCCTTTCAGGTTTGTGCATCATATATACCCATTGTGCATAATGTAAAATGAATTACCATGAAAATCTCTTTTGGGATAACTCATTTGTCGAACTTCCACAGGAGGATTGATATGATAGAGGAGTTGGAGAAGATTGCGAAACTCAACATACCAAAAGACTTGTCTAGTGATGAGGCCAACAAGTACCTGGTGGATGCATGTTTAAAGTTTGATGTCAAATGCCCTGCTCCTCAAACAACAGCTCGTTTGTTGGACAAAGTAATTCTTTTGAAAATGATTCTTTTCTTTTACTCAAATTGATGAACATGAATTGAAGCATTTGCTGGCCTTTGTGTTTTAGTCTTAAAGTATTGACCAAGAATGTATTCAGAAGCATCCACTATTAGAACCATTTCTGTAAGATCCAGGATAAAAGTCCTAGGTTATTAGCATAACTTGGTTGGTTTACTTCTATAGGTATGAACAGGAGTCAGGTTATATGCTGATAAGCTCTGGTGAAAAGCAAGAATCATAGGCTTAAGGTGAGAGGGTTTGCATATGTTGGAGGGTGAAGTGTCTAGATGAGCTGGTTAGGGTGTGATGTAGAATGTGCTTCCCAACTCCCAAGCATGCCGTGTTCTTCTATCTCTTATTGCTATGTAGTTACATTGATTTATATTTTAATATGTTTTTTTAAAAGAGCATTTTTGACTGACCATATATATTTGTATTAAACTTGTCTTCACATTTGCATGTCTGGTAACTGCGGTTGGGTTTTATTTATTGGGTGTCTTAAATTTGTCTGGCCATATAGTGAACTCGTCTTCAACATATGCACGTTTGGTAACTGGGTTGGGTGTTTTATTGGGTATATGTCACTGCTTCCCATGTTGAACTTATTCCATGTGTCTTCAGATATGCATAATTGTTAAATAAGGCTTGCTTTTCCATTCGGTGTCTGATTAGTGTTTCTTTCCTGCTTACATGTTATATATGGAGATGCATTTGAGCATGTTTTTTGTGATAGAAGATTTATAAACCATATTTGCCAATGTTTGATGTGTTGTGTTCTTATAGCTTACTTTTATTTGGTTGCAGCTGGTGGGACACTTTCTTGAAGAGACCTGTGTAAATCCCACTTTCATAATTAACCATCCTGAGATAATGAGTCCCTTGGCCAAGTGGCATAGATCGAAACCTGGGCTAACAGAACGTTTTGAATTGTTTGTCAACAAGCATGAAGTATGCCCTTCCAATTTGATACTTCAGTTTCTTTTTCCTATTTTAGTTTTGTTTTTCTTTCTTCTTTTTGATAGGCTTTCTGATCCATGTGCCTCGTCATTTTGAGCTGCAGCTTTGCAATGCGTACACTGAGTTGAATGATCCTGTGGTACAGCGTCAACGTTTTGCAGAACAGCTCAAGGTATCACAAAAAGATACAAACTGCTAATAGTAGCATCCTATAATGATTATTTGGCCTTGAACTGATGTGTGGTTTGAATCACAGGATCGGCAGTCAGGTGATGACGAAGCAATGGCTTTGGATGAAACATTTTGCACAGCTCTTGAGTATGGATTGCCTCCTACTGGCGGTTGGGGATTGGGTGTTGACAGGCTAGCTATGTTGTTGACTGACTCACAGAATATCAAGGTATTTGCTCTCTCTCTCTCCCTCTTGTCCTTGCTTTTGCTTCCTCAGCAATCAATCACCATCTCTTTACCTTGTCGTGTTACAGGAAGTTCTTCTCTTCCCAGCCATGAAACCACAGGATGAACCATCTGCTACTAACTAATAAGGTACTAGATTTTCGTTTTTGGCTCATCTATTTTGTTTTGTTTGATTCCTTCAAATAATGATATTCATGGTTGTGCATGCGAACATGCACGTGTATATATGCATGTCTACATATATAAGATGGAATTCGTTATACGGCAGGACGTTAGTTTTCCTTAACCTGATGACCCATTATTTAGTTCTGGATTTTTTTTATTTTTTATTTTTGTTCTCTATCCAAAGGACGTTCTGTACTCTGTATCTTGTTTGGATAGTAACAATTGGTGCATTGTCTGTTTTGGCAGCTATGCAGCTATTAAGAGTTTAGATGCTGAAGTGTGCTTGTGGCAGTTCTAGAGGTTTGCAAGCTGGCTCATGGTTAAATTGTCTTAGGGGGATTTAAGTGTGACCTTTCTTATTTTTAATCAGTTGTTAACTCCACCAAAATGCAAATCACCTTGTATTTGTTTAGAGTTGTAATGATTTTATGATCATCGAAAATTACAAGATAGTGTACGGTGTAATTTTTTGACATCATTACCTATTTAGAAAGAACGAACTTTGATATTCAAGAAACGGAAAGGAAAAGAAGAGGCAAAAAGTTTTGAAAAGAACTTGTAAATTTTGATCTTAGTGTGGTTAAGACTTGGGTGGGGTAGTTATTCTAAACAGAACAAATGTGCAGTCAAAAATAGAATTACCAGGTTTTGAAGCACCATGGTGGTGCTAATAGAGGTAAATTCCCTGAGCCTGTGAAAGGTAGAGAACTCAAGTCTGATTGCATGACAATGTGATTGCACCCTGGGGAGTGATTGTTTCATGTAAGTTTCTCTGGCAATTATGTGACAAATGTAAGATTGATTCTTTTGTAGAGCCTTGTTTCATGTATGAGTCTTTTGACAGCAAAGTTTGTAGCAGCTTTCTTTCGGGTTGTTCTTGACAAGATTTGAACTGCTCATAGGTGGCTGTTAAAATTGCTTAAGTAAACTTTTCGGCCCACTAATAAAATATAAGTGAGGTTCTGAAGTCTATGAGACTGTTAAATTTCTTTTTGAAATTGCAATAAAGAAATTAGATTCTAGGATCTTGTCCGTAAGCTATAATGTAAACTTTGAGCAGAAATGTTAGGTTTGGGACGAGTTAGTTCTGGGAGATACTAGCTTCTTGCATCTAAACTTTGGTTGATGCTACTCGTGTTGAGGCTCTGTACGAATTGCTTGCTAACTGTGACTGTTCAGAAGTGTATCCATTTTTACCTGCTGATCAATCTGAAATAAGTCTGAAGAGTGACTAGGGCACCAACTTGTTCTGGGTAAGTTTATGTTTTATATAAAGATTGAAGAGGAATGATGCGATAGTGGAGATAGAATGGCCATATAGGACCTTTTAGATATCAAGAGATCCTTCTCGTTGTAATTAGTGGAAGTAAAATGAGTACAAATAATGCCATTCCATTTGCATAAGAGTCAACAATTTCAATTGTGTTTTCTGTGAGATTACACTTCCTTGGTATACAAAAACCAGCTTAAAAGGCATTTCATGATATTACAATAATGTCATCAACCTTTCTGGCATCTCCAATAAGCATGACGTGTATATGGCACCTAACACGTGGCATGTGCATTTGTCTGGAAGCCTTAATGTGATCTTTTTATGAACATTTTGCTTTTGCACTGATGGCTAATGGGACCAACGCGAGAGCCCTTTCAAGTTAACTTGGTTCCTTGAGAAGCCTTTGAATAGATATTGTTTTGGGTTAGTGGAAGCCTAGCATGGATTAACAGAATCAAAGACTGCAATTGTACGAAAAGTTAAACACCTATGATTGGAAATTTTGCAACTCATGGCCTTATCTTATGGCGTACCTCTCTATTTAAGGCAGTTACCAATTCACTCTCAGGAATCCATAGAATTGGGGATAAAACTTTGACATATTATACAAAAGAGATAAGGTAAGTACAAAGAAAGATCTTTTTGGATTCTCTTTGCTTCTCATCATCTCTTGCTATTCAATCTCTCATTATACTAACTAGCAAAATCTAACATTTATTTAGATCGATGTGTTATGCACTCAGAATACGAATCTTAGTTTTTGTTTTATTTCAACCCCTATTTTGATGGCTTATGAGACCTCATATTCCGTGAAGATATAAATTATTATGATCTTTCTCATAAGTTCTTCTAATAATAGAACTTGTTTTTTTCCCCCACTTTGGACGGTCAAGAGCAGAGCAGTTGATTGTCTTCGTCTCCTGTCTTCTCGTGATGGATTTGGGCCGTTTTTATGTTCGGCTTAAATATCCTTTAAATGTTAATGCATTGAGTCGCCCGTATCTAAGAAAGCATTTCCACAATGACATTGAAGCTTGATGTCATTTTCACCCAAATATCGAAATGTACTATGTAATCTATAACTAAAAACTTGAATTTGATTATTTTAATTAATCCAAACTTTCAAGTGGCCCAAAAAGTTTTCACTAAGCTTATCTTATATACAAAAGAGAAAAAAAAGAAATAGAAAAAGTGATAGATTTACAAATTATGATATGAGAGTTGTAATTTTAAAGTTATGGTTTAAGTAGAGATTATTAGACACTTGCAAGATACGATGAATTATTTGATGTATTTTGCAATTGTAGTTGGCCTGATTACCAATTAAAAGAACATTATTATAAGTCATGGCATGAGGTGCAAGTGCATTAAAACCTAATTAACTAGTTAATCTTTGTGCTTTATGGTTACATAGCATTCTCATGCATGATATCATGCCGGCTCATAAAACTTGTTTCGTCCATAAATGCTATTCCCACAATTTTTAACAAGACATGGGTTTGGTCCACATTATTAGAAAAATCATTTGTACAATTTTCTTCTTTAGCTTAGTCAAATTCCATTAAATCCATTTTATTTGATTTTGAGTTGAAATAAAAATGTCAAAATTACATCCAACCCAACCGGTAGAATGTCAACCATACTTGATTTTGATGATTAATGTCAAGAAAATGCAACTCTCCATTCCTTCCAGGAGTCAGCCATAGCAAAAACTAGGCAATTTCCTGTTTATTGTTTGGTAATGGAAGTTCTTCATCTACACATCTTTTCCGGGAAAAACAAGGTAATTTTGGAAGTCTTCATTTCTGATTGGCTACAGGAGGTGCCGTGCGAGATCTTCAATCTCTCATTGAATGGTTTTGAATGACAAACTATGTGCTGTATGTAGCAGGGTTAGTGTTAAATAATTATGGCTTTAAATGGACTAAACAAGGACTAGTGCCATAATTAGGTCAGCTTCTTTGTTTATAACTTGATGACCACCTGAATACATATATGGTAAACTGTCCCCCTGAAAAGGGAAGGGTCATGCATTGCATATAGAGTATAGCATATTGAAGCACAAAAGGGTTGTGCGATCCTTGCCTTATGGGGAAGACTTAAGGAGTTGTCGCCCATTATTTGACCTTTTATATCCAACTTAATTAATATAGATAAGATTTTTTTGGTTACACAACTGAACTTATTTCAAAATTTCTTAAAATTATCAATTTGTAAGATTTGAAGATATGAATCAAAATTCTTTATTGGTACTAGTTTTTTAATAAAGAGTTATAAGAATATTTTAATAATTTACAATATTAATAGAAAAATTTAAACTATTAGTTTTGTTAAATTGTCAAGTATTATAATTTTATTAAAAGTTTATTGTAACTCAAACAGTGTGATTCATGCAATAAACTAACAGATTGAGTGTTTACATACAAGAATAATTATTTTAGGATGGTGAATTCGAGGAGCCATGCTAAATGAGGAACCCAAAATCTACAAGATAAGAATTGAAAGAAAGAGAATGGCTACCAAGAAGAACAAGCAGATAGTGCAAAATCCTGTGGAGCCCAAAGCATATCCCCTAGGAGCAGTTGATAGTGCAAAATCCTGTGGAGCCCAAAGCATATCCCCTTGGAGCAGTTGATACTTGTTGTGAGGAAAGATAGGCAACAAAGTTCCAAAGCCCCACTAAGGCAAGTGGGATTTGTGTACTTTTCCATATTCTCCCTCTTACCATCTGAAGCCTTGCCTGATGCAGAGTATCCAACCTATATACCGCAGCAATAGCCCATGAAATCTTGAAGGATGAATATTAATTCTCTCTCGGTATTTTTCACAAACATGTCATGCTCATATTCAAGAATCTCAATAATGAGCAAAGGCTAGCTACCCAAAAGCACCCACTCAAAAAGCAATGGTCGAGAGAGATGGGTGGGATAGTAGAGATGCTAGCTAGGTAGGGTTTCTCTAGTGGGCAATAATTCCACCATTGATTCCATACTCATTTGGTCAAAAAGTTTTCTTTTTTCTTGGGTATATCTGGGGTCATCAACATTGTATTGAATGTGGATGGCTATATCTGCAAGTGTAAAATGTTCTCAAAGTGGTGTGGTAGTGGAGAACTCAATCATTCAATAATCAACAACATGCCATTAATTTGCATATAGTACTTACCATGTTCATGCCCCCTTCTATGCTTTTCTTGTCATAGTTTAGCATTTCAAAAAGGAATTCAATGAAGAACAGAGAATGTCCCTATACGAAATATATATAGGGTGTGACAGCCACCTAACTTTGAATTGTATGTCACATTCAAGGGCTTTAGAAGAGGATCCGAAAAGGGCAATGAGACCTGAGTCTGAGTCTGAGAATGACACAAAGACAAAGCTAGCTTCATAGGTTTCTCCAAATGAAGGTCAAATCCTATAGAAGCTAAGCTAATTATATAGGGTGGGATGAATATGATAATGGATCCCACTTTGTAGAAAAAATTGATCCATAGACATAGACCCACTGGTGAGATTCAGTTCTCCAAAGTTATCGCAGTCATGTCAATGACAATTAGATCATTAGAGCCATATTCCAACATTCTTTCCCATTATCACTTTATGCATTTTCTCTCCATCTGATCATGTATATGCCGCCTTAATTTGCCTGATTAACTGGTAAACATTTTTCATTGAAAACCAGGAATTCATTCTTTTTACAAAACTAATAACCCATTGCTACTAACTTGTCCAGGGAAAACAACTAAAGAAATATATCATTTTCAAAAGTGCAATGCTCAGCAAAATATTCTGATTTTAATATGATTGAAATTGGATTTTTTTTTTGTTTATATATTTATATCTATCTGATTTTTCATCTTTTTAAAAGATGATAAACTTGTTTCTTCAGACAGGTAAGACAAACTGATCTGATTCAGAAAAAAGAAAGATAAAAGAGAGAGAGAGAGAGAGAGAGAGAGAGAAATAGGCACCAGAGAAAAAGAAAGAGAGATTGGAGAGAGGGAAGAAGAAAAATTGCATTAATCTATTATCTCAGTTTTGATTATTTTTTCTTTGTTCTTCTTTTTCTAATGATGTTTAGGCTTCTTGCTTATGGAAAAAGTTGATTTACAAATTAAGAAACTAATGACATGAAGCCCTATTTTATGTTATGCTAAACATGATATAATATTAAACATTAATATAATTTAATTTAATTTACCCTCTATATATACATATAAACAAGAAAATTTTAGAAACATCCATCTACATGTCACTCTTGTTATTTCAAATATTTTTACAATTTACATTTTAAATTTTATTGATATTGATAATCTTTATCTATATAGTTACACATTTAAATCCAATGACATTTATCTACAAAAAACATTAATTAATTTTTAGATTGATGATATTTTATTTTTATGTTTAAAAGTAAGTAAATGTATGCTTTTGAATTTTAATTGATTTAATGATAATATTTAATATAAAAATGAATTTAAAGTTGAAAAAATTTTAATTTTAATTTGTTTTAAAATTATTTATATATAAAAATATCTATACTTTAATTTATCAAGATATGTTTGACTTTAATTTAGTACTAATATTAATTTTCAAATGAAAAGTTTTAGATTAAGAATCATTTATAGCTTGAAATATTAAATTTAAGAGTTAATATTATTTAAAATCTTGAGTTTTACTCTTTCTCTTTAATCAAACTTTAAGTTTTAAAATGTATATAAATTAACAGATCATGATTTGTCAATCTGAATCAAATTAAATTTTAATAAAAATTTTTAAAATTAAATACATTCAAATTAAAAACCATTTACAATGAATTTTGACTTAAAAATTTTCATAAAAGTAAAGAAATATTTCATGTAGAACCACAAAAAAAAAATTCAATTTTTTTCAATACTGGAGTTTTAAAAAATATGTTATCAAAAATTAAAAAAATTTATTAAAAATAGTTCATTGGTTGAAAATTATTAAAATTTTACAAATAAAATCAAAACGGAGTTTAGAATCTATTTTAAATTATTTTAAAAGTATTTTAATAATAAAAATATGATTAATTTTTCTTAATTATTTTCATTACGATTCAATTTGGATAAAATTGATAAGTAAAAATTTTGTTGAAGACATTTAAAAAATTAAGGTTTGATTGAAAAGAGAATATAAAATTTAGGGTTTAAAATAATATTTACCTTAAATTTAATAATAAGTTTATTCTATTGACCATTTTATATATAATTCTTTTAACTCTTTCAAGGATAAGAAATTTGAGATCGTATGTTTATAAAGTTGAAAACTAAAATTCTTTTGTTAGATTTATTTTTTATTACATCATTTTCAAAAAATTATTAGATTTAAAAGATTATCTTTTTTATTTTCTCATTGTATTATATATATATATATATTAAATTTTTTAAGTGATCATGTGAAAAAAGCTCATTATTTTTCATTAACTATATCTCATGCTCTTATGTTTTAATATTTTATAATAATGATAGTTTGTTTGTTTGTTTCTTCACATCATAAAGAAAGAATTTTATGTGCTTTTTTTTGCTTTCTACCTTGAAATGTTTGTCTCTTCTATTCTTATTTTCTTAATTGAGTAGAAATTACATTTTTATTAGCTTTGGTAGAATGATCGATCTACATTTTCTTAAAATGATATTATTTTTTAATCTTTTTATATTTATTTCATTTGAATTTAAAAATTATAACATTATAATTTAATACAATAATCTTTTTCTTAACAAAAATATGACTTGATTTATTGTGAAAAAGTTTTACTATAAAAAATGTCATTTATGGAATACTGAAAATTATACATTAATAATATAATATTATTATTAAAAATAATTTTATTCTATGTACTATAAATCATATAAATTTTATTTTAAAATATAATTTTAAATTATCCTTATGCATTGTCACGGTTTCAAACTAGTTTTATAAAATAATCAAATCCTATTTTAGGTGCTAAATAAAACTTAAATGAACAAACTAATATGTATATATATATATATATATATATATATATATATATATATATATATTTGAAAAAGACAAGATAAAAGTTGGATGATTATTCATTCTTAATGGTGTCCAAAGATAACTACAAAAACATTTGAAGTATGACAACACCAATTTTCTTTTTAAGAAAATAAAAAAAAGTATGAGATAAAATTAAAAAGAAAATGCAGTGCTCATTAAAAAACAATTAAGCTAAAAATCATTTTAAATTTTAAATTTTGCTCTTTCTCTCCAATCAAATTTTGACTTTCAAAACGTATTTAAACAAATATTAATTTATTGATTTTATTCAAAAATTATAAAAAAAATTAATAATATTAAAATTATTAAAATATTATAAAAATTACTCATATAAATTTTGTGTTTTATTTTAATTTATCCCACCAATGATGGTAGCTGCCAAAACTGATAAGTGATCACCATTATCCCATTGGATTCATTCCAATGCTCAATTTCCTATCATTCATAGTAAATGAAAAATAACCTATCAAGCTGAATTATCTGAATTTTTTTAAAAAAATCAAAAATAAAAGAAAGTGATAATATTTAACAAAAAGAAAAAAGGAAAAAAACAAAAGAGGATGTCCCAATTGGTGACGGATGAAATTGGAAGATGCACGTATACTTACGTACATTGGTACATTTTTGTGTTAAAAAGTAGTTTAATTATAAGAAGAAGCCAATGATGCTAATAATGCCAACCTGTGCAATTACAAGAAAAAATTTATAGGCTGTGACCAAGTGATGAACCGTTGGCTTGTAACTATCAAATTTTTTTTTAAAAAAAAAATTAAAAATAAGTACTTCAAATTGTTAGGTAGGGTGCACCGCATGCATTAATCAATTTTATATATAGAATCACATGTGGAGATGTTCATTGGTGCCTTTGGCAGATTGCATTATTAATTTATTATAAGCTTTGGCGATGTGAAACTGTCCCCCGGCCCCGCATCTTCATGCTTTGAGGTTCGGCTTTGGCGTGATATATAAAGGTTGCCATTTCAAACGTTTTAATTAATTAAGAAAGCTCAATTTTTTAAAAAATAAATAAATATTATGAAAAATCTTAAATTTAGTCAAAAATTGATGAGGGAGTAGCTTGACTAAAATAGTGTAATTATCTTGTTAATTATATACTTAATTAATATAAACACAGCATGCTATACATTATATATATAATGATGAAAAGTGTTGAAATTGAAAGCCTGGCGTGCCGTTAGTGCTCTAACGTCTTCCTTAATTAATTAATTAATTGGTAGAAAATTACTTTGATTATGATATATATATATATGTCCGTGCTAAACCTCTTTGATTAATCCTAAAATAAATGAATAAAAAGATTAGTTGCCATAACATTGCAAAGTTGACCCGTGCCCCCTAAAACAAATGAACACTCTTTTGTCATCCCAAAGGTCCATTTTGGAACATTACAACCTGAAAAATAAGTCTACTTTTGCATACTAAAGCATATAATATATACAATTTTAATATTAAATACTTTATGATATATATATATATGTGTGTGTAATAATATGGTGTTACAATGGATTTCAAGCCACATATGAAGTCAATCGTTTCGCATAGCCAGTAAGGTCGGTCCAAATTAAACGCCAAAAGATTAGACAATGCCGCAAAATTTTGTACATGTGAATCACTATTTATGTATGTTTGGATAGGACCACCTTCTTTCAATTACTTTGTCTCACCCTTTCGTTTGCTCCAACGGCTATATATTAGCTTTTTTTATTTTTTTTGAAATTGGCTCGACATTGGTTAAGCAATTATTCTGTTGGTTTGTTTTAAATGATCACATATATATGGTTATAATTTGTAAATATATGATGGGAGAGAAGGGTGTTTTAGTCATTTTGTGCTTGGTTCAATTATATATCTTAATGTGCATATATTACATCCGGTGACGTAATTGAATATTAATTAACTAGCAAAGTAACGATAAGAAACGGCCTCTCTGCCTCTAGATTAGGACATGAAGGTACAATTTTAGCTAATTTTATTATTTACGTCTTAATGAAAGGGACATGAGCGCTGAATATCTAAGTTCCCTTACGTGATGGGTCATTATGTTTGATTTTAATTTAATCATATAAGTTAAATTAAGTGAATAATTGCTATTAAGTCTTCTTTCTTGTTTAGCCTTTTTTTTTTTATATATATATTAGGTATTTATAGTTAGGGTGTTGTGGGTCAGTTACCAATAAACCATATAAATTAGTTTTTTTTAAATTAAATTTCAACAGTGCAGTACTACTGTTATCAGCGTGACATTTTATATATTTATTTAATTATTTTAATATGTTTATATGATACCACCTTACCAATAATGATATTTTTAATTTTAGAACCAAGTTGAAAGAGTATAGCTGAATGAGGATTGCAATGACTTTTAAAATTATGAGATCATGAGGATTTAGTGTCATTAACACAAAACCGCAACTATATAAATAGTACTAATTCACCCATATATATTTTTTAAAAATAATATGTCATACTAAATTTACTAAAATAATACCAAAGCTTATATTAAGTTATACATATAAGTTCACTCTAGTTACGATTTTTTTTTAAATTTTTTTTAAAATATTTATGTTACTATTTTATTATTTTATTTATATGTATTCAGTGAAAAATCTAATTAGTAGATGAGAGATCGATAATAAATTCTTTAAAACTTTAAAGTGAACGATCGAAAAAAATCTATAGTAACCTTAAGGGGGGTTAAACCCTAAACTTAATTAACCTACAAGTTTGACACTCGCTTAATAATAAATCAAATCCCTTAACGTTATCTATGTTGTCACGTTTAATCTTTCAATTTTTAATGTTTTAAAACATATTTATAAATATTTTAAAAAAATTTAAAAGTAAAAAAATTCAAAATCCAAGATTCTAATCAAAATTTTAAAAATAATTGAAAGATCATAAAATAGATGAACAAATAAATAAATGTCAAATAATATTTCATTATTTGATTGAATAAATTTTAACTTACTTTTAGATTCCCATTTGACAAAAGCTTACGTCCATTCTCATTATTCCACCTTAGGTTCAAAGATAATCTTATTGCAGTCCTCAAATCTTTCAATCGATGTAATCGTCTAAGGTATCGCTTGGTATACATGGGTCATGATGAGATTTCGATTGATGGAAAAATGTAAGATTAGACTATTTAATCTTAATCTAAACTTTGGTATGTACCACACTAATTAATTGGTAGGAATTAGTACTATATGAGGTTAAGGTGAGATTAAATTGTAAAAGAATCTCCTATACGATTCATTAATTTTTTGTATAATTTTTTGTGTGAAAGTTTTAGAAGAATTAATTTTCATAGAAATAACCTTATAATATATTGAAAATGTCATATATAACATAATAAAATAGTAGATTATAAAATTTATACAATATAATATAATTTTCTGGTAAGATAAAAAAATTAATATTTCAAGTTATTTCTTTGGAAAACACTAACCCAATTCTTGGAGTTTGTTAGTCCGACCAGCTCCGTTGCTCAAATTAGTCACTAATAAAGGAACTATTTTATATCAAACTCATCTTATAATTATATGTATTATTCAGCATGAAATAATATTTCTTATGGAAATGTTTTAAAGCATGTCTATTAATTAAAAAAAAGTTAAATTTATAGTTATTTTATATGATTTTTAAATAATTTAAAAAATTAAAAGTTTTAATAAATATATTATCATAATTATTAAAATGTTTTTTATTGACTCGGAACATATAACATATGTGAATTGAATTTTTAAATTTCATCTCAGTAAATATTATATGACTGAGGGAAAATATTAAAAATATATAAAATATTTATAAACTTAATGTAATTTTAGTTTGGTGTGAACATAATAATGATAAACAATAACCACGTGAATAGCTAGGGGGACACGCGGCAGAATTTAAGTGGACAGTAGATTGTGTTAATTGGACTGTCACGGTACAGTGTTGACAGTTCCTTAACGACCTTTATAACGGTCAGATTAGGTGGAGCACCACTGGGTGCTGGCACGATTCCCCGTAACATTGAACTTGGTAACGCATTTAATTTAATTTAAAATTCAGATAGTTCAGCAAAGTTGACTGATTTCACCTGGCTTGGTATTTAATGGTCTCACTGACATTTTATGACACTGTTAAATTATATGTATTATATCTTTTAAATTGGTTGCTGCAATTTTATTCAGGTTTGTTATTAAACATTTGAACATCATACAGTATATTATATCTTTTTAGATAGCTCATCGTCAAAAATTGACAGGCTAAAAATTAATAGGTTTTATTATTTTTAAAAAAACTATGCATATGTACTCTTGAATTAATATTTGTGATGTGTTTATTAATTAAAAATAAAAAAATTAAAAGTAAAATATAAGAATGAATCTCGCATTTTTATAATTATTTTTATCAGAAAATAAAACTAAAAATATGTAAATTTTATGTGATTTTAAAGTTAAAGAAGGAGAGTGACAATCCCAATCTTTTATGATATTGGCACTCTCATTTAAATTATTATTTTATTTATTATTTTAAAAATATTTAAATAAAATAAAAAAATAACAAAATGTCTTGATGGATGATATAAATTTATTAGTCATTTTTTAAAAATAATTATTTATTATTGATAAAAAAATTAATGTTTAATTTTTTATATTTAATCTATTTTAAAAAGGTATAACTTTAAATAATATTTATTTATATATTTTTAATGTCATAATAATTATTAAAATATACAATATTATTTTTAATTAAAAATATACAAATTTAGTTAAAAATATATAAGTAAATTTATGATACTTCCTTTTGATTTCGAGTTGAAGTTAACATTGGAATGGGATTCTGATTTTGATTTTGATTTTTAAAAGCAAATTAAATAATTTATTCTAAATCTGGTTTTTCATTTTGAATCATGTAAATTCTAATTTACACGTATTTCAATTTATAATTATTTTGATTTAATTTATATTACTCATTTTGATTATTGATAAGTGAACATGTCATTGATTCATGATAATTTTCGAGAATCCTGATGATTAACTGGTAAAGAAATTTTAAAAAGTTTAGATTTTTTTTTTGTTTTTCACGTTTCATGAAAAACTAATATTTAATTAAATATTATTTAAATGATAGATTTAATTTTTTCATAAAATAAAAACTTAATTATTTTGATGGAGATTGAAATACCTTCTCTTAAGTTTTTCTTTTTTTTTTTCTTCATCTACACATTCACAGATATCGTGAATATCTCTGATACTATTATATTATAGTGATATTATCAAATGTTTGAAAAGTTACTTCTCTATTTCACTTTTGTTCAAGTTGTCAATTTTTTTTTCATTTATTTTTTACATGAATAAGTTAAAATGAAGTACTAATTAATAGTCTACTTGATATTTTTTTCATAAAATTAATACGAAAGGTTAATGTAAACTTTCATCTTATACATTATTATTTAAAAATATAATCTAGAATTAGGATCACGGCAAGCCTTATTGAGTTATGTACTATTAAGCAGTGAATAATATGTGGACAGATCTATGAAGATGGACAAGCATGGGATAAAGCTGAATGAGTTGTTCAATCATATGGAAAGAATATGGAGTTGGCAACAGTTTCGGACCACCTAGCTTAAAGAAGAAGACCCTAAGAGAAGAAAAGTTAACAGCATTCAATGTATACAAAATCACAATGATGCAAATGGAGAACCAAATTAACGAGGTTTTTTTTAAAGAAAAAATTATTTTTCTAATGTATTCACCTCAACTAATTCATCTAGTATTGATATAGTATGTAAGACAATTCAAACCAGGCTAATAAATTCCATGCTGGAGCATCTTCATCGGGCTTTCATGAAACAAGAAGTTTTTAGTAAGCAGTAATACAAATGCCAACAAATAAAGCTCTTGGCACTGATGGCCTTAGTGTTTTCTTCTACCGGCAGAAATGTTGTTGGCATTATCCATGGAAGTTATCAACCAAACTTGCATTGTTCTAATCCTAAAAGTTAGATATCCAACAAGACCGACATATTTTAGACCCATAAGTCTATCCAATGTCATATGTAAGACTAACTCTAAGGTGCAAGCTAATAGATTAAAAATGATTCATCCTTTTCTGACCAATGAAAATCAAACAGCTTTCATCAAAAGAACTCCCACATGGCAGGTAGAACTGCTAACGTGATATTTTGCCCAAAGATGATACATTCAGGAGAGTTTATGGCATAGTTTGAACCAAATTCTTTAGTCAATTAGCAAACTTCAGGTAAAAAATTATACAAAAAGGGGCGAAATGCATGAGAAGACCAAGAATTATAGCCAAAATTTGAAATCAAGCTTTGGGTTTGGATGAATTGAATGACGCATTAAAGATGTGCCTACAAGACTACTTCTTGAGTTGTCCAAGCGAACGTAAAGGAAAATGAAGGCATCGCTCCACTTAGATAAAGTTAGAGAGTGTTGAAATTAAGTCATAATCAATAAACACACTCTAGAAGAGTAGTAGTGGACCTTATGAAGCAAAGTGGACTCTGTTGAGCTTAAAGGCAAAGGTTGTTAGGTGTAGTGCGCCATTTTTTTTTATTACCTACTATTTGATGCTAAACTGCACTAATGAATCCTTATAAGGTAGATCTTTAGCTGTAGGGAAGACAGACAACAATGAATGGCCAAAAACCAATCAGATAATATACAGATCAAGCATTCTTATAGCACTTTCAGACAGTTACAACAATTAGAAGAAATTCTCTAAAAAAAAAATTGTGTTTTAGCTTTTATAGTTTTCACTAGAGTTTTTATATCTTTTCAAAAGAATTTTTATTAAAATTCTACAGTTGATCATAGTGAAGGAGAAAAGAAAGTGTTCAGTCTAACACCTTGTATTCATTTACTATAGTATTGTCATTTTTTTTTGAATAAAATTGCTTGAGAAGAGCTAATTATTACTAAATTCTTGTTAAGTTATATATTTTGATCTACTTTAAGTTTTAATATATAGCTAAATCATGTTATAGAAAAAGACAATATTTTTATATTAAAAATTTGGTACATCAGAATGGAGTAAATATGAAGTCTTAAGTATTTTGACTAAAGTACCCTTAAAATTATTTTTTCAGAAAAAATCAAAGTGGCACCAATTACTGAAGTTTTAGGGTTATTAACCTTTTCCCAAATGTAACCAATTTTTGGTCCTAAAATCTTTACTTTTTTTTTTTTTAAAACCAATTAGTCTTACTTTAGAATGGTATCTAATCACACTTAAAAAGATAAGTGGCCAATCTAAACATTTTCTCACGTTGTAGATTTCCTTAGTTGAAATTCCAATCCTGACATTAAGCATGGCATAGTTTACTACAAGGGAGGCAATGAATCTTCAGGGTAGCTAGTGTAATATTGGCAATGAGCAAATAGTGGACATTCAGTAGGATAAATAGCTACCTTGAGGCCTTGACTTCTAGCCATCCGAAATCGAAATGCATAACTGGAATCAAAAGAATGGGTGGTTTCATTAATCCATAGTTTATTCTTCTTGGATGACTACATCACCATATTAAACATTCTTTTAAGCAGAAGGATATTAGAGGATAAGTTGATCGAGACCATCACTTCAAATGACTTGTATTCTGTTAAAGTTGGATATTATGTAGCTCACCAACTACTGCACAAAGAGGTTCCTTAAGCTACCAAGATGCGTCTAAGATGAAACTTATTATGGAAGTTATCTTTGACCCTAAAGGTTTAAGTTTTTGGCTGGCGAATGTTGTAAGGCATATTGTTAACCATGGAGGCTTTGATCCATCGAGATACCACAGTGGAAAGTACTTATTTCATCTATATAAGTGTTAAGTATGTGTGAGGACAAATTTGTACAAAAAAGTATTTTGAGATTTTCACACATGTATTGTTAGCTTTAGGCTTTGTTATATAAAAGAGAGATTCATACCCATGTAAATACATATAAAAGAAGAGATTTAGAGTCCTAGGCTTTATTATAATAAAAGAAGGATTAGAAAAAAAAATAGTTATCTCTTTTATAATCTATTTTTATAGTAAAAAGGTTTCCTTACAATGACTGCAAAGTAGATGCAACTTGTAATTGAGGGTGAACCACTACAAATTTTATACTTTTATGATTGTTTGATTACTTTTTATATTGATTATTATTACTTTCAAATTTAAGGAATTTGATATTTAATCCAACAACCAGAGATTTAGTAGTCAAAATTTAAACAATTGGTATCAAAATTTTGGGTTTTAAGATTAAAAGTAATGGTTAGTGAAGAAAACTTATCATATAAGATTATCAAGTTTGATTGTATAAATGATGCAGTTTGAAAAATGCAAATCAATGATTATTTACATGAAAAAAAAAACTGCATCAACCACTTTTGGGTCAACAACCTAAAAGAATTTTAGAAAGTGATTAGAATCTCTTTGATAGACAAGTGTTGGGGATTATTCGGTTGACATGGTCAAAGAATGTTGCTCGTAACATAGCGAAGGAGAAAACAACTGCGAGTCTGATGAAAGTATTATCTGACACGTATGAGAAACCTTTACCAAATAATAAGGTTTTTCTCATAAATAAGCTATTTCACTTGAAAATGCATAAAGGTAATCTTATGGCAACTCATCTTAATGAATTCAATACTATTATTAGTCAATTATCTTCTATGAAAATTAACTTTGATGATGAGGTATGTGCCCTAATACTTCTGGCATCACTGTCCAATAGTTTGAAGCTTATAAAGATAATGATTAGTAATTTTGTTAGAAGTTCAAAACTGAACTTCAATGATGTTTGTGATCAAATTTTGCAAAAAAGATTCAAAAAATTAATTCAGGTGAACCGTCAACTTCAAATTCTGCAATAAATTTTGAAAATACAGGAATAAGTGACATAAATTTTAATTGCAATAAGAAAAAATATGAGTCAAGTAATGAAAGAAGCAAGTCCAGATCTAGAAAAAATTTAAAATGTTAGAACTATGAAAAAAAAAAGGGGTCACATGGAGAAAGATTGTCGATCACTGAAAAAAAGATAAGAATAAAGATGATACTACATGTCATAAATGAGGTAAATGATGGATTACTTTTACCTATTGATAATCCGTCGAGTCTTGGGTCAGATTTCAGGGCATTTTTTCATACAGCACATAGCAGAATAATAAAAAATTACATTATTGGTAACTTTTAGATATTATTGATATGGGTAATATTAAATTAAAAATACCAAATGAGAATATATGAAGGTTCAAAAGGTGAGACATGTGCCAAAGTTATTGAAAAATCTGATTTATGTTGGATAGCTTGATGATAAAAGGTACAAGGTGATTTTCAATAATAATAATTAAAAAGTTACTAAAGATACCATGATTGTTGCTAAAGGATGGAAAACTAGAAACCTCAACATGACCTTAAGTTGCAAGGATACAATGGCTACTTTGACACTAGTATAAACTCTGATTTATGACATCACAGACTTGGATATATGTGTGAAAAAGAATAAAGATCATGGTAACAAATGGTAATTTATCAAATTATGTAAAAGTTACATCCTGGACAAACAAAAAAGGATTAGCTTCTCTAAAGTAGGAGAGAAGTCGAAGTAAGAAAAATTGAAGTTAGTTCATACAAATGTATAGGGACCTTTAATTGTGAAATTTTTTGGAAGATCTAGCTGCTACGTGACTTTCATTAATGACTTAACCAAAAGATATAGATTTATTTTCTTAAGAATAAATCTTATGTATTTGATGCTTTTAGGAAATGAAAAGTTATGATTGAAAATGAAACCAATCTTAAAGTTAAGTGTTTAAGATCTAACAATGATGAAGAATATATTAACGGGGATTTCAAATAGTTTTGGTCAATAATGAGATCAAAATAAAGAAGACTATTTTAAAGACATCTTAGTAAAATGGTGTTATAAAAAGGATGAACAGGACATTGGATGAACATGCAGGGTCACCCAAAGCATTTTGGATGATCGTAGTTAATACTACAACTTATTTAATCAATAGAGGCCCTTCAATTACTTTGGATTGTGAAATACCTAAAGAGGTTTAACGTGGTAAAAAGGTAAACTTATCTTTTCTAAAAATATTTGGTTGTCTATCTTATGTTCATATTAATGCTACTGCTAGAGATAAACTTAATCTTAAATTAAAATATATATATTTTCATTGGATATGGTGAAAATGAGTTTAGTTATCATTTCTAGGATAGCCAAAACAAGAGTCATTCAGAGTAAAGATGTAA
The DNA here is from genome assembly GCA_021397835.1 of Moringa oleifera. Classification (NCBI taxonomy): domain Eukaryota; kingdom Viridiplantae; phylum Streptophyta; class Magnoliopsida; order Brassicales; family Moringaceae; genus Moringa; species Moringa oleifera. The sequence goes on along the minus strand of JAJFZO010000609.1, from coordinate 1,904,176 downwards.
TCTTGAATGAGCAAGTTCTGTGTAAGGATAGATTAGGCAAGAGTTCAAAAGTAATAAATTCTAAGGTAAAAAGGTTTGAAATAATCCACTTAAGAGATATTCTAATGAATTAGTCGCAATAAAACATTCAAGAAGTTAAAGATGACATTTTAAAAGAAAATCAAAAAAGTATAACACCAGAGATAAATTCAACTGCTTTTCTGATAGAAGTGAGAAGATCTTCCAGAACTGTGAGATCACCACAAGGATTTTTACCATCTCTTAAACCAAAAAGCTTTGATGAAGCTTTGCAAGCTGATGAATCAATCAAATGCCAGATAGTCATGAAAGATTAGATGAATTTCCTAATAATTAATCAAATGTGGGAGTTGGAGAACTACCACAAGAAAAGAAGGCTTTACATAATAAATAGATTTGCCAAATAAAAAAAAAACATGATGGAAGGAAGTAGAATAAAGTAAGGCTAATAGTTAAAGACTTTTAACAAAAAAAAAATGTATTGCTTACATAGAGATTTTCTCCACAATGGTTAAGTTGATTATAATAAAAATAGTGCTTGGGCTAATGGCTCAAGAAGATTTTCATTTATAATAAATGAATGTAAAAAAAAAATTTCTTCATGGAAATTTCGAGAAAAAAATTTATATGCATTAACCATAGGGATTCGAAGTCAAAGGTAAGAAGAAAATAGTATGCAAACTCATAAAAAGTTTGTATGGGTTAAAACAAGTTCTTAGACAGTGAAACAAAAAGTTTGACAACTTCATGTGCGACAACGATTTCTTAAAGTATCAAGGAGACTATCATTATTATGTCAAGAGGTATGATAACTCTTATATTATACTATTATTATATGTTGATTATATGTTAATTATTGGAGCTAATTTGTATAAGATAGAAAAATTAAAAAGTAAACTCTTAAAGAAGTTTGCTATGAAGGATTTAGGTTTTACTAAGCAAATCTTTGGGGTAAGAATTACCAAAGAAAAAGGGATTCTCAAGCTATCTTAAAAATATACATCAACAAGGTGCTTGCTAAATTCAGAATTAATGGTGACAAACCAGTGAGCACACCTTTGTCTAGTTACTTAAGACAATCCAAAAATCCATCTACTTTAACTAATGATGAGATTACATATGTAGGTAAGGTTTTTTTATGCTTCTGCTATTGAGAGTTTAATATATGTCACAGTATGTATAAGACCGAACATAGCACATATAGTGGGAGTTATTAGCAGGTACATGAGCAATCCAGGAAAACAACACCAGGAAGCAATTAAATGGATTTTCAAGTATTTAAAAAGTACTATTAACTTGGCTTTGTATTTTAGAAAAACAGATTTGAGGTTGCATAGATATGTTCATACTAATATGGCTGGTGATATAGGTAACAAAAAAAAAATACTATAGGATATATTTACACAGTGGGTGGTATTGCAATTAATTGGATATCTAAGCTATAAAAGATTAGCCACACTTTACACCATAGAGGCTAAATATATTGCTTTTATAAATGTAAGCAAGGAGATGTATAGTTACTATCTTTTCTGAATGAACTAAGGTACAGGTTTGAAAAAGTATATTGCATTGTGACCGTTAGAGTGCTATTTATTTGATAAAGAATCTTGTGTATCATGCTAAGACAAAACATATACAAGTCAGGTATCACTTCATAAAATCAGCTTGAAAAAATAGTATCTTATCACTTAAAAAGATGCGAGAAAGTCAAAATGCAACTGATATGTTGACTAAGATTATGACAACAGAGAAACTGAAGTTATGTAAACGCAACTAATATGTTGTTAAGGTTGTAACAATCAAGAAACTGAAGTTATGTACAACTTTAGTGGAACTTTTCAACTATTGATTGAGAAATCATAACCATTGTCAGAGGAAAAAATAATTGAGATAATGAATTAGTTTCCAAGTGAAAGAATGTTGAGTATGTGTGAAGACAAATTTACATAGAAAGGTATTTTAAAGTTTTCACATATATATTGTTATCTTTGGACATTATTATATAAAAGGGAGACTTCTACTCATGTAAGTACATACAGCGAGAAAGGTAAGAGTCCTAAAATTTATCATAATAAAAAGAGCACTAAAAAAATAATTATATAGTAAAAAAAATTTCTGCAAAATAAATATAACTCTTAATTGAAAGTAAACCATTATAAATCTTGTGTTTTTATAATTATTTAATTTTTGTAGTGATTATTATTTCTTTCTGATTTTTAAGATTTTAATATTTAATAAATCACTAATGTGTTTGAATATAAAATTTTTAAATATTGTATTTAAAAAAATGTTTCTTAAAACAAAACAACAACAACACAAGATATATAAAAGTATATATTGATGAGTCATTTATTCTCATGGCGGAAAGGGAATGTTGGCATTCAAAACCCATTAAATGCTTTCATTTTATATTTAAAAAAAAAAGAGAAAAAAAAACAGAGAACGACATCAACTATATTTTGCTGTAAGTGTGAACAGCTCATGTGCAGCCTACATATGGGGACAGCATGCTTTTCCTCAATTAATTGTACAAATAAAATGTACACAGCTATTCAGATATTATTTTATCACAATTAAAAGCATTAAAATGTTAGACATTATATTTAATCATAAAATATCTTTATAAATTAAAATTTTTAAGTATCATCTAAAAATTATATTTAAATTATTTAAATTTTAAATTTGAATTAGTTTAAAAATTGTTGACAATATTATTTTTCTTTCATACAAATATTAAAACAACAATGAATCACTATATAAAAAGTTACATAGAAGATATATCAAAAATCTATCTTTATCAATTTTTTAATATTTTTTTAGTTAATAAATTTTTATTATTGTTTTTTTAAAAAATTTACAAAAACTTATCATATCTTGTAAACTATTTGTTAATAAAATTGGAAAACAATCTCATCAATGCGGGATAAATGTCGGTAAAAAAAATATATCTCATACGTGTTTTAAATTTTTATCTATTATTTTTTAATAAAAACTATTTTTAATTATTTTTTAAAAATTATTCAAAACAAACAATTTCTTGACATAAAATGATCATTTGTGTTGAAGAGGATATAATTCATAAAATGGAGAACATGTCGGGTAACAAAAAAAAAAGCTAGAGTATCATTGAGTTGAAAAGAATATATACATTAAAAGATGATCGATCAATAAGTCATATGATATATACATATATATAGTAGCGAGTGTCAGAAATGTTAGTATAAATATGCCTAGCTAGCTAATAATTCAACATAAAAATGATCTTGTATGATTTAGCTAGGCAAGCATGTGCAACCCAAGCCGACTATATGGACATAACAAGATACGATAACCCTAATCCACCGATCATTTTAATTAATTTATATATAATAAGAAAAATTTTCATGCATTATATATTCATGTTACTCCTAATTAAACACATCAAGCTCCAATTAATTAATTAAACATATTCCCAAATTACTATATATTGTGCCCTTAATCATACCAGGAATACCGTCTATTTTCCATTGCATCGATCAATTATTATAACACTTTAATTAGATTATTAAGTACCATTAAGCTAGCTAGCTTAGTTGACCCGTAAATGTAAGGGGTTGGCAAACATGTTGGGGCACATGTAAAGGTTTCATTTTAATAATGTACATTCTTTTGTCATCTAGGTTAGGTTTTCTTAGTAATTCTTCAATATTCAAAGCTAGGGAGATCAATCCACGGAAATAGCGGTGAAAATAATGCCTCCCCAAGAAAATAATGAAGTCAAATTTACTATATGATTGGTAAATTTGTGTCGTGTTAATTATTTGTTTGAAGACTTCATTTGATGCATGCTTATACTATTCATATCATTGACATGACACCTAAATTTTCCATTGATTGATTTATTCCATTAGACTCCAACTTATTATAAGTCCATGATGTCAATCATGTTTGCAACCTCTCTATCTCAAAATTGCCTAGAAGTTAAATAAATTTGATACCCACAACTAATTAATTTTTTTAATTCAATTATTATTGATGCGACAATTTAATATATAGTAATTATCAAAAACCTTAGTTAGTAGGAGGCCTTTATAACAATTGAACAACATTATCTAACCATTTATCAAATATATATTATATAAAATTCTGTAAAATTTCTTAAAAATTAAAATTTTAATTTGAATGTGTAAAAAAATGTTATAATTAATTGAAAATGAGAGTACTCTCATTTCAAATTTTGAATTTTAATTTTATAGTGCACCTGAAAATTAAAAGGGATCTTGGGACACACACACATATATATATATATATATATATATAATAGTTAATTTCAAAAAATACCCTGAAAATATATATGGAGAAATTCTTGTCCAACTAGAAAACACTGTCATCTTTGATAATAATGCACCAAAAATCAATTTAAGTCAATGAAACAATGAGTAATTAATAACAAATTTCAACATGCACACCATAACTTAAATTCAATGTATAGTAATTAAAACAATTAATTAACACCTCTAAAATAATTTAAAGAAAAAAAAGAGGCATTTACTAAGTTACTAAAACTATTAGGAATGTCTTTGTTGAAGCATTCTCGTTTAATTAATTTCTCCGGAGGAGACATATGTCGCCAAATACTCGTAACTTCTTAAAAACATGAAATTTGGAAAAAAAACAAATTATAATATTGAAGAGGGAAGCCAATTATTATAATTAAAAAGGCGGGTAATTAAATATAAAATTAGTTTTCATGAGACAATCATATGCCATTTAAGCTATTAATTATATTAAATTGAGAAGGATTTTAGGCATTAATCATCCCTTGGGGAGGGCTACTCTAGGTAGCTTTTTATTAACACCCAAAATAATTCATGTAAAAAATAATTGCGGAAATTCATTGAAATTATCAAATTGGGTATTTTCAAATTGTCCCTTTGATTATTGTAATAAATATATAATAAATAAATAAATAAATATAATTTATAAGAAATACTATTCCTTGAATCCTGCCCTAGCCTTAGCTTGGGGTAACCAGTTTCATCATTTTAGGTACAATGATTAAGGTAGACAAACAGAATAAGTTCCTGTGTGCCACACCAAGTTATTGCACAATTAATTTTATAAAAGTTTCAAATTCTTTATTTTATTTCGTTGTAAAATTCTTAGCTTCTTGAAATCAAAATTTCTCCGACTTTGTTGAACGGAAATTATGAAATTAACATATGTTTAATTGGAAAAAAAGGTCAAAAGAATCTTGTACCCATCCACAGATTCACTTTGAATAATTAAAGTCTATAACTTATCATCATTTTGATCAAGAAAGAGGGCTTCAAAGTTAAAAATACATTGGTTTCTTGCGCTTGTATTGCTTGTTTTAATTTTATATAAGATATATATTTAAAAATTTTTAAAATGTAATAATTAAATTAAATAAACTAATAAGTTTAATTTTATTTAAAGTAAAAATACCGTAAAATTTTATATTTATCTTATATTATTAATCAAATTTTTATATATTAAAAAAATAATAAATTCTATCAAAATTTATCAATTTGAATTAAATTAAATTTTATCAAAAAAAATTTAAAATAAATATTAAAATTAAAGATTTTATATAATAAATTTTAATTTGATTTTTTTACAGATATAAAATATTAAAAAAATTTCAATTTTTTACAATGAATATATATATATTTAAATTTTCATTGTTAAAGTTTTAAAATTTTTTTAAAAATAAATTTTATATAAAAAATTACTCAAATTTAAAAATAAACTTAAAATAGAGTCAAAAATTTATTTGAATTATTTTAAAAATATTTTAATAATAAAAATATTTTTAATTTGTTATATCTATTTAAATTAAAGTTTAATTTGAAGTAGATTGACAAATTAAAGTTTTATTTGTTAATTTTTAAACATAAGAATTTGATTGGTAATACAAAATAAATATTAAAGTTTTATATAATTTTTATTTATTATTGATACAATAATTTATAAATTATTTTTTATAAAATTAATAAAAATTAAATCAATAACAATCTAATTTATATTAATAATGAAATTAGCTTCCTCTTGTATATATAAAAAGGTATTTATAAATTTTAACTTTTTCTGATATGACGGTGCGGAGGGAAGACGACTTTGTAAGTGTTCTGTTATTGGAGGGACCCACCATAAAAATTGAAAGTCAATCTCTCATGCGCCATAAACAACAACATTATCTTCCTCTTCATTTCTTCTTCTTTTTTTTCCTCTTTTTTTAAATTTCAAAATGTAAAAATGGTAAAATATGATGCAGAGCATGTGCTGTTCTTCACCATGCCATGTTACCATGTTTTGATACATACATGATCCATTGGGGTATTTTTATGTAACTTTTCGATTTTATTTATTATTTAAAACTCCAATGAAATTGGGGAATTAAAATATTGTCAAGTGGGTTTAATCAAATTTCTACAATCATTATTTTCATTTTAATATACTGAAATTGAGAAATACCATGGAGACATTAACATTCATGCTATCTTTTGATTTTTCTAAAATTAGAAATAACTGAAATTATAGAAAAATGTTGAAAAAGAAGTAAATCATTTAATGCACATTGATTTGGTAATATTAGGAAAGGTTCCTTTTCAATTTTTCTTTTTTTGCCAAAATTTGATTGAATAACCTTATAAATCATATGGGGACCTACAGAAGCGCTAACATGCATGAATGGCATCATAATCATGATGGGGATGATCAATCGACATGGGGAGTAGAGAGAGGGCGGGCGGGCCCAGTGAGAGGGGTGAAACGGCGGGGTTAGTAGTAACCTGAGCCTGGTCTTCCCTGTTGGCCTCTCCGAGAGTATAAATTAAACTCACTCTGCAGCCGACTCCTCTCAACATTCATTTCACTAACACACTCTCTCTCTCTCGTGTCATCTCTTTCCTTTACTCTTCTCGAGACAGAGAGAAATCTCCTACCTTCAATAAGCCTTTACTCTCTCTCTCTCTCTCTTCATTGGAGCTCTCATTTCACTAGATATGATCATCTCCTCCTAGTTAATCCTTTTCTATCATTGTGTTGTTCTTTGCTTCGTTTCTGTTTGGCAGAGGTAAAAGGTGAAGAGACATGGGGGCTGACAAGCCTATCAGTCTTGAGGAGATCAAGAACGAGACTGTTGATCTGGTATTCCTTCGCTTTTTTTTTTTCCTTACCTGCTTGGTGTTTGTTGATAATCTTATATGAGAGATTACATGGGATGTTCTCTTCTTCTTATTACTTGTCTGTGACTGAATCTCAGATCAGATAGGACTACCAATTTCAGCTTCATTACCCTTTAAATTAATTTTCTCATCGTACTCTTTGGTTTGAAGAATCTCTGCTTCTGGTTGTGTTTCTTATGTTGTAAAAACAAGGCCAGAAGTCTCATTTTCCTGGCTAGCCAAACGAACTGTTCTCTTGTAATAACTCCAAGGTAGATCTAAACATGTGAACCATAGAGAGACAAAGACATGACAGAGTTTCCTGGCTATGTTTCTGCCTTTTTCAAGTTTTTAATGGAAAGTGTTAACAGAAGAATAAAAGAAAAGAAAAGTAAATAAATAATTAGTTTGTGTAAATGTTTGTATTAGTTTCTCTTTGTTTGTTTTTGGTGAGTCCAGGAATTTGAAGTACTTATTCCGTGGTACTTTTGCCTTTTTCTCTGTTTGGGGGAAAATGCTGTTTTCGTTTTAGTTAACTCTCACGTCCAGAGCTACTCACTGCTGACACGCTCTCTGATCTACTTCTCTAGGATTCATAAAATTCCCTTTCCCCGTGGTTTTACCTCATTGTCCTCCTTCGTTCTTTGTATTTACTGGGTCCCGCCCCCTTTTACTTCCGGAATCTATCATGCCTGTGTTTCACGGACCAATCACATGGGGACAACGTGGGGGGTGCTGTCCCCACCCCTGACGCAGCACTTTTTGTTCATTTTGTCTCGGCGTGAGTCAACGCTTTCATTGCCTGGCTAGCATCCCCAGGAGCCTGCCTCTCCAGTCTGTCACCGAGTCACGAGTTTCACTCAGTCTGCCTTCAATCCTTAAGGGGTGACAAAACATTTAAGAGATTTCTTTTTCTTTTTCTTTTCCAAAATTGTTAACAGCTGAATTTTCTTTGTGTGATTTGTTAATATTTTAAATTCTTTGTTAATTAAAGAATCGATGTAGCTGACACCAGGTAGTACTTGGTAAGTGTTTCAGTCGGAGAGGTTAACTTTCTTTAGATTGCCAAGCAAATTCAGACTTATTTGGTTGTCGTATATTCCCAACCCAGAAGCCCCTGAGCTTCTCATGTTACTTGGCTAACTTGGTGACTTTTTATCTTAGAAAGATCTGATGCATGTTACTTTCATATATACATGGTGGTATACTACTTAAGAGTGGCCTAAAAATTGCTTAATTTTACAGGAAAGGATTCCTATCGACGAAGTGTTTGAGCAGCTAAAATGTACCAGAGAAGGTTTGACCTCAGCGGAAGGAGCCAACAGGCTTCAGATCTTCGGCCCCAACAAACTAGAAGAGAAAAAGGTTCTAATATATCTTCTTAAGACATAGTGGCTGTCTATTCATTTCCGATGCATACTTTATAAGGTTCCAAGATTGGTTGCTCACAGAAATTGGTATTGCAAAAATGAACAGGAAAGCAAAATACTCAAGTTTTTGGGTTTCATGTGGAATCCACTCTCATGGGTCATGGAAGCTGCTGCTATTATGGCCATTGCGTTGGCCAACGGTGGCGGCAAGCCTCCAGACTGGCAGGACTTTGTGGGTATTGTCTGTCTGTTGGTTATCAACTCCACCATCAGTTTTATTGAAGAAAACAATGCTGGCAACGCTGCTGCTGCTCTTATGGCCGGTCTTGCCCCAAAAACTAAGGTAATAAAATGAGTTTTAATTGTCTAGAGATGAATATTCAGGAAGTTAACACCCTTTTATATCCCTAAAAAATGGTCAAAATAATTGTACTTATTATGTTATTTGGAGCTCATGACTGTTGGGATGAAAACTGGTATTCGAGGGAGGAATGAGAATGATCTTATAACACAGAACTTTTGCCATGACGGAGTGAATGACATTGCACCATTGGTCATGGTTTCAGCCAAATGCAAGATTTTGATACTGTGAAAAACAAGTCCTGTAGTTCTAACGCTATTAAATCTGCAGGGGGATTGGTTTTTTTTTTTTTTTTTTTTTTGGGGGGGGGGGGGGGGGAAGGGAGGGAGTGGGGAGAGGTAAACTTCTTTGAGCGTTCAAGACAGTTCTGGAAATTCTTCTTATGTTTCCTTGTGGTGTTTATGTAGGTTCTTAGGGATGGCAAATGGAGTGAGCAAGAGGCTGCAATTTTGGTTCCTGGAGACATCATTAGCATCAAACTTGGAGATATCATCCCTGCTGATGCTCGTCTTCTCGATGGTGATCCCTTGAAGGTTGACCAATCTGCGCTTACCGGAGAATCACTTCCTGTGACGAAGAATCCTGGGGATGAAGTTTTCTCCGGATCAACTTGCAAACAAGGAGAAATTGAGGCTGTTGTTATTGCCACTGGTGTCCACACCTTCTTTGGGAAGGCTGCACACCTTGTGGATAGCACTAACCAAGTTGGTCATTTCCAGAAGGTGCTTACAGCCATTGGGAACTTCTGTATTTGCTCCATTGCTGTTGGTATGCTGGTTGAAATAATAGTCATGTACCCAATCCAACACCGCAAGTACAGGGATGGAATTGACAATCTCTTGGTTCTCTTGATTGGTGGTATTCCCATTGCTATGCCTACTGTGTTGTCTGTGACAATGGCCATAGGGTCTCACAGGCTGTCTCAGCAGGGTGCCATTACCAAGCGTATGACTGCCATTGAAGAAATGGCTGGTATGGATGTGCTCTGCAGTGATAAGACTGGAACGCTCACTCTTAACAAGCTCAGTGTTGACAGAAACTTGGTCGAGGTGTTTGCAAAGGGTGTGGACAAAGAACATGTTCTTTTGCTTGCTGCAAGGGCCTCCAGAACAGAAAATCAGGACGCTATTGATGCTGCCATTGTCGGAATGCTTGCTGATCCAAAGGAGGTAAATACGTTTCACCTGTTTCTCACCATGTTCACTTTATTCAAGAAGAAATTTTGAGTAAGTGCTTATGTTCAATCTATTCTTGTATTCAGGCCCGAGCGGGTATTAGAGAGGTGCATTTCTTCCCCTTTAATCCTGTGGACAAGAGAACTGCTTTGACTTATATTGATGCTGATGGCCACTGGCACAGGGCAAGCAAAGGTGCCCCTGAGCAGGTAAACCTTCTTAAGAATTTTCTCATAGTCCAACCTTGCATGACAATTGAAATGATATTTGTTGTTGTTCCTGGCTAATTCATTTCCTCTGTACAGATCCTGACCCTTTGCAATGCGAGGGAAGACCTTAAGAAGAAGGTCCATGGCATTATTGATAAATTCGCTGACCGTGGGCTGAGGTCTTTGGCAGTTGCTAGACAGGTTTTTATTTGTGACTATGTTTTATGTTAATTCTCCACACTCATTCATTTTTAAGACGAAAACACAGAAACACCCCCTAATTGTTGCTTGTACACCATATTTCAGGAAGTGCCTGAGAAAACAAAAGAAAGCCCTGGTGGTCCATGGCAGTTTGTTGGTTTGCTGCCTCTTTTTGATCCTCCAAGGCATGATAGTGCAGAAACCATACGCAGGGCTCTGAATCTTGGTGTCAATGTCAAAATGATTACTGGTACGTTTATTCATTTTTCCATTCTGCTCTCTGTAAAATGCCATCAATATTTCGTTTCTCTTCTCACCTGCACTGTTTTATTATGGTTAGGTGATCAACTTGCTATTGCCAAGGAGACTGGCCGTAGACTTGGAATGGGAACAAACATGTACCCATCTGCTTCTTTACTCGGTCAAGACAAGGATGCAAACATAGCTGCCCTTCCTGTAGAGGAGTTGATTGAGAAGGCTGATGGGTTTGCTGGAGTATTTCCAGGTGGGGGCCTGTTGCTGTTGGCTAATCACCAAATAGGAACTCTGGTGCAAGCATATGCTTTGGGACACTAACAAATTAACTCTTGCAAAGCTGATTTCTTATTTTCCCTGCAGAGCACAAATATGAAATTGTGAAGAAGTTGCAGGAGAGGAAGCACATTTGTGGAATGACTGGAGATGGTGTCAACGATGCTCCTGCTTTGAAGAAGGCAGATATTGGTATTGCTGTCGCTGATGCTACAGATGCTGCAAGAGGTGCTTCGGATATTGTGCTCACGGAACCTGGATTGAGTGTTATTATCAGTGCAGTGTTGACTAGCAGAGCCATTTTCCAGAGAATGAAGAATTATACAGTAAGTCACATCGCATTTCTTCCTCAATTAGCTCACAATTGTTAACTTTTGGCTAATAAATTCATTAACTTCTCCGTCCTTTTCTTTGTAGATCTATGCAGTCTCTATCACAATTCGTATTGTGGTAAGTAAATAAAAGCACTGTATGCTCATATTTATTAGCAATAGTAGTTGGAAGTATTGATCAATTTTTCTCCGCGCTTGCTTACCAATTTTGCAGTTCGGATTCATGTTTATTGCCTTGATATGGAAGTTCGACTTCTCACCATTCATGGTTTTGATTATTGCCATTCTGAATGACGGTGAGTTTTAAATAAGTGCATTCTGAATGTGAACGGATAGTGTTTAATCACAATGCATTATCATGTAACAGGTACAATTATGACTATTTCAAAGGACAGAGTGAAGCCATCTCCCTTGCCTGATAGCTGGAAACTAAAGGAGATCTTTGCAACTGGAGTTGTTCTTGGAGGCTACTTGGCTTTGATGACTGTTATATTCTTCTGGGCAATGAATGAAACTGACTTCTTCTCGGTACCATTTAACTTCCACTTTGCTGTCATGCATTTGTTCAAAATATACAGAGGATCCATTTTACCTCTGGTTTCTTGTAAGAGAAATAACCTGAATGTCTGTTTTACATAAATGCAGGATAAATTTCAGGTGAAATCTTTAAGGGGTAGCGAACATGAACTGATGGCTGCATTATACTTGCAAGTAAGTATTGTCAGCCAGGCTCTGATTTTCGTGACCAGGTCACGCAGCTGGTCCTATGTTGAACGCCCTGGATTGTTATTGGTGACTGCTTTCCTAATTGCACAACTGGTAAGCATCTTCTGCCCTGTAAAAAGCCTCTCTGAACAAGTAAAAGGCATTTGATATGTTAAGAAGCTGATCAATGTCATTGCTTCCAGGTTGCTACTCTGATTGCAGTATATGCAGATTGGGGTTTTGCAAGGATTAAGGGGATCGGATGGGGATGGGCTGGTGTCATATGGCTCTACAGTATCATTTTCTACGTTCCTTTGGACCTAATGAAGTTTGCCATCCGTTACATCTTAAGCGGGAAGGCTTGGCTCAATTTGCTTGAAAACAAGGTACATTGATGCATGTTTTATACTGATGTTTTTCAGAACCAGAAGTTATGCCAATAGCTGAAGCAAACTAATGGTGTTCCTTTTGGTCTACTTAACAGACTGCCTTCACCACCAAGAAAGATTATGGTAAGGAGGAGAGGGAAGCTCAATGGGCACTTGCTCAGAGGACCTTACATGGGCTTCAGCCACCAGAGACTACTAATCTTTTCTTAGACAAGAACAGCTACAGGGAGTTGTCTGAGATCGCTGAGCAGGCCAAGAGACGAGCTGAGGTTGCAAGGTAAGCGAGTAACCTCTTCTACATCATAATCGTCATTTCTCTACTACCAGATGCAATATTAATTTTGGTCTTTGTTTGGCTATAGGCTTAGAGAGCTTCACACACTGAAGGGGCATGTGGAGTCAGTGGTGAAGCTGAAGGGCCTGGACATCGACACAATCCAGCAGCACTACACGGTGTAGAAGCCAGAAAAAAGAGAGGGAAAAGGCTGGTGTTGGATGATCGAGATGAAGAGTTAAGGAAGAAGGCCTTTCGGTTAGTTTAAAAAAAAAAAAGTGTTTTGTGGAGATAAGGAGAGGGTGTTGAGACTATAACTCTCCCACTCTGTTTACTTTTCCTTTCTTTTGAATGTGAAGTGGCAGAAGGAAAGCTTGTGTTTGGATACTTGGTGGCTCCATTGAGGAGCCATGTTAATGTTACTTGTCACACAGTTTTCTAGCTTCCATGCTTGCTCTTATAACACATATGCCCTTCTTTTCTACTTTTTTTTTAGTGGTTATCTTGAAAGAAACAAAGGGAGTGATGCAGAATCAGAATCCGATTCCATGATTATTGTTGGAAATCAAACAATTAACAATGGTAAGCACTGATATTCTTCCCTAATCACCAACTAAAGTGCTCTCCAAGTTGGAAAACTATGCATCTCCTGTGATTTCAACTCTTGTAAATGAACCTCTCTCTTTTTCTTTTTTAATGACTTGTAAACAAAAGAGTTCATGTCATCATTATATTATTATTATTATTATTATTATTATTATTATCATTATGGTGGGTAGGCTTCTAACTTTTTTTTAAAAGAGGATTGAGATACTTTCTATTGAGTGCTTATCACGCCAGCAGACCACAAAAAACCTGTTCAAATTGAATGTTGATAGTACCAAATTTTCATTAGATCTAATCAACTCCCATATGGAGAGCAAACTATATATATTTTTAATTAATGGGGGAAAATCATGTAAAATTTTAATATTTAAAAATAATAAATTGAATTTTAAAATATTTAAATTAAAAATTTTATATAACAAATTTTGATTTAAAATTTTTTATGAACATTAAAAAATATTAACTTATTATTAAAAAAAATTTAAATTTTTTTTGCACTGAAAATATATATTTTTTAAATTTATATAGTAAAAAATTTTAAAAATTTATAAAAATAATATGTGAATAAAAAATTATTTAAATTTGAAAGATGAACTCAAAATATAATGTGAAATTTATTTGAGTTATTTTAAAGCATTTTCGCAATGAAAATACCTTTAATTCTTTATAATCGTTTCAATCAAATTCAATTTAGATCAAATTAATATATCAATGTTTGATTTATCACCTTTTAAATATTAAAGTTTATTTGGTAATACAAAATAAATATTAGAGTTTTATATATTCTTTATCTTTTTTTTTATTTATAATTATTTTTCTCAAACTTATAATTTTTTGAGTAAATGTTATATAAAACCTTGAATTATATATATCCTATGTTACTAAATGAATTATGATATTTAACAAATTACAAAGAAATATTGCAATATCAATTTAGTTCGATATTTAAAAATTAAGATTTTTAAATTAAAGATCTTATACAATAAATTTTAGCTTGAAATTATATATATATATATATATATATATATATATTCAAACTATCATCATTGAAAAAAATTAAAATTTTTTGAGAACTAAAAAGTTTATAATTTAAAAATATAAAAAATTATTTGAGTTGAAAATTGTTCAAATTTTAGAAATAAACTTGAAATGGAGTGAAAATGATTTCGTTCATTTTTTAAAACTTTTCAACAATGAAAATACCTTAATTTTTTAAAAATCATTAAAATCAAAATCTAATTTGATCCAAATTGATAATTTAAAATTTAATTTATTATTTTTTAAATATTTGAGTTCATTTGGTAATATAGGATATAGCACAAGACTTCAAAATTTTTTTATCCAATTTATTTTTTTTTGTATAATTCTTTGAAAGTTCAATTTAATATGGTTCTTAGTTTTAAAATGAATAATTAAATAATTATATTATAAATAATTTAAAATTACAAATAAAATATACACCAAATTTTTTTGTAGAATTAAAAAGTAAACTATCAGTTCATTTAAATGAATAAATATAAAAATATATTAATAAAAAAATAATGAATATTTTCATCATTATAGCTTAAGTACTTTTTTCAATTTTGACCTCTGAAGTGCCATCTATCCCAAAGTCCACTTTCATTAAAACTTTTCACTTTCTTATACTCGCCGCATTCAAATAATTTTTAAACTTATCAATAGATATAATGTCTTAATGAACATGTTTATGGTATTTTTATTAACGTGATTTGCTTCCTGATTTCATCCATCAATGACAAAAAATAACTTGAAATGAAGGTGTTTGATATTTTTGGTCGATGCTTGATTACTGTTTTATTAAATCGTATTTTAAGCATCCACTACTAATAATCAATGCATTTTAGCCTTGATTTGCCATAAATTAACTTTTCATACTCTATAGCATAATTTAAAATAAGATCATAAGCACGCCATAGCATATACATAATGCTTTCAACAATTATTGAATAAGATATTTTCTTCATTTCAAGTTTTTCTTTTATTATTTTTGGCAATTGAGAGTCAAGTGACTTGAAATGATAACCTAAAAAGGTATTTACTTGTTTTGCTCTTACCATTACAAATCTTTCTAATATTTCACAAAATATTTCTTTTTAAGTTAAACGAATATTTCAACTCTCTTATATCTTTCATCTTCTTTTCAAGTATTTTCTTGATTTCTCTCAAATCCTTTATTTCATGTTTTTTAATAAGTTTTTGTTCTAAAACTTAATCTTCTAGTTATCTTTGCAAGGAACTAGCATACCACTCTTTTGTAGAAATAGATGAATTTCTCCACTTTACTTTTGATAATAAACACAAGTGCCATAGTTATTTCTTTCAAAACCACTCTTGATCATAAACATATTAATTTTATATGTTAATGAGGGTATTGCTTAAGTCCACATAGGAACTTTTTCCAAAAGCAAATATAATCCTAATTATTCAGTGCAACAAAATTTTGTGGTTGCATCATATGAATCTATTCGTCTAAGTCATTATGTAAAAAAGTTATTTTGTCATCTAACTGATCAAGTTTTAACTCTAATATGATTTGTTACAATCAAAAATAGTTTTATGGAAATATGCTAACTATACTAGAAAATAGTTTCAAGTAGTCTTTACTTTCTCATTGAGTAAAGCCTTTAATGACCAACCTAGTCATGTTCAAATGTGGTTCTGATTATTCTAAAGACCTATTTGTAACTTATATCTTATTGTTTTAAAGATCTATTCACCACCACCCAAGTTTAATTTTTATTTAAACAATCAAATTCTTTATTCATAGTTTTTATTTTTCTACTTCTTTTGTGATGACTTATGTATAAGAATTTGGTTAATCTTGTATAGTTTGCATGCAAGGTGTTCTAAAATTTTTTTTTAATCTATGTTTGGTTGCTTTATAATATTTCAATAGTCTTAAAACCTTTGATTTTAGATATTTTTCATTCTTTCTTTTGTTTTGTAGTGGATTCATTATATCTAAGCTTTACACAAATTTTAAAACCATCATTCTTTAGTTAATCAACATAACTTTGCAAATTTTAGCTTCAACATTGTCAATAAATTTCAAGTAATTTAGACTTACTAAACATAACATTTCAACTAACTGCACACTTGTTTAGACTCCTTTGGTTGAATACCACAACTTGTATCGTTTCACTCCATCTGATATCCAACAAAAAATGACCTTAATTACTTTAGGATCTAATTTTCTTTACTTGAGTAAAAATAAGCATGTCAACAAAAAATCTTCAAGTTATTATATTTTGTAGGTTCCTAAATCATAAATTTTCAAATATTACGTCCTATAAGGCTTTTGATCATTAGACAAGCTATAGAACTATTGCTTTTGTCTATAGCCTTTTTCACAACTGAAATTTATTAACATACATCTTACTTTGTTACAAGAGTCCTAGTTATCCACTTCACTTAAAAAAAAAAAAAAGTTCTCTACTATATGACACTCTCCCTCCAAAGTTAATTGAACATTTCAGTGAAATATTCAAGACCATTATTAATTCTCAGAATTTTGAATGAAAATAGTTTATTGTTTTATTTTTCGAAAAGCTTGATCCTTTACTAAAATGGCATAAACCCAAGTTTTTCAAATCATGATGAAAAGAAAGGGTAATTTGACAAAATTACCTTGTGAAGTGATCATTACTAAAATGGCATAAATCCAAGTTTTTCAAATCATTAATGACGAAAATAAAGGGTAATTTGACAAAATTACCTTGTAAAGTGATCATAAATAAAATTTATCCTTTAGATTTCAATCATACTAATTCTAATCTATTACGGACATGAAAATATTGTATTATCCTTCTTTATAAAACACAAAGTGGAAGCTTTCTATTTATTGAGAAATCTAAATCTAAAAGTAAGTTTTACAAACTGATTTTCTTCCAAATTCGGTTTATTTCAAAGAAAAATCATATCTATTGGGTTTCTTTCAAATAATTTTGCTTATTATTTTAAATTATTTTTGTCTTAACAGTCTTCATTTTTGTTGAATTTATGACATTTGAGGGCTTTTTCTTTTAATACTACACATTCAAGTATTTTTAGCAAAAACTTTTCAAATCATTGATCAATAACATTATATTAGATAGTATGATTAAGTTTACATGAGAGTTTACTTAGTTTTTGTAAAATCTTATAGGTTTTATACTACATTTGACTTATACTAAAGAGAGAAAAAACTTTAGTCCTTTCATGGTGTGACAAACCAACTTGATTAATTGAAAGTTGATGCTTGAATATCCTAAAGCGTTGAAAAACCCCTTGCAACCCATCAATTTGTGATGTGTCAGGTAAAAAATTATGGTATTAGAATGGTAGACTTCTTAAATTGATTAGTCTAGTTAACCAATCTAATTTGTTGGTCTAATTTGCACTTGTTTGATAGACTATTTGATTGACTTATCTGAGGGAGTGATCTAATCAACTTATTCAAATGACTACTAATTCCCCTATTCATTTCCCCAAAAACTCAAGGATGTACCTTCATTCCGTCTACTATTATGACGACGGTTCTGATTGGGGAAAGATTTAGGTTGAAATAAAATTTCACCAAGTTATTTTTTATCTAATTTTTTACAGTGTGATCGGTTGCAATTTTTTTTATTTTTTAAAATAATAATTTAAATTTAAGAAAAATAAGCAAAACCAATCTTGCCAAATTAAAGGTATAAATTCAAGAGTCGCATCGAGAAGGGTAAATATGGTTGATACCAACTAAACATATTTATTTTTGATTTTAAAATTTATTTAATGTTTAAAATTGATATACGAATACATGACATTGCAAAAGAAGTACGTATGTATAGAACAAATTTTGGAGAGTATAAACATTTCATCTTTGTTCCACATTTAATCCTTAAAATCAAAGAGTTTTGCTAGAGAATATAAAACTTTCATTCTAGTTCAATTTTTTATTCTAAAACAAATTATGATTTTTGAATATTTTTTACTATTTTTATTTTGAAAATAATTTTTATTAGAGATAATTTTCATAATAACAATAATATTTTATTTTTATTTTGAGAGTCTGAAAAATTATCCCTCAAGTCTTTTCATAATCTCAAAGAGAGTAAATTTTTTAAAAAATAAATTTTTATTGAAAAATATGAAAATTGTTTACATGAGTTATTTTCATAACCTTAAAATGGACAAAATATTTCTTTTATTGGAGATGATGAAAATTACTCCATTGAATTATATCTGTAATCTCAAAATAAAATATTTTTAATTTTTAAAATTCTTTAATAAAGTTTATGAAAATTACTCCTTTAAGTTGTTTTCATAATCTCAAAATAAATAAAATATTTTTATTTACTTTTAAAAATGATTATTTAAAGATTTATAAAAATTACTCCTTTGAATTATTCTCATAACTTTAAAATAAATTTTTTGTTTATTATCAAAAACAAATTTTGGTTGGAAATTAGAAAAATTACTCTTTGAATTGTTTCGTAATCTCAAAACAATTTTTTTTATTTTTAAATTTTTTTAATGAAGATTATGAAAATTACTCCATCCCCACAATCATGGAATTTTTTGATAGAGATTATGAAAATTGCATGAATTTCACACAATCTCCTAATCTTTAAAATCATCCACTTTTTCTTGTCTTAAAGGTGAATGAAATGATAGATTCCATAGGATCTTCCTATCCCTAAAATACCCCATTTTCCTCTTTTATATCTCCTTTTATCTATGATATAACTTATTATGTTATCCAAAGCCTCTATTTTCGAATTTGAATACCAAGAATTTCCTACATTGAATTATCTTCTTATCCACAAAATCTCTCTCTTCCCACTTTTTCATTTAATATCTCTCTTTATCAAACTATAAACTTTATCATTTGAATTTGAATGCTAGGAATCTCCTAAATCAAAT
Source organism: Moringa oleifera (assembly GCA_021397835.1). NCBI lineage: Eukaryota > Viridiplantae > Streptophyta > Magnoliopsida > Brassicales > Moringaceae > Moringa > Moringa oleifera. Next base: position 1,884,929 of record JAJFZO010000609.1, on the reverse strand, counting down.
TATATCTTCATTGGTAAATTCTCCATTTAAACATCTAACCTACATGATCTCTTTATCCTTCGATCTCTTCCTCTTCCATGTCTCATTTTATCTTCTTCATCACTTTATTCTTAGATATTTCTTTTTAAATTTTAAGAAAAATAGTTCGAACAGCATTTGCCTCCATTGTATTTATTTTTTAGGATAAAAAATAAAACAAAGATCTAATTATTTTGTCCATTTCCTCTAAAAAAATTTGAAAACTTATCGTCTTTTGAATAAAAGTTTTTTTAATGAACATGCTTTGTAAAGATGACTATGATGCTTTTGAAAATAATTTTTTTCACACCAATGGCAGCTTTTTGAAATGTAATATCTCCATACTATTGATGACATTGAGACATTTTTCTTCTTTTGGAAACATAATTTTTTTTTTTAAATAAAATGGTCCATACTATCGACGGTATTAAGACTTTTTTTTTTTAACATAAAATGCTTCATACTATCTATAATATTGAAACTTTTTGTTTAAAAATAAAATGCTTCGTACTATTGATGATATTGAAACTTTTTGGAAATAAAATTATCTATACTAATAAAGACATTGAGACTATTTGGAAAAATAAAATGCTCTATGAAATGAATTCAAGACCTCTTTTTGAAAAGTAGATATTCTTGACTTGAACATGTTGCAACAGGAACAAATAATAGGTGTTGAATTATAAATGCAGCTGCTTATGCAATTATGTTCAATTATCTTTACCATACTTTCTTTAACTTTGATTTTTCATGATAGTGATGTTTTGATTGCAAACTAGTGATTTTCAATCATTTTCTTATTCCCATTTAGAACTCATCTTAGTATCTAGACTATAACAATACTTTTCAAGATATCTCCTCCAGATGATCCAGATGAAAAATTCTTGAATTTCATTTCATATTAGAAATCTTCTCATCCATTTTAAGCTTTTTGCCTTCATTTCTTCCTTAGGGACCTTAACCTTTTTTTTTTTTTTTGTGGATTAGGAACTTAAAGATGCATCATTTGCTTTTTAGAGTTTCATATTGAATAATAGAATGCAAAATGAATTTTAATAACAAGCAAAATACACATATCATTTTTCTTCAAAATAAACAAAATAATAGACCATTGATGCATAGTTTTTTTTTTTTTTACTTGTCCAAATATTTGCAAATTGCCACAATGGATAATGGCAAAAGGAGTCTTTAGGTATGCCCATTGAAAAATTTAAGTGTGTTTTAAAAAGGGTTTCAAAAGTCTTTTCTTCTTTTCACTTATTCATAAGACCTCTAGGTTCTCTCTCAGCAAACCTAGAGCTCTGCATTTCAATATTCAAAGTTCATCTTCTTTTTAAATGAGTCTTTCACCTTTTTTCTTTTCTTTTCAACCCTAGGAAAATAGCTGGAAACTTAGACCCTTGAGGATCTAGAATGGATGAAGAATAATTTCCTCATTTCAAAGTTTATCCAGCTAGAAATTCCTTCTTCTTTAAGTCGATCATGGACCTACCATGAAGTTTGGTTTATGATTTTCGAGGATAGCCTTAAAGGAGGCCAAGACTTGCTAATTCATCACTTTTTCCAAAACGTCTACCGCCAGTGTAAGATTTCTCCTTCCCACTTGACACCTAACTCCTAACATTGAATGGTTGCCTTTGTGTTAAAACTTTTTTTTTTCATAAACTACACAAATCTTTTCATAGCCTTGTTCATCAAGCTTTTCAAGTTACAAATGAATATGGATGATGAGAATTCTGACTTTACTTTTCACTATAGGAATTTTAGCTTTTAGTCTCATTATTTTGGTAGCATGAGGCCTATTTTCTTTTCCAAAGGCATGTCTTTGAATAATAAAATTTGCGCTGAAGAATATTTCTAAACCTCATAACTCGAAATGCACCCTGATATGAACATTTGGAGTGAGCCCTGCAGAAAGGTCTACTAGAAAAAAGTTCATCCCGACTTGGTGGTAGTTTTTCAAGCACTTTCTAGTCACTAAGGTGTACATCGTTTTGGAAAATATATGAACGATAGTGGGATAGTCATAGTTAGAGCTACAAAATCCTAGTACAGGGCCTCTAGGTTTGATAAGACTTCTAAATCTATCAAAGATGCTTCAGGCTCAGGTTCTAAGGAGGAGCTCTCTTTCCATCTCTCAAATCTAAATCACGATGTTAAGTAAACACTAAACTTTGAACCAAATACTAAACCCAAAGTGGATGTAAACCTCGAATTAGGTGTTAAATCCAAAGTGAATATAAATCTTGATGAAAAGACTACAAGTTTTTGTTAATCCCTCTTCTCTTGGAGTGGTCTTCCAAACTGATACCACACTAGGTCTTATTACTACTTTGACTTGTACTTTAATATTTCATTTTTGCTTAGTGTTAATCCTTGGGTATTATGTTTTACAGATGTTAAAGAAGATATGGCCTTAAACAAAAGCCCTAAGTAGCAAAAGACCAACTCTAAAAGGCAATGAACATGGGCTTATAGAGGCATGTCCTTAAAGGGGTTTCTACTATTAGTTCTACTGTAAAACTTCAATAGTAGGGTCAGTCCTTGTGGGTTATCTCAAAGAGAAAGAAGGCCAAAGTAGGCCTAAATGATTATGCCCTTGTTGTTGAAAAGGAGAAGATGATGGTTACTACCCTCCACTAAGTAGAAGGAAAAGGAATAAGAAGGAAAAATACCTTAAAGATCATGGTGCCATGGATGCACTCTTGATACACTTAAGTGGGCCATAACATATCTTTTTCAAAGACATATTCATGCTTGAATGGGATCTTCCAACTAAAAGGTCTTTAAACTACTCGATTTTGGTTTAAGAGTGGTTGTATAGGTTTATCCTTCTTTAGGACCTAAAGAAGCTGAAATAAGAGAACAACAACACCTTCTTTATAAATATGATAATGTAGTTCGGGGAAATAAGTATCATATACTTACTTCTATTGTAATAGTAGATTGTTGATCAATGCTTTTTTTTTTTTTCACTCTTATAGTTTGCTCAAAGAATGGTTATTCTTATAAACAAGTACAACTATACCAACATCGATCTTTATCACTTCATGAAAGAAGCTGATGTTGCTAATGAATTTGCAACATATGTAGAAAATAAGATGCATATCTACATAGTTGAAGCTGAGAAGCTAAAGAATTTATTAGTCAAAGTTGAGGTTAATGTGGACAATGTTAAGATTGAACTTCCCCAAGTCTAGGCCAATGTAGAAGCGAGGATAAGCCGTGTCAAGAATGATCATTTCTTTCAACAATGGGAAGAGCTGAGAGTAGCTCGAGGAGAAACCTGATCCCAAGCTATCAACGAGTTTAGAATGTTAAAGGCCTATAAAGTTGAGATTAGAGAACATGCCTTCTGTCTCTACTAGCTAATCAGAAGGCATACGATCGAGGAGATCCAAGGTAGGTATCCAGATCTTGACCTCTCATGGGTGTTAGTGGCTCCTCTCATATAAGTTTCTTTCATCCACTCTGAAGATCTAGACATTTTTCTAGTCAATCTAGATGATGTGGTTGAGAGATGCAATGAAAAAAGGTCAGTGCTAGTGTTGGAAGCCCTTGTTCCTGAAGTTGTTTTAAAACCTAATGTGGCTGAAACTAGAACTGGACCTGAAGCTAAACTTTTGATTATTTTTCTTTTATACCCTTTTTTTAGATGTAAAAACTTTGCTTGAAGTAATGAAATTCCTTTTTGCAAGTTATGTTCATAGGCATTTAGGATAAATAAAGTAATCCCAAACACGAACGAATGTTACTGTAATATTAAACTCATAATCCCATTGACGAGTGCCCCATGTTTCAAACTCAATGGATCAACATCTAGAGAGAATCCTAATGAAAGAAACACTTAATTTGAGCTTAATCTTAATAATGAGAGGATGTTGACAAACTGTCAATGCTTTGAACCTAATGACAAAAAAGATCTCTATGTACGAGTAAGCACTCAGTTAATTCAGGTCATTTGGGCCAAAAATTTTAAAAACCAAATTAATAAAATTCTTTTATAAATTAACCAAAACTGATCAAATTTAAAAAAGAACTGAATTAATCAAGCCAAAATTTTTTAATTAGTTACCAAATAAACTGAACAAACTAAAAATTTATTTAGGTTCAAATTTTATATTTTTTAATTTTGAACTATTTTAAATCTTGAATAATAATTTACAAATCAAATATATATGATATATCATTAAAAACTTATTTATATGGATGAAATATATAATTGAACTTTACTCCAATAACATCTTCATATATACTTACATAAAAATCAACATCTCCAATATATAGAAATCAAAATATTTTTATAAATCAATAACAACTTTTAGAATATAAAAACTTTTAATCATAAAAAGAAAAAAATCTTTTACATCAAAATACAACTTGTACATGATACATTAGTAGTTAACAAATCAACAATATCAAAGAAAACATCTCATTCCTTTGGTTTTTTAAAAAAGTTTTTTTTCAACCAATTAAATGGTTGGAACGCAAAAAAGACAAGTGTAAGAATGTCAAAAAAGAAATAAATGTATTGTTATACATTATCAATGATAAAAACTTACCCAAGTAAAGCGCCTCCTAAATGTGTTGATATAATACTAAAAAAATATACATGATAAGATTATATTCAAAGAATATTTAGGCTTCCCATATAACATCTTAATAACTAATATTTTTATTTTATAGTAATTGATCAACAAAGAAAAAGAAAATCAAGAAGTAAAGGTCAACTCATCACCAAAATCTCAACTATATGAGATATGAAAGTAATGGTAATTAAAAAATACCTTGAAATAGTGATACACTTCCACACTAATCAATCATACCATCTAATGTAATTTTTGAAAAATTTATAAACACATAATCAAATTTGTTATTAAAAAAAAGTGTTATTAAGCTTATCCAATAAAGATTAATAATTAAAAAAATTAATTAATTAATTACTCATATTAAAATTTTCAAGCTCTACCAAGTCTTCCTCAATGGCATCGAAGCATGGAGATCCACGTAACTAATCTTGAGTACAAGTAAGGGCTTGTGCAAGCTTAGGAGTAAAAAAACTGCTATATGTATCAAGTACATGTCCCTCGGTGCTAAAGCAGATTTAGAAGCAATCGTAGATATAAGAGCTGGCAATACATCACAAGCCATATGGGAAAGAACGAGAAACTTATGACTATTAAGTTTTCACTAATTAAGAATATCAAAGTAATCATCATCTTTTGCATCTTCTTCACTTAAAAATCTATCCAATTCTGATTTGTTTTCTTCTTTTCTAATCTCTTTCTTATATCTCTTGAGCATAAACAAAAGAACTTTTCCCTCTTTTTCCAATCCTAATTTTATTTCCTTTGTAATTTGGCTCACTTGACTGCTTTCACCAACTTGTTCACGTTGAGGTAGCAAACTTTTTTTTTATACTAATCAAATAACTCTTTCATTGCTTTTCTCACATTACTAGTCATCACTAAAACTTGATCCATATTATATACTTTTAAAAAGTAAAAGTTGACAAACTCAAGCTTTTTTCTAGGATCAAGAATAAAAGCAACATAAAGTAGCATTTTCATATTCTCCACATTTTTCTAATACTTATCAAACTTATCTTTCATTTTTTTTTTGCCATTGCATGTAACTTAATACCAGGATGTGTTTTTCAATTGCACAAAGTAGCATAAACATTACAAATATCATCAAAAAAACTATTGGAGGTGACATGTGAAGAACCCAAAACTTTGATTGTGAGTTCATAAAATTATTGCAAGAAAAGACAAAATCTCCTAATAATTCTCAATCCATTTTTTCAGGCAACCCATCTCCCATTATCAACTCATTTCTATAATGAGGATCAACATCATCAAATATCTGAAAAGCTTTCTTAAATTTTTGAGCTGCATCCAACATCAAATAAGTGGAGTTCCACCTAGTGTTAACATCCAAACACAACAAACTTTTACTTTCAATTTTTTCAACTAAAACACATTCTTTAAATTTGGCCAACCTTGCAGGTGATTGTTTCATATATTTAACAGCCTTTTAACATGTGTGATTGACTCATTCATTTCTTTCAATCCATCTATAATAATAAGATTAAGAATGTGCGCAATGTATCTTAAATGAAGATATTTTCCTTCTTGAATGCAAGTTCCTAAATTATTCAATATTTTCTTCAAGTATGAATTGCAACATCATTAGAACTAGCATTATCAACTATGACAGTAAAAAACTGATCAATCTCCCAATCACGCAAATATTTTTTAATGACTTTATCAATGGCCTCACCTCTATGACTGGAAATAGGACAAAAGTTTAATATTTTTTTATTCAATTTCTAGTTTTTATCAATAAAATAAGCTGTAAGACACAAATAATTAATTTTTTACACTGATATCCATGTGTCTATGGTGAAAGATACTCTTATACTAGATGATTTCAATAACTATTTTAGTTTAATTTTTTCATCATTATAAAGCCGATAACAATCTCTAGCTACAGTCCATCGTGAAGGCATACGAAACTTAGGACATGCCAGTAACATGCAACGCTGAAAATCTTTACCATCCATAAATTTGAAAAGCAATTCATCCATAATGATCATCTCAGTTATACCTTTTCTAATGGCATCTTGATTAAACTTCCAACTACCTAAAGATCCATCTCTCCTGGATTCAAAAGCCAATTTAGTTTGACTAGAATTATACTAACATTTATTCTCTTCTTATAAGTATCTACATGAGCTTTCAATGCAGTTGTTCGATTTCTTTTATGATCAGCAAAAAACTGTCCATTATAATAATTACATCTAGCTTTATGTTCACATTGTTCATTAAAAAAATTTGGTGTGTTCCTAAACTTCTAATCTTGGCCTAAAAGATTTTCTCTTCAATTTAGAACTTGCAGATGATGGATGGACTAAATTCGATTGTGTGGCATTAGGCATAGGATTTATATCATTACTCTTAGTGACATCTTTTAACTTTTGAAATAAACAATAATTAACTTTTTATAAAGCTTTACTCCAATCTTTTAGATATTTCATGAACAATAACATAATTTTCTATGGAGCTTAAAAATATAGTTGATTTAAAAAGGTTATACTATATATTTGAAAAGGCAAGTATTTTTAAAAGTAAATATTTTTAATCTACTCAATAAATATGCTAAAAAATAATATCAAACACTTCTTTTATAAGTAAAATAATATTTTAAAATAGACAAATAAAAAGTAACAACAACGAAGGCTGTCTATTTTTTTTGTTAAATACAATACCACAATAATAAATTTATAGCATCTCCTTTTCCAACAACAAAATAATTACACTAATCAAATTGCATATACTACTTTCCAGTAGTTGGATAAGATTCTAAAAGATTTTAATAGTAATACCACATTGCACAAAAATTCATTTCTGTAGTAATACCACTACCTTTCAAAATATGATTATGAATTATTAGAAAAAAACATTACAACTTTACATTACATCATGAAAGTATTCAAAGAAAAGATATGAACAAAAATAGAACAAATTAAAAAATCAATTCTTAAAAATTAATTTTCTAGTTTTCAACATTGCTATTATTTTACCTTACACGTTATAGCTACATACATACCGCATACATAAAAAAGAAGTGATAATACAGAGAATATATTTATGGTACTTACCCAAATATAGAAATAGATTCGATAAAGATGACTTAATTTTTAATTTTGAGTGTGGTTGTTATGAATTAGGATTTGAAACTTTGAAAGATTAAAAAGATAAGATAGTATTTGCTACTACTAGGAAAATTAGAATTAGAAAGAAAGAAGATGAAGCCTAAGGGAATACTGAATGCATATGCATGGCATGGGTGTGGTTGCGACACAGCTAGTTCTGGTTGGTTCTCTAAGATAGATGGGCACAGTTTATGGCTTCTTAAGTTGAAAGAACAAAAAAAAAAAAAAGAATTGTGTCTGTATAGTATGAATAAGTGAATAAGGAAGACTCTTTAGTAAAGATATTAAAAGAAAATAAATAATTAATATAATTAATTAATTAATTATTAAAATTTGTTTTTTCGATTAATTCGGTTTAAAAATTTTTTAACCGAAATAAAAAAAATTGATTTATAAATCAATTTGTAACCAAAAACTCAAAAAACATAACTGAATAAACCGAAATCAATTCGGTTTATCGATCTTTTTGGTTTTAACTAAATTTTGCTCATCTCTATCTCTATGGAAAGAATTTTGATGTAGTAATTGGATTAGAAATCCCATTGAATGGGATTCCCAATGACTTAAAAATTGATTTATCCTAATAAAGCAAAATCTGGTGTATTAACCAAATTGCCAAATCCTAATGAATTAAATACCAATGTATCCATCTGCATTATAAGCCCTGATGAAGAAAACTCTTGGTCTTGCATATGGTTGAAGACAATCATGGTGAAAAACTCTGATGAGAAATTACTTAGAATCCCAATCTTAGGCCCTTGCTTGAAGATGAGTATTTTATGAAGCCACTTCTTTAGGAGTAAAATTAGGTGTCAACAACCCCATTGATCAAAGTTATGACATTTCTTACTATCAATGAAAATATTAGGCAACTCGGGTGTTTATTATTTGTTCAGTACAAATTTGGTAAACTAAGGATAGTTTTGAAATTCATGGTTATCTGGTCATATGACTTTTTAAGCTCTTTTTAGTAACTCTTGTCTTTGTATTATTTCCTGTATCATTCTCACAATCGAATTTCAACAACTCATTGTTAACCAAGAATTGTACCCTGAACTTAAAAGCTATATGAGTCTTGATATTATGTCCTGGTGCCTCACTATGGTAAATGCTTGTGCCTTAATATTCTCTCATGCATTTCATTTTGAGTTCATGCTAGATGTCTTTGCATTTCAATGTGCATCTTTTCTATTCTTTCTACCTTTGCCATATAATCTTTCATTTCTTGATCTATTATTGGACTAGGTACTCGGGTAGCACCTTTTTTATTCATCCTTTTTCATGATTTTTGTTTTTTTAATATGATAGAGTGAACGTATGAAAATGCAAAGATGTGATACAATTATCATGAATCCAATTGATGGGTAAGAGGAAATTATTAATCACGGGAGCATAAAAAATAAACTTAAATTTTTCCAAAATGCCCTATCTTACTGGCAAGTCTAATTATCCTAAAAGGTTAAGAGAGATCCTTTAAGATTCTAGATCAGTTTGACTAATCGTCTTGTCTAATGATCGTTAAGTATTCTCATTTAGGTCTTGGCTATTTTTATGAGTATACTTCGAATCATTTTTGGGTTTCCAGAATTGAAGCCATGTATATCTTAGATTAGACCAAATGTTTAGGCTTCTTGGGCTATTTGATCTTATTCATTTCTTTTTTTTCTATTAATATGAATCATTAGGTCATAAAACCTGAACTACTTTTTCTCAATCTAAATTTATAATCTTCCCGATCTAATATTTCCTAATCTAGTTTTCTACATTTGGTATGCCAGTCTTATTTTTAAGTTAGTTTTCTGATCTGGACTTCTTGATCTAGTTTTCCAATCTTTTTAATCTAGACTTCTTAATCTTGTTTTTTTGCTCTAAATTTCTCAATCTAGTTGGGTTTCTTAGTTTGACTATACTAGGTATCACTTATACCTATTTAGATTCCTAACCTACTTGGATTTCATTTTTTATAGGGATTAATTTCTTATTCATTTGCAATGCCCATTAAGTAATAGACTTTCTGATGTCACGGGATGTGCATAAAAGAAGAAGAAAACATAAAAAGGCAAACAAAGGTTAGTGACAAATGGCTGAGCTCGAGTTTAGCTCTATGCATTTGCGTGAACATGAGTTTTTATTACAAGGCAAAAATAAAGCAGTTATATACAACAAAATGTTAAAATTCTCGACCTAAGATCAGGTACATGTATATGCAGCAAATATTGACATTCATGACCTAAGTATACCGTAAAATATTGACATTCTCGATCGAAAATTGAGTCAATTAAAAATTTGATTACAAAGGTTTAGAATAATAAATACAACAAAGAAACCTTCAGATCAAGATCAAAATCCAATTAAATTCTCAAAGAAGAGATCAATTCTACTTAGGTTTGGCTTGACTCTCTAAAATTTCCTAGTGGAGTGGCTAACTATCACAATCGAACTTTTTGGCCACAGCTCGAAGTGAAAAATTCTTTTGTTTTGGAAATTACTTTTACTTTGATAATTAAAAAAAAATAACAAGTCACCATCAATATTTTTATGGTGTAATTGGCCATAAGTATTATTTTAAAAATTTTCTCTCTATTGATAGAGAAAATATTAACTTCATTTGAAAATAAGCAATAGCCAACTTCACCGAAAGATCTAAGATAGGGAATTAGTTATACGTAAAGACGAATTAACACCTCTACAAGTGCTTATCATCACTAGGGTTTTTAAATCGGGGAAAACCTATAGTGTGAGAAAAATATTACAAATCGTCACCAATCTTTTTTAGGTGTGCTTGGTCACCATCCTAAAGTAAAGCTAACTGGATAAGAAAGAATAAATTCTTGATCTAAAAGTTAGTTGTGCTTGGAGAAAGATTAATACCTTTAAACCCTCAAAAATTGGTGTCATTTTGATTTCTTTCTTGAAAAATAATTTTAAGCGTATTTTGATTGAAGTACTTGAAATTTTATACTTACTTCATCTTGAAATATCAAAATATTTTTTAGAAAAAAAAGTAGTTTGCATTTGCTCACCTTTATTGTTCTCCAAAATAAGGGTTAAAAGTCATATATGTAATATTTTCTATGAGAAAAATATATTACCTATAAAGAACAATTCTAACATGAAAACATTTTCTAACATTATTTAGCTATAAACTAAAATATTAAATAGATTAAAACATATGACTTAATTAGAATCTAATGATATCTCAACTCAAGTTATTTTATTTAAGAAATGGATAATTGACAGTAAAAGGATTCTAAAAAAGTGCTTGGATACGTTTTGAAGTCTCCTACTCTTTTTAGTAGACTTCCTTCCTTTTTCAATATATATGATACAAGATTTTAAAAGGAAACTCCTTTGATCAGAAATAAAAGCTTCTATGAAATCTAAAAATCTATAGAGAATTTAGTTTTGAGAGAGCTGTGGCTTTTTTTTTTTTTTTTTGAGTTTGGAGAATACTGGCTTTCCTCTATGCTTCTAAGCCTCTATATGTATGTTATGTCTTTGTGAATATGAATGAATGTTTGTTGGATATTTATGTATTTGTGAATGTTTTCAACTATAGGGTCCAATGACTATTTATAAGATTTTGATGGCATAGGTTAACAGTAAATGGCAGGTGGATAAGAAAAGTATAATATGAGCAATAACTTTTACCTTCAGGCTTAACAAAGTTGACTCCACTTTGAAAGGTCTTTTGAGACTCTACTGAAATATCCTTGCTAATTTTGACTTGATTTCCATGCACTTCAGCCTCATCTGAGTGCAATGATGTCTTCAATGCCATTTGCTCTCACGTGGATAGCCCATATGGATGAAATAAGTATGAAACCTTATGTATTTTGATCAAAATACCCTTGAAAAGATTTTTGAAGAGAAATAACATAGTATCAATTCTTGGCTTAGGGATGTTGATCTTTCCTCAAACATAACCGACTTCTAAACCCAAAGCTCCATAAAAAATAAACCAGTTAGCCTTAGTTTATTATAGTGACCAATTACAATTAAAAAGATTGTTGGCACTCTTATATTTTCTCATGTTATGGGTTTCTTTGGTTGAAATCCTGTTGATGATAAAGGCAAGAAAACAAAGTTGAAAGATCTAACTCGTAAATATCAAGAAGGCAAAAGAAACCCCATTAAAAATCAAAGATAAAACATCAAGGCATGCAAGCCAAGCCACTGCACTAAGGGCCTCAAAGGAAACTCCATAACAAATAATTCATGTTTGCAAAATACAATACCAAATTAAAGTCTTATAAAAATAAAACAATCCATAACTGTAAACACATAAAAGAAAGAGTCATAAATGTTCATTACATACAACATACAAATGAACAATGAAGACAAAGATCAATAATAAATAATACAAAAGAAATCAAAATTCCTCTTATAAAAAGAGTAAACAAAGTTCACTAAATGAAGCAAGGCACATGATACTAGATATATAAATGAGTAAGAGAAAGCACAAACGACTAGTACTGCATGCGAAAAATTCATGTATCTTACAAAAGAATGAAGCTTACAACGCGGAAATATGAATGAGCTCAACAAAAAATAAAAAGTCTAACCCGAAAAAAACCTTGACAAAAAGCAGCACAAAAACTGCACCAAAATGAAGCCCACGCCCTTTATAGCGTTAAAAGAAAGCAATCTTTCCTAAAAGCAGATAACGAAACCAAGTGCTTATACATAAGACTTGCAAAACTGTGGAAGAAGGTCGAGTCAAACAACAAATTTTGATACTCTTTCAACAAATTCATCTTTTAACGTAAATTCATATATCAATGATATCATATTAAAAATGATAAATATTCAAATTATAAATCTTCTTTTATCTAACTTAAAAACAAAACTTAAACAAGCCAAAACAACAAACTATTATTATCTAATTCTAAGCTTAAACATTTAGTGATGCCTTTGATCACATTGTTGTGCCAAGTATAAATTAAGATAACAATAGCATTGCCATTGAAAATGAAAATTCTAGTCCACTCATAACTTTTCCTAGAGCTTTTACTCACACCAGTTAACAAGTCTTCTAAATCTTTTCATATTTTATAAAGACTCAAACATATTGCAGAAACAATTGATTGCTACCACAAGCTTATCTATACTTTTGATGCCATAAAACAAATTAAAACAAGAAAAAAAATTACACGAGGGATACGTTATCCTTGTAACAATGTATCCTGAGTAAAACTAATTGATGTGTAAAAGAGTGCCTATAAATAATTTGACTTCACAATGTTGTGTAACCTATATGTGTGTATATTTGTGTAAAGCAACATTCATGTGGACAAGTTGGAGACATGTCACAAACCATGTTTCTTGCTTGATAAAATAGATCATCGTGGGGCATGCTCACATTTGTTTTCTTTCCTCTAAACAATTGGTTTAAAAGAAGGTAAATGGTACACTAAAACTGTTTTTCTATCTTTAACAAGAACATAGTTTTACAAAAATACGAAGTGTTTAGACACTTATTTTTTGGGCAGTTATTTTAAGGAAAAGATGCTTGGGCTAATTAATATTGTAATAATGTTTTTATCAGATTTTCATGAGATTAAACATTCTCATCATGTCTTTATGTGAGTTACGACCTATAGCATATTCAACTTTTTTTTTTAATTGATATTCCTTAATAATTTAAGAAAATGTGGGAATAACAAAAATTTATTCCCACATGGGAAGTGAGAGTGCAGAAAAGTTCAATTGGTTATCAAAAGAAGGATTGCTACCAAGTTCAGTACTTCTTTTTAATACAATTTACTAGACATAAAAAAAAAGATTTAGTTAACATATAATGGTAGACAATTTTGAAAAGAATGGTGAAAAAAACAAAACTTTTTTAAAATTTTTTAAAAAATATAAAACATTTAAATAAAAAAGATTTCACAGTTTTAAAGAAAAAATATATTTCTCCATAATTCTTTGAAAACCGTTAAAAATTGATCAATTAAAAAAATCATGTGAAAATGTCAATTACCTTATCTTAGTTACTTCTCAAAAACCTTACATCAATTACCTAATTAATACAGGGAAGTTGAGGTCTGATTCATACGGCCAAAATGATGAATAAAACCTAAAAGTGGTCTTTCTACCCAAATTAAAGATCAGGTCCCAGCGATATTTACAGCAATATGTGTATAACAAGATAGGAACATAGAGAATCCTATGCAAGCATGCTTTCCACATATAGATCAGTTGTGCTTGCCTTTTGGTGCAAAATAAATAACTAACCTAAATGACACAAAATCAACTCATTTCCACAAGACATTGAAGGATACTCATCTGTAACTCAAGACACACAATATAACTTCCTATTTCACTTAGCATTTCTTCGACACCCATCTCCATCCCACCTGGCAAAAGGGTTCTTAGATTCATCAATCGGCTGCTAAGTTGCTCCTCTTCAATTTCTTCTTCTTCCTTTTTCCTTGGCAGCTTTTCTGGTCTTTGAGGCCTTTTTAGCTCATTAACCTTGGCCTTTTGGTTAGGGTTTGAAGAAAAGAGCATTGAAGATACTGCATGTTGATTACCAGGCAATGATAAGGTATGACGATTGAGCTCATCTTTGACCACGTTTTGGGCATTACATGTCCAAGGGCATTTCAAGGAGGGAAGATGATGAACCGAAGGACCCTGAGAACCACCCACATTGACATTTGGTTGATGAAGCTTTTGTTTCAAGGCATGACTCCATGCAAACCCTTCAGTGGACAACACTAATGCCATGTCTACTTCATGTCTTACCATCTTCTCCATCTTGCAAACATCATTCTCGTCTTTGGATGCTGTCATACCGATCTTCACTAGAGCTGGCAGCAGGTAGTTAACATATTTTCTTGCCAAGGTTGCACATGCGACCTTACTTGGCTCAACAGAATAAATGCGTCTACGTTTGTTCATGTTCTTGTCCATGTACATGCAGAACCGGTCAACGCTGCCACTCTATATACATGGCAAAGAATGATGAGGGCATACCCGAACACAAATAGATAGAGAATATCTATGCAAAACATAGTAATAAAGATGAAACTTGTAGGGAGTGATGACTACATGAAAAGAGAAATGTTAAATCTTGCTCCCTTGTCTAAAAACTCAGACTTGAAAGAATTGTTAAATCATAGTGAGAGAGATATAGCAAAGTAGGAAGCCAACAAGGGCTAAAAATACGGGAAAAAAAAAAAAAAGGAATGTTAGACAAGTGTGTGTGTGTGTGAGAGAGAGAGAGAGAGAGAGAGAGAGAGAGGGAGGGAGAGTTGCCTTTTGAAGATACCTTGAAATATTGCTGAAGGAAATGTTGAAGAAACAAGACGGCTTAGAGGGGTACTAGTGAAGCAGCTGCCTAGTGTTATAAATAAAGAATTGGTGGGTATTATAGGGTGTATATGTGAAACCTTATCCCAGTTCCAGTTACTTCCCTAAAGGGAGCTCATGCTCACCAAACACACTTTGACAGATATGGACGCCAACCCACAAAAATAATTGGAGCGATAAAGACTTTCATGTATATCAGTGACTATCATCATTGTAAGGGATAGATAGAGAAAGAGAGAGAGTCCTAAAATCCAAGAGCAGAGCTAATTACGGAGAGTGGAGGGCAATGTGACCCTTAATAACAATAACATACAGGGCATTGATGCAGAAAAAATTAGGGTTTGGTTTTATTGAGAGTAGAGCACATGGCCTCACATGCTTCTCTTTGCCTTTTCACACCTACCTGAAGAAGGGTCACACTCCCATGTGCCACTGGGGAACAAGACACCATTACCCAACCCCACTATAAATGCGCTCACATGACTCCCACCTCACTATTAGTACTATTTTTCTTTCCTTTTCTTTCCTGTCTTTCCCTTCACAACTCTCTTGCAGGTTGCTCCTGAATAGTCTCACTTTTTCTTTCCCTCTATTTCAAATCAACCAGCTCATGGCTCCTACTTCTCCTCCCTTTCTCAATTGTCTTCATATGCTGTCTCTTTATCTCTTTTTGGTGTGCTTTTTTACTAACACTAATTTGTTTTGGACAATTAGTGTCTCTAATAACATGAAAATCTATCAACCCCACTTCTCTTCCCTTTTCAATGGCTCCTCTTTGATCCATCATTACCATCCAGATTCTGCTGCTTTGCTTCTCCAGATAAAACCCAAACAATAACAGCACCTCTAAATTCAGGTATTACACCTTCTTTGGCAAATAGAAAAGAACAAATGAGCAAGTAATACAAGAAGTGCCACATAGATGCAAATGATTCCTCCATCAAACTAAGTTATTTTTTGGTTGGACATTCACATTTATGCTAATGATTCCAATTTATTATTTGATATTTTGCCAAAAGCTCACATTAAAAGATGTTCTTTCTAATAGATAAGGGGTTTTATATGATATCAAAGACATTACTAGTCTGAATAAAAAATTAGAATTAAACTATATATGACAAATTAATTTATAAAATTTACTTTACTTATTGCATTAATTTTTTTAAAAATTGAATAGGGTATATCATGGTTATGAGTGTATAAGTAATTAGTATATGGGACTCAAGTGAAGCTTAATTAATCATCAAGGAGAGAGTCACCAGCTAAGTGTAGTAAAATATATGGACCATGTTCACGTGGCTAATTAACTGCAAAAGTGCAATGTAAAAGAACTTATTGTAAGCTTAGTTTATTACCAAACGGTCAGTCTTACTTGAGATAATATCAGTCTGTTCTTTTTCCAGTCGGGTTTGTCTCGTTTGAACTTTTGGTATTTGTTTCTTTTTTTTTTTTTTCCTCCGTTCAAACTTTATATATATTTACATATGTTTGGTGGACTTCCAACCTTCACCATATGCAACACATTTATGATTCTTTTTCTTTCTATTCTAATTTTTTATTTATAAAAATTAAAAAAAAAAACTTAGAAGTTGTAACATGTAATGTTTATTTATTTAGAAGGAAAGATTTGGTTGGATTTTGCGGGACACCACGGAGGGGACTTCACTCATGTGGGTGGCTCTTGTTATTATTCCTAATTTGGAAGGTTGTAATAAATAATGAGATCACGTGCTCAGATTGACAGAGAAATTGCAAGGTTATATAATGTGGGGTGAAACAAGGCATAGAAAAATAAAAAGAGCCAGCTAACATGTGAGAGGCAGGTCGGCTTTGCCCTGTCCCTCACAATGTGTAACAGGCTAGGCATGGCAACTACGACTTCCAATTTGAATCACAAGGTATGATCCGTACACACTCCAACATTTTTGGTCCACATAAAACATGCATTGATTAATTCTACTATAGTTTCGCTCCGAATATACAAATTCCGCTTCTATAGGATTAAAAAAAATATAGTCTTTTGCGGGTCATATTGTCTCTCTCTGAATATATAAAATTATGAAAAAAAATTTGAAGTGTTCACGCCACGTGAATATTAAATACATATACACATGCCCGTAATAATATTTTCAAATATTAATATTAAATATTTTTATAATTTTAAAAAATACATTAAATGTTATCATTTTAAAATATTAATTTAATAATTTTTATGCACTGTTTTTTAATTTTAAATTTAATGTTTTTTTACAAAATTTATTTAGTAATATAATTTAATTTAAATTTTAAATGTAAAAATATTTACACATAATTAATATAATTTAAAATTTTAATTCACTGATAAGCTTTACTAAGAAGATTTTGAATTTAGGTTGATCAAAAATTTGAGTTTCTTATGAAATTGGATATATTTATGTTTATTTATGGAACCAATAAATGCAATTGTAAAGCTAATTGAAGAGAATAACATTCGGCATATGTTAATTTTTGAGAAATTTACGTAAAAGAAAAAAATTAATTTTTACTTTAAGTTAAGTATTCTTACTTTTGTATATTTCATTATAACAAAAGTTTATCATTCATGTAAGTTCTGCTATTTTCACTCGATTGAGATGATATTTTATTAATTAATTTTAAATAAATTTTTTTAAAATTTTATATTTAATTTAAATTAAATTTAATATTCAAAAAGTGATATATTGTAAATCTTGAAGGAACAAAATTAATGGAACAACTCTCAAGTTTAAATGCTATTAAAAAGTATAATTAATATGAAGGGTATTTTTGGATTTTTAAAAAAATTCTCTAATTAAACAACATACTTCTTATTCCTTTCTCCTTTTTTTTTTTCCTTGTAAAAATTTCATTAATTTTCTTCTTTTCTCGCAACCATGAATTCTTCGTATTCAAAGAATCTAAAAAAAAAAAAAAACAATCTCCACTTTATTTTATTATAATATAAAATTTAAATAAATGAAAGCAACTAAAAAGATTTATATATAAGTTGATTTGATGAGAATTTTCTAGATGAAACTTATGAATTTTTGGGAAGAAGAAGAATCTGATAAGAAGAATCAAAAAGACATAAAAGAAAAGAAAGAAACACAAGAAAAAGTGAAAGAAATGAAAAAAATAAATATTTTTTTTAAAATTTTTTCATTTTCTTTCATTAAAATTTAATTATCATTAACATAGTTATGAAAGTATTAACTCAAAATTTATTTTCATCGATACATAAATTTTAAAATTTATTTTAACTGATGTTAAATATCAAGATCCGATTTGTCATTCGAATTAAACATGGATATTTATGAAATTTTTATCCATTAATTTTTATATTTAATATTTATTTTAACTTTAGAAATAATAAGTAAACCAAACTATAATAAAAATAACATAATATATAATAATATTTTTAAAAAATAAATTTTATTTGTTGTATAAATTTTATTATACAAAGAAATACTTATAAACTAATTTATTAATCTAATTCTCTGAGTTTTAAGCTTTCATTTTTTCATCTCATTAGCATTAGTAATCATAGAAATTAAATAATGAATTTGGATCAAATCAATTAAATATAAATAAATAAATAAATTATAAATACTTAACTAAATTACCATTCAAAATAATCATTTCCATAACTATGATGATAATATTTACACAATTTTCAGAAAATAAAGAGAAAACCAGACTCGTGAGGTCAAGAAGCCACCCGTGACTTAGCATGTCATGTGGTGATGTGTCTGTCTGAAATCAAAGGGAATTACTTACAGTCGATGAAGAATCGTGTAAAGAAAGGAAAGGTTTAATGAATGCCCAAACTGCTGCCAGCCACCAAAATCCGTGAGTCCACAATTTAATAAGATCGGCCCTCTGTCAACACCAATGCCCACTACCTAGAGGCTAATGCTAATACTACCCATCAAATTGATAAAAATTGTTAATAATATTAGCCTCAGATAAATTATTTTTTTCTTAGTAGTTTTAAATTATTTTTATTTTTAAAATATAATCATATTATTTTACTGAAGAGTGATTAATTATCAAGATAATTTACAATTTTATTGTAAGATACATGATTGAATTGTGAATGAACTCATAATCACGATTTATATTTTTGACTTTTAAAAGTAATATGAGAATTGAGATGTGATTTAAGTTATTCCTAATTTGATAAGGTAATGGTATTATTTAATTTGAGATGAAAAACCGAGCCAATTGGGATTGTACCCGACAGTTGGTAGCCCTTGCTTGGAGAAACATAAATTCATACATCTGTGACAGATCTCCTGCCAGCTACCCGACCCGGAGGAAATCTATCATTCATAATGACAAAGCCCTCCCCACCACCAGCAATGACCCTTATGTTCTGGGGAAGTCTGAGAAGGCATTATATTGTTGCTGTAAGGGTTTGGTTTTTGTCTGTTGAGATTTTTCTGTTATTTTTGGGTAAAGATATTTTAAAATATATATTTACATATATTTTTATAATCATTTTTTAAAAATATCATCATATTTTAAAAAATATTTATTTTATTATATATTTATTATTATTATTAAATTATTTTATTTTATTTAAAAAATTATATTTATGATTTTTTATTATATTAAATATATATTTTAATAATTTTATCATTTTTAATTATTAATACCTATCCATATTTTGGTTTCATTATAAATAACAAGAGATGTATTACATTCCTTTTAGGTCAAACTTTTATCCTCTTAAGTTTTTCTCTTGTGAGTTACAAAAGTCAAAGAATAAATTTTTTAAAGTTACTTAAAATTTTTTATTTTGAGAGTCCACTTTTATAAAAGTGATCATTGAATTTTGGAAGTTGAAACTCTTAAAAAAGCGCATCTATCCTTAAGGACAATACTTTTAGCATGCCTTCTGAGACTATTATGTAATATCCTTATTAAATATTATTGTAAATACCTTGTTTTAGCTTTCAATTGGAAAGAGTTCAAATAATTAAGTGACAAATCAATTTCAAGGTGAACACACCTTACCTCGAGGTGAGATCGAGTATAACTCAATAAGAACACTTCACCCCCATGTGATTAATGGTGTTGCATGAAAACTCACATTGTGGCAAACCTTGATCCCACATGAATGCATCTAGCTTAGTCCAGATGTGAATTACCTCGATGTAAGGTTGAGTTCAGCTCAATGAGCATATTTTAACCCCGACGTAGATTGCCCCAATATGGAGTACATCGATATGGTCATCTCGGTGAAAATTATCTTGATGTGGATCACCCTCAACGCGGAGTACCCCGATATAGATTATTCCCACATGGCTTACCTTGATCTCTCATCAGGATGCAAATACATAGTAGCTTGGAAAGGAAGAATTATGAAGGCTTGAGAATGCTGATGAAAGACTTTTAATGGAATTCAAACAAAATATTCCAGTATTGTAATCTTTTTCCTCCCACAACAAAATTTTGAATCTCAAGATTGGTGGATCACAAACTCATTTGTAGGGAGCGTACGTTATCCAAGGACAAACTTTTGAATTTAAAATTAGATTGATCACACTACAGCTCTTTTTTTTCATAGTAGATTTTCAAATCTTTAACCGACCTTATCCCATTTTCTTCCTATAAATAGACCTTCGAATCTCAGTAAAAAAAAAAAAAAAGGGAGAGAACAAAGATCATCAAATGAAGAAGGAATCAATACCAACAAATCCTAAAATCATCAATCAAAATCAATAGATATCTCCAAATCAATCAATTGGCAACTTGCAACCTCCACTGTCACAGCCACAACCATTCCACATCACCATGTCTCCAAAATTTCCAAGTCCCTACAATTGGACACTAAGAGACAACGTCTGAGGTCTAAAACATTAGCAAAGAGAATGCATAAAAATTGTATTGAAGTGTTATTACTTTGTAATTTGTGAAAGTGAATAAAAGATGATTTTCTACCTCTGTTGGTTATTTATTCCTTAATGCATTTGATGTTTCTCTAAAATTATTTAGCATAAAGGAATTTGATGAAGTTCATATTTTGATCTCTAAATTAAAATATTTGCTTTTTTAGAATCAAAGATCTAGTGTCAGTTAAATTGAGATTCTCATGTAAAATCACATAATAAAATTAACTCGGATCAATTTCAAATCATTACAAATTAGAGATATAAGATCATTCTGCTTAAATGATATCAATTCCTAAGTGTTTGTGAGGTGTTAATTTTTTTCACATGTAAGCGAATCACGATCTCAAAATCATCTAATAAAATAAATCCTGCTTATTTTTACATGAAATTCATTTTTCTTTCTTAAAAGAAAAAAATATTTTTTAATAAATTGCTGATCGATTATAACATAAAAAAGATTAGTGGTGACTCTTTTATTAAAAAGAAAAATCTCATAGTCAGGCTCTTCACCCAATAAAAAAAGTCTGGTTATGATAGTTATGTTTAAAGAAGGTGTTTTTCAAGAAGCATACTATTATGTTTCACCAATAATATGTGAGTTTTGTATACATAAGGTGTTATCTTGAAGGTTAACTGAGAGCTATTTTGAAAATATTCTGAAATATAACTTATCTTGAAAGAAAAAGTGATTATTATCCTTATCCATTTTATAACAATTCTAAGGATATAATCTTCTTTCTTTATTCTAAATGCTGCACTAATTATTGCAGAATTTCTCCTTGATACTTCGAAGATTAATCCATTCAATGGAGTTCATTTCAAACACTGGCAAAAGAAGGTTTATAATACGTTGGATGTCTTGAATTTGATAAAAATATCTCACTCAATAATCACCCAAGAATGAAGTTGAAAACTATGAAAACTAGTTAGGAAGGTGAAGAAAAAGCAAATAAGTAAGGTATGTTGTCAAACTAATCTTAGCATACTTTTAAAAGAGCTTTAAGATATTTATCGCAACTACAAGTATACCTAAAATTTAGAATTTGCATAAAAGAAAATTTGTCATAAAAAGATGTTGAATCTCAAATATATATAATAGAAAAACTTTTTGGATTTTAAAATGGAGGATGTTGAGGTTTGAACTAACCTTAAAGTGAAAAATATTTGATCTTGAAATTTGTTTTGAGCTGAATTGTTTGACTTTTAGAAATAAACAAAAAATACGAAGTCACTACTAATCATTTTTATGATATGATTGACTATCTAAATCTATTTTGATTTTATAATCGTTTTGAGAATAAAGAAAACAAAATAAAATAAAAATATGAGAGATTAGTTCTTTTTACTAGAAAAATCCAAAATTCATAGTCTGTTTTATGCATAGAAAAAAAATTAGCACCTTCATGGTACCCATTGATTAGTACCGGTTAAGTAAAATTATTTTTCAATAAGTGACTTAACTAAATTTGAAATTGATTCCAATTGTGATATATATAAACTTTAAGTCAAATAATCATAGAATAATAAAATGTTATTCATATGAAAGATGATGAATACATTTTTATTAAAGGAAAGTATAGATAAGACATTGACATATATCTTCTATTATGAAGTTCAAAATAATTTTATTTGAGATTAAAGAAACATGAGCATTGACATCATCTCTTTCTGATTAAAATTTCAATAGAATAAGATATCATTTTATAGAAATGATCATGAATATTTTTATGAAGGAAAGTATAGATAAGATATTGACTTATACCATTTTTTCCAAAACATGAAATAATTTCATTTGAGACCTGAAAAGGATAAGTATTTACATCAATGTCTCTAATCTAAGATTCACCTTAAGAAAACATGATATATACTTTTTTGTTTTAGGAATTTTAGTAAGACATTGGTCCATATCTCAATTTCTGAAAACAAATAATTTTTTTATAACAGTAAAAGCAAGCATTATTATTTATCTTATGATTCCAGAATTCATTTTAAAAACATATAATGATATTGAACTAATAAATCAATTATAAATTTATACACAATATTGAAAATTAGAAAATGTAATAGACAACAAGAATCATAATTAAATAATTGGTTGGCCGATCAAGATTTCATGAATTAAGTAAGAAACTTTATAAAGACTTATAGTAGAATAAATTATATATGCTTTCAATATTCCAAGTTTCTTGTAATCCTTACTATAGCCTTGCAGATAGTGGAATCACAAGGAAAAAAGAACGTATTCTCAAGAAAACACTCAAGAAAGTGCTTAAGAAAATTATACTATATGCTTAATTGAATAGTTGGGCAAAGATCATTTTGCAATTGACTATTTATAATAAAAATTTGCTGAGTAAACACCCAAATTTCATAAATTACGGGTCGATATAAGGGACCATCATGTGCTAGACGTTTTTCTTGGGTGACGTGCACCTTGGTACGTGTCACATTGTTAGTATCCTATGCACCCTTAAAAAGCTTTTATAACTTTTCAATAGCTTTTGGGAACTTTAATAGAAGTGATAACTTTTCAAAGTTTAAACTTTATCTTTCTTTGTCACAGATCATACCTTTAAATGATTGGGTCTTAATTTGCTTTTCGATGGTTGGTTATTACTTTTCTTTCATTGTCGAGTTCTTCATGATCAAGTTCTACATGGTCGAGCTTCAATATTTTACATTTATAAGCATAGATAATATGAGTGATTTTAGCTAAAATTTATTTTAATTGAGTCAATCAGTAGGGTTTGGTATATGCTTTGACTTTGTCAACAACATGGATAGGTATAATCTTTAACTTAGTTAACTAACATGGTCTTGGTTTAATCAATTGATAAGATTAAGTATCATGCTTTGACTTAGTCAATTGGCATGGTCAAGCATCAGCCTTGATGCAATTATACCTTACTTTGACCATCTTTTTAATGTCCCACCCTCTTCTGTAGTAACATTGTAGCACATTAATGAACAGTACCACGTGCACTTAGAATAACGTATCCTGGGATTTGTAAAGGTCTTGGGTCTCAGATTGTACCTTTTAGATTACCTATTATATAAACTATCTTTACATTTTATTTTCCTTATTTTGCATTCTTAGTATTCACAAGCCTTTTATTTCTTTTCCAAGCATTCACAATCTTCAAGCTTTTTCCTTCGATTAGTACCTTATTCTCCTTCCTCTTACTTAAAATTGAAATAATTTGTACAAAGTACTCCCCTCATTCGGTTTGTTAGGTTAAAAGCTCGTTTCCCATCAAAACAACCATGGTTTTGTGTTGATGGTTGTATCTATGTCTTTGAATACTACCGTTGGGTTGGTATGCATCTCCTAATTCATCCTTTTATGTAAAGCCAAAAGATATCTCCTTCTTAGTTTTACCTTATTATCAGATATGCATGGTTGCCTTTATTAGTAAATACCTAGTATTGACACCTAGTTTTGCTCTTAGACACTTCTTCAAAGATCAAGATTTCAAGAAAAATTTCACTACTACCTTCTAGTTATGATTTGGACTTCAAATTTTCGTAGATCAAGATTTTTTGATGATTGAAATTAAGTTTGATTCAGCTTAAATCGAGAATATCTTATATTAAGATCTATAATTCAGCTAGATATAATTGAATTTACTTCATCAGGGTTGGAGTTCATATCAATTCATCGAGATATATATTCATCAAGATTTGTTCCATGGAGGTAAAAATTCATCTCAATTCATTGAGACATATATTCATTGGGATTTACTCTCATCAAGAGTTATTCATTAAGTATTTACTCATTGATTTTTAGTTCATCAAGGGTAAATCTCATCATCATTTGAAAATTTATTGGTTTTAATTAATTCAAAAATTATAAGAATTTCACTCAAAGGCTTGAATCATTACATTTGACTCATCGAGATTTCTTTCATCAAGATCTTTTTATCATCAAGATTATTAATACAATTTAGGATTCTCTAATCATCGAGATTAAGCTTAATTCAGATATTTTCTTCTTCAAAGTCTGCACACATGAGTATATATGTTTATAAGGATTTGCTCTCATCCAAGGTAGGTTTATCGAGTTTTGCATAATGAGACGAAATCTTCCATCCTCACAAAAGTAGAAAGGATTACAAGGGTCAAGCGCGGAGGTTAGGCTCCCTCATGAATGCTTGCTTTCTTTATCTCTCCTAATAAGGAGATCAATTATATAAGACCTAACTTAGGTATAGAGCTTATGCATATGTATGATAGTGATGTGTGAGAGATAATCCTAGACAAACAGTTATAAACACAAGGAAAGATCCACAAGAATATTGAATATCTTATTATATAACACATAAACCTGATTGTATCAAATTGAGGGAATGAAAGTCAAATTTGTCTTTTAAAAAATACAAAATTTTTTCGCTCAACATTTGGCTTGATTCTCTAACTAGATTCCTAATAGAGTTGCTAGCTATTATAACAAGGCTTAAATTAGCCTTGAAATGAAAAAATTTTGATCTTGAAATTTGTTTTGAGCTGGCTTATTTGGCTTTTGAAAATAAATTAAAAAAAATTACCATTAATCCTTTTTGTGGTGTGATTGACCACCAAAGTCTATTTTGTGGAGAAAGATTAATACCTCCACAACACCTATTGAATAGTATTAGTTAAGAAAATTATTTTTCAGTAAGTGGATTTAATAAACTTTAAAGTTGATTCCCAATTGTCATACATAGAATTTAAGTGAAGTCAGCACAAAATAATAAAATAATTACATGAAATATTATGAATATATTTTTATAATGAAAATATAGATAAGATATTGGCATATAACTTCTTCTTTAAAATTCAAAATATATATATTTTTTAGACCCGAGAAATATAAGCATTTAAGTTGGTCTCTTTTTGTTCAACATTTTAATGGAATAAGATAATATTTAAAGAAATGATTGAGAATGTCTTTATGAAGGAAAGTATAGATAACATGTTGGCCTATATCCTCTTTTCCAAAGTTAAAAATAATTTTATTTGAGACTTGAAAATGATGACCATTAGTATCAGTCTTTCTAATCCAAAATTCATTTTTGAAAAAACATGATATGCACAAACTCTAATACAAACTTGGATTAGTTCAACAAATCCTCTCGACTTTGTCCTTTTTAAAAAATATATTAAGAGTAAACAAAATTCCTAGCTTTGAATCCTTATATGGAAGTTCTACCTATTTATTTTGGTTTTTCTTCTTTTTGATGTGTTTCCATTGATTTTAACAATTACTTTTTTTTTTTTCATTTTCATAAAAGTCATTCTAAACCTGTCTTAGAATTTGTTTTCAATAATTTACTAGTTCATGATTTTCAAAGACAACATTTGACCAACATACATTAGATAGGGAAATCAATCATTTAATACAAAGAACAAAATTTTATTCATCACAAAAGTACAAACTTTAATTTTAAATTACAAACGAATAGTGATTAGGTATATTTGGAGTTTGGGCATCACTCCCTCCTAGAATAAGCATCGAATTGGTCTAGTCCTTCTCAACTATCCCAATACATTCGACTTTTATCTTTTCTTAGTTAAAGTGATGAAGAGACTTTTTTTATCTTCATTGGACTTGTTGAATTGTTTTCAAATTTGTCCCTAAGAGCTAGCCATCTCTAAATCGTCCATTATTTTTCAAGTGTAGTATTTCTTGATGATATCTATATCAATTGAGTTAGGGATCTCTCGTCCATTCATTTCTTTAATTTTTATTTTTTTGTTTTTGAATCAGCCATGTAACTTTTTCTAGTATCAATGAAATTTTGATTTTTCTTTCCACATTTTCTCTTTTTTTAATTTCATTAAACTATTCCTGACTTAAAACATCTCAAACAATAATTCCTAAAACAAATATGTTAAATCCGATCTTATATCATTCTTAATCAATATTTAACTTGACACTTTTCAATGTAAGATAATCTCGATCTCGGATCATTCTCGATCAGCATTAACTTACATCATGGGAAAACCTTGATCTCAGATCTATCTTAAACCCATACTTAGCAAATCTTGGTCAGCTTTTCACCTTTGAGAAGACAAAATTAGGTGTTTATAAGATGCAATCTTGCTTTCATTATTTATCTCACCATCATTAGGCTATTGGCATGAGTGCCACATGAACCTTCATGCATTTCTTTCATAACTTTTTTAGATTTATTTTCGTTAATGTACCTTAGTAGAATTTGGTCAAAGCTTTTCTTGTATAGTATTTTTCTATTCGATATGAAATTTTTATTTTTTTAGAGTCTATTTATATTTCTATAGCCCTTTCAAGATATTATTATTCTTTTACATATTTCTAAATGTCAAAATACCAAGGTTTCCTTTCCAGAAAGATAACGGAATGTCATTTCCCTAAAGCTCCTATTAGTTTCTTCACTAAGGAATGATATTTCACCAATTTTGGAATTTTAGTTATCCAATCTCTTTTTAATTGATATATAGGAAACGTCAAAATCTCTATATACTTTTAAATGAGATACTTTTTTGCTAATAGTAGCTTGGAAACCCATAATGCAAGCTTCATATTTTGCCATATTATTAGTGGAATAAAAATCCAAGCAGGCTATAATTGACCATTTAGAAATTTTAAAATTGCCTTAATGCCATGACCTAATATATTGTATGCTTCATTGAAGTACATTTGCCAATATCTATTCGTTTCTTTTAGGCCTTCTACCATTTCAATCAAACATTTATCAGGAAATTCAAAGCTAACTAATTGATAAACTTCACTAGCACGGCTTGCCAGGAAATTGAAAATTGCACACTTTTAATAAACTTTTGGGAAATATACACCAAATCATATTTAATAACCAGACTTACCAATGTACTACTCTTCTTAAAAGTGAAGATCTTCCAACTAGATATTTTATCGCATCCAATTTCACAATGATCCAAGTTGTGTGACTTAATTAGTATTGATTGAGTCTTTGCACTGCTTATGTCATAGAATAACAAATTTTCTTGACCAATGAGTATTTGGCATCATAATCTGTGAACCTTTTACTTTGACAGTATATGACATGTTGTTTTCTTTTTGTTTCATCTTGTTATGCCAAGACCCATCCCAATGATCTCCTATAGATTGCTAAGTATAAAGGTAACTGCTTTCTTGTTATGTATGGCATTAAGATATGAGGATTCATCAGATACATTTTAATCTTATTAAAAGCTCGTCAGCATTCATCATTCCACACTAAAGGATCACTCTTTTTTTAGGAGTTGGAACGTTAGGTCATATATATTCAACATTTAAGAGACAAACTTGGATTTGCAGTTCAATTGACATAAAAATCCTCTGACTTCTTCAACAATTCTAAGTGGCAACTTTCAATGGCTTTCACTTTATTAGGATTTACCTCAATCCCTCTTTCATTAATTATAAATCCTAGGAATTTGCCTAGCTTCATTCTTAATGTGCATTTATTTTGGTTCAATCTCAACTTATATTATAGCCTTTCAAAGAGTCGTCTTAGGCTCTCCATATAACTTTCATCTTTTCTGGATTTAGCTATCATATCATTTATATAAACCTCCACAGATTTATGCATCATAATGAAAGAGTGTCATTATCACTCTTTGATACGTTGTTCCCGCATTTTTAAGTCCTAAAGGTATTACCCTGTAACAAAATATGTCTTACATAGTGAGAAAGATTAGTTTTTTCATATCATTATCTAATTATACCTTGAATATTCATCCATGAAAGAAAATAATATAAACTTTATCATATTATTACTAGTGTGTCAATATAAGAAAATTATATTTTGGACTTGCCGAGTTAATCTCTATAGTCCACGTAGATACATATGCGGCCACCCTTTTTTGAAACTAACATAATATTGGCTACCCATTATGGATATTTTGCCATTTCAATGAAGCTTATATCTAACAACTTTTATACCTTTCCTTTAATTTTAATAGCATGATTGACTTTCTATAGAGCTTTTACTTAACTAGGGGATAATCTAACCTCAAGGGTAATTTATTCTCCACAATGTCTCTATCCAGGCTTGGTATATTCTTGTATAAACATGCAAATACATATGTATATTCTTGTAATGACTCCATTAATTCTTGTTTCAGTTCTAAGGTTACCCCAATCTTTACTTCTTTTTTATCTTCATCTATTCCTAAATTCACCATTTTTATTTCTTCTATGTGTAAGCTTATCTATCTTTTTTCTTACTTCATCTAGATGATGATTTCTTGGGGTATCTCATAATCTTCTTCTTCCATCTTCTCAGAATTGAAGCCATTTTGAAATCAAGGTTTAGTCTATTAGTGGGAATATTAGGATGTTCATTATTAGAATCCCTAGACATAAGTACTTTACATTTCACTCAAGATATACAAAAGGATAAAGATACACATATATGAAGAATAAAAATGTATTTATAGATATTAACAAAGATGTTTGCATGTAGGCTTATTAATATACCCCTATTTTCTCAATCACAATCTAATTATTTTAAACAACTTCAGATAAGATTGAAACTGACTTTTCTTTTTCCACTATACTATTCTAATGCTAATTGAGAAATTTGGTCTTTCATCAAAGATCAATCATTAGAGCTTTATTTGCATCATATAATCTAGCTGATGTGAACATGCGTCTTAGGGATTGACTGTAGTCGATCGGAACATTCGAGCTTTCTTTTTCCTCTTGATCATCTTCTTGTCTGCTTAGGGCAATTCATAGCATAATCCTAAATGATTTCCATTTTTAAGTAATTCTAATGTCCTTGTTATGCCTCGCAGTTTCCTTTCAAGTCCTTACCACCTTGGCAGCTTTTTCCCAAAGTTTGGCTTAATTAGAATGTCATGTTATATGATAATCTTGGTTGTCAAACCCATGAGTATCCAATAGCATTCACAAATTCGAAGGCTTCGAAGGAAGATTTTTCTTTGTCAGATAATTCAATATAAGAGTAGTCCTCAAAAAGTGATGGGATCACGGTACCTTCAACTTCATAGCGATCACTTTTACTTTCATCACTATTTCAACCCATTGGTGTAAAATAGAAGGTACTATACTTACTGAGTGGATCCATAATCTTCTCAGGGGGATTAACATTGAAAAAAAATCCAACACTTCAAATTCTATAAGATAAGATACTGGTCCTAAAGTTAATAGATTCGCCTATAATAACCTATATTTAAAGATGAAACTTATTATTTGTTCAATATTCTCGGTCATGCATCTAAAGTTTCAATTCATACATTGGCTCAAATAGTTATGTAAAATTAATGATATTTTCATCATTAAAGTACCTCAAAAATGATTTCAACAAATTTTGCACTCTATTTCTAGTTCATTTTTTAAATTTGAATAATTTTTTATTCATAAGATATTTTTTTATAAAGTTTTTAAAATTTTGATTGGGTAAAAATAAAAATATATATATTTTTAATAATAGAAAATTAAAAATTTTTTTATGATAGGCTTATCATTTTTTCACATTTATGTAAAATTTTAAGTCAGAATTCGTTGTATAAAATTTTTAATTTGAACATCTCAATTTTTAAATTTTTTGATAAGACTCAAATTAATTCAAATTGAAAGTTTGAATTTACAATAAAAAAATTAAAATGACAAAATTTAGATTAAAAAACACGTAAAATTCAAGTTTTATATTTATTTAAATTTTTATTATTTTAAAAATCATACTTTCAAGTTTAAACTTATCAATGAATTAACATTCAAAAATATTTTATAAAATCATCAATTTAATATAAATTTAAATTTATACAGTAAGGAGTATATTTCATGTTTTTAAATTTAAAAAATGAAAATTTCATAAATCTAAAATTTAAAATCTTTTTAGATGAAAATTATTACTAATTGTGAATATTTTTCAATATAAAAATAATTTTGAAATATTATCATTGAAGTTAATTTTTTTTATAAATATCACGAAATTCAAAATTTTATTTTTCTATTTGATATGACTAACCCATTTTGTTTTACAACACTCAAAACAATTTTTAAATGTCTAAAATGTTAATCTACTGAATTCGAAAATACTAACACATTATTTACGTATACTATTGTAAATGAAGTGTAAGGAGTAAATATATCGTTTATTATATTTTAAAATTTTGAGAGAGTATTCTTCTGTCCAAATGGCATAACATTCCATTCATAATGCCTAAAGGGGTACATTAAAAGCTGTTTCGTATCTATCTATTTTTTGCTATATGTATTTGCTAGTATCCTAACTTCATGTCAAATTTTGAAAATATTAATGCATCATACAGTCTACTAATAAGATCTCTCTCATTGGGGATAAAACAACTAATTTACTTAAGAGTTTTGTTTAATGGTTTATAATTAATAAATAATCTAAGTGTCCCTCTTTCTATTTTAGCATTTTTATATACATAAAAAAACAAAAAAAAAACTCGATGAAGATTTATTAGGCCTAATTAGATTCTTTTCTAATAATTCTTGAATTTTTTTTACAACATTCTAATAGTTCTTTATTCATTTGGATCGATCTTGTTTTTGTTGGTATTTGTCTTTCATAGAAGTCTTTTTTATAAGATAGATGTACTATATATTTTTTCTTTTCCAAAAATGCATTGGGTAACTCTGCACATTCTTCCTTTTGGAATCTTTTTTCCTCTCTTTTTATGTTATCTTGTAACTCAGGATTTTGCAACTGATTTTCTATTCTTTTATCATGTACTTCTCTTCGAAAATATCATATATTAACCTTCTTATTTTGTATTATCCTTATTTGTTTTTAGATTAAATTTTCACTTAATAAATTTAATTCTCTATCTGTTGGAGAGGTTATAAATCTAAAAATAATATGTTGTCCTAATCCATCTGAGTGTAATCTTTTTTGATCTACTAAAAATGGGTAAATTTAGGTTAAGAATGGTGTTCTTAATATTATTCCTTGTTAAATGTCTCTTATGAGGATAAAAGGAGTCTTCATGTTTCATTGTACATTTTTACTTTGATGAGTTTATATTTTATTTGTAATCTAGCTTCATTGGCTCCACGTAATTTTTTTTTATGTTTTTTTTTTTCATAATATTGTGTAGGTATTAATCCTTCTTGGATACAGTTTTGGTTTGCTCCTAAATCTATCAAGGCTATGGTTTTAATATGAAAATCATTGTTTATTATTAATATTGTATTCACATACCATGTTTTTAATTATATTGTATTTGTTACATTTATAAAGTTTTGTTTTTCACTTTATTATACTATTTCTTTTTTTTTTTTTGAATTTTCTAATGCGTTGTGTACTTTGAGAGCTAATATTTCTGTCATAACTTCTATAATATCCGTTTGTAATTGACCAACCTCTCTCTTGAGCTCATTGATTTTTATTTGTAGGTCTTAAATCTTAATTGTTTCTATCTTTTTTCCTTGTGCTAATCTTTCTTGCAAGTTGTAAGGTTTAATATTTTGTTTATCTTTTTCTTCAGATATAATATCTTTCAATTTCAACATATATATATATGTGCACACGAAATGTGTATTTTAATTTTAATATTTTTTATTTATTAATTTAAAATAAAATAAAATTTAATATATATTTATAATTTAATTTTAAACGATAATTTTATTAATTTAAAATAAATATCAAAATTTAATATTTTTTATTAAAATTATTATTGTATTAAAATTAAAATATAAATATTTGTGAACTTAAATTTTACATCAACTTATATTTTGGAGTGAATGTGTTTTAAAAACACTTAAAATATTATTATTATTATATATATAATATTCTTTATTACATCATTATATATATATATATATATATTATACTTTACAAAAAACATTTTAATGAACACACTTGAATTATTATTAGTTTAAAACTCTATAATTTCAAGATTAAACTTATCATTAAATTTAAATTTAAAACTATTTGATAAGAATTATCAAAATAATATAGATTTAACTATCAAATTTATGAATTAAATAATAGATAAATTTGTATGTAAATAATTTTAAAAATATAAAATATAAAATATAAAATTTTCATCCGCATAAACTTCATAATCTTTTCTATAAATCACTAGCTAGATTAAAATTCAAAACTGCATTTCTTATTTACAAATATCTTCGAATATAAATTGCAAATGTTCTCAATTCAATATTAATTATTTGTCAATAAATATTACAAAATTAAAATTTTAAATTAAATTGAGAAGAAAAATTATATTAATATATATCAAAATTTAAATTTATAGAAATATAATAATAATATATAAAGAATTTAATATATTCACTCAAATGTCAATGTTTTAAAAATTCCTTATAAATGCTTCATTTTTTTATATCAAAACTACCTTTTTATATACAAATATTATCAATTTAATGGTAAATATTTGGCCATAATTATTATTAAATTAAACGTTTAAAATTAAATTCATGAAAGTATCATATTAATATATATTTTAAATCCAAAATGATAGAAATAATATAATAATATATAAAAATTTAATATCCCATAGATGTTGTTCTAAACTCATTAAAAATTCACTGAATGTTTTAGGGTTCTAAGCAGATTTGACAGATTAGCTGTATGAAGATACAAAATAAATACAAAATAGGAAGAATATATATATTTTTTCAAAATTTTCAAATGAATTATATATTTATATATATTTAATTGAACACTAATTTTTCTTTTTTTCTGTAACGAGTATTACCGGCCAATAAAACCTTAACAATTGGATATATATATATATATATATATATATATATATATAAATTAAACCTGGTAAGACCTAAAACGAAAAGGTGAGCACGCAGCACTCCCAGTCCCACAGCGGGAAGTTTTCTTGATAAAAGGGTGATCGGTAAATTCATTGTCTTGGGCAGCTCTACTGCTTTTCTAGAATCAGATCTCTCAATTTCTTGGCATCTTTTCTTTCTTGTTTTCTTTCTTGTTAATACCCATCAAGATGGCAAGGGATTGTGATAGCTACTGCTCTGCAATAGCACTAAACGTGATAAGACCAGAAGATGAACTCGTCGAGGGTTGTGTCTTTTCTATCGAATTCGATGTCACCTTCACATGGGTGCCAAGTGACGATGAAGAGGACATAGATTCAGTGCAGCATGTAACATTCAGCAAGACACGTGAAGTGCAACGAGACCAGTTGATTGGCGAAGCCACATACACGCACACCATCCAGGAGATGCTCTTCAGCATGGGCGTCCCTGTGGAAAGTTTCATGATTGACATCATAGTGAGCACTGCTCGTGACATCGCAGACCACCCTCGCTACAAGGATCGTAAGGTTCTACGCATGAGCGTCCACCTCGACATCCCGGTGGATGAACCAGTGGAGGAGGATCCTGAGACATCTTTGCGGGGCCACGATGAGGAGTTGGCTATGGTGCCCGCGGCTAGGTCATCGATCGAGAGGTTGGAGATGGTCGTTCCTGCGAGTTCAGTTGATTGTGCGATCTGTATGGAAGAGGTTGCAGTTGGGTCGGAGGCGAATCGGCTGCCTTGCCAGCACATCTTCCATAAAGGGTGCATTGTGAATTGGCTAGAGACGAGCAAATACTGTCCATTGTGTAGATTTGAGGTGCCATGAAACTGTCATATGGTCTTTCAATTGATTCTTGTTTCTTGGCAATTTTCGTCAAAGAATTAATGAATAAAGAACATTTTTCTGCTCTTGTTTCTCCTATTAGTTTTTCTGTTTGGCATTTTTGGTGAATAAAGAATATTATCTGCCAAATTAACGAATAAAGAACATTTTCTACTCTTGTTTCTTGGATTAGTTATTCTGTTTGGCATATTTTGTCAAATTAATGAATAAAAGAATATTTTCTGCCCTTGTTTCTTTCTTAAAATTTGAAGATCTGTTTGATGAAATGGATAAGATAATTACCATATAAATGGGCACATTTCCTTTTCTTGATGAATAAAGAATACTTTTCTGCTCATCTTTCTTGGATTAGTTATTCTGTTTGGCTTTTTTTTTTTGTGTCAAATTAACGAATAAAAAATATTTTCCACTCTTGTTCGTTAGACCGATTGGATTGTTTGGCAGGTCAAGTTAATGAATAAAGAATATTTTTTGCCATACCTTAATTATTTCATTTTCTTAAATTTTGAAGATCTGTTTGGTGAATTGCACAAGAATATACTAGAATAAGATAATTACCATTTAAATATTTCACAATGAGTATTATATATTTATATATATTTAATCAATTATACTTAAAAAGCAGCTATTCTTTTTTAAAAAGAGTCTAAAAATATTTCATATAAATTAATAATTCAATTAATTAGAGGGAGAGAGAAGCTGAAACTAGAAGATATGAAGATAATAATTGCTTTATGGCACATAAACAGAGAGTTAGTGGTTGATGTCACGGTTTGAAAATTAATTATACTCTTTCAATTATGAAAATCTTCTTCAATGATATTGTATTACATCATGAATTCAGTTGAAAATGAAGTCAGTCACTTATGAGTTTTCTAAATAGGATAAAGGTTAGAATTTGGATTTGTATTTTGTGTAGACTTTGTAGGTACTTCATGTAAACTAAGAGATGGATGTACAATGGACATTGGAAGTACTACTTGATCATGTTGAAGCATTTTTTAAAATAAAAAAATTAGTAACTATTAATTATAATTTAATATTTATTTTATTATTTAATATATGTATATATATGCAAATTTAGTAACTATTTATATTTATTGTAATTTAAGCTTTTTTATTTTGTATATGTATACATATGTATTGACAATTAGTTTAATTTTTATATTAAAAATAATAATAATTATTAATCAATAAATTTAATTGACTTCATTACTATTATATTTATTATTTAGGTTTACGAAGTAATTTTCATAATATAATATGTATTTTTTACTAAAAAATTGCAATTTTATTTATTATTAATTTTTATAATAAAATGACAATAGTTAGTTATTGTAAAAGTTAATGGAATTTATTGTTATTTTATTTTTATTAAGATTTATAATAATTTTTTTAAAAAATCAAATAAACACTTTTTAAGAGATAAATTATAATGTTATTTACTATAATGTAGAAGTTAATGAACTTCATTATGTTTTATCAAGATTTTTTAATTTTTTTACAATGTAAAAAGTCTTCCACATGAGAATAATTATAATATTATTTATTATAATTTTTACAATGAAAATAATAATTGTTAAAAATTATAAAAGTTAATGGACTTTTTTATTAATTAATTTCTTTTTTATGCAGATTTACTAATTTATTTACAATAAAACATGAATTTTCAAGAAGAAATATTACAGTGTTATTTACTGTAATTTTTATAGCAAAAATAATAATAGTTAATAATTATAAAAGTTAATAAATTTTATTATTTTATTTTTTTTGCAGATTTAATAAGGAGTTTTTATAAGATAAATTATAATGTTATTTACTGTAATTTTAATAACAACAATAAAAATAGTTAAAAATTACTAAAGTTAACAGACTTTATAATTATTTATTTTTTGTCCAGGTTGACTAATTCTTTTACAATATAATAAGGAATTTTTATGAGAAAAATTATGCTGTTATTTGTCAGAATTTTTATAATAAAAATAAAAATAATTAATAATATAAAAGTTAACAGACCTTATTATTATTTTATTTTTATCCAAAATAACTAATTTTTTTACAATATAATATGGAATTTTTATGAGAAAAATTATAATGTCATTTACTATAATTTTTATAATAAAGAAAATAGTTAATAATTATAAAAGATAATAGACTTTATTATTATTTTATTTTATTCAGATTTACTATTTTTTTACAATATAATAAGTAATTTTATGGGAAAAATTATAATATCATTTATTGCAATTTTTATAATAAAAATAAAAAATAGTTATTAATTACAAAAGTTAATAGACTTTATTATTATTTGAATTTTTATCCAGATTTACTACTTTTTTCTATAATATAGTAATAATATACATTTAACAAATTTATTAAAGTATTTATAAAAAAGAATCACTATTTATTGATTGTAATTTAACTTTTATTTTATTACTCAATATATGTGTACATATGTTTGCCTATTAATTAAATTTTTTAATAAAAGTTATAATAGTTATTATTCTACTATTTATATAAGTTTTACTATTTATTTTACAATTTTATTACAATATTGTATGCTTCATTTCATGCAGTTCAAAGCTTTTAATAATTTATTTTCAATTTTAATTTCATTTTTTTAATTTATTAGGGGACTAATTAGACATTTATAGATAGTAATCTTATTGTGTTAAAAAAAGTGAAGTAAAGGTATCACAGATGAAACTTAAGATCTTATACCGCAAAATTGATTCTTATTTTTTTAACCATTTAGTTGTTATGCATTATAATTTAATTATTGGTAAAGTAATATTTGTAATGAATTCAATATTTGTTATATATTTGAAATATTAATTATTGTGTTTAATATTAGTTATTAAGTATTATTTTATCTATTTTTTAATATATTCAATAGTAACCATATATATTGATTAGATATTGTGTATAATTTAGTTATTACATATTAAGTAATGAACCTACTACCTATTCGTTATTTGCATTTATGAAGTGATTTTTTCTGTAATAATGTATAGTGTTGGTTTATAATGGTATGGAAGATGTAATGCATTATTTGCATTATTTGGCGTACATATACATATTATTATGTAAATGTTACACAATACTTTACTCTTATTTTTGTGACAAAATTTGTACTTGAAATCTTGTTTTATATGTTACAATTATATGTGATTATCATGTTAGATAAATATTGAAAAATCCTCCATTTGAAACTCCTCTATAATAATTGACTCACTCAAGTAGGCATGCAAGTTAATCTTGCATCACTTTGTGTAAGTTACAACAAATTCCACTATAGCTTTACCAACCCATCCTGGTGTTAACTATGCAAAGTTAGCCCTTGGATAGTTCTTGTTTGGGATTATTCTTAAAAGGGTGTGTTCTCATTATAATAGACAAGTTTATCTTGCAATTGGTTCTTTTAAATTTCACAGTTTTTCTTAAATGGGGAGGTGTTGTCGAAAATTTTATGAACTGGTTACTTGTCTAAACTTCTTGTAATGAGAAACCTTTTTAGAAATAAGGCAAAAGCCATACCTTAATCATTTGATCTAATTGTCACTATCTTCTGTAGAAAAATACATGTTTTGTCATTATACCAATAATGTGTTTAAGGATGACATCATAAAGTTTTTTTTTATTGTGCTAACAAATGAAAAGTTTAGAGCATCGTCATTGGATGTATAATAGGAAAACTCCGTAAAATAATTTGTCCTCAAAATTTTTATGGGAAATCGAGTAATTTGTTTCCACCAATTGTCAACTGCCCATGTATCAAGCAGATGGGTTGTTGAGGCATCTATGTTTGAAGGCAAGTGTCTACATTTCCATGATTCGAATACCGTTATAATGCATTTGTACAAAAAAAGGCTTTCATCCCAAATATTACCATTGGCATAACTATTGCGAGGCTCTCGCCTTATTTGTTGCAAGTCATTATAAACCTGCTCCAATTGATCAAGATGTAAACAATTATGGAAGAATGATCATGGATGCTGCAGGTCCATCATTTGTTCCAAATGTTAAATCAGAGATGTCTGATCTAGAGTTAGCTAAGTTTTATGATATGTTAACTGCTATTCGATCGCCTTTATGGGTGGATGTGATAGTCACTCCATTTTATTAATGGTTGTGAGATAACTAAGTATTAAGTTAGATTATAATATAGTTGTGACATGCATGGATAAAATAATTACTTTATTCAAAGAGGTGTTACCAACAAGCAATATAATACCCAAAAATTTTTACTAAAAAAGAAGTTGGTTTCCCAACTTGGATATGGTTGTAAGAAAATTAATTGTTATATAACTAGCTAGATGTTATATTATGGTGACAGTGCTATAGATCGAGTATGTAGGTTTTGTGGATAGAATCATTTCAAGATCTGTGGAGAGGTAATAATCAAAGTAAAGATATGTTTGTAATTTTCTAAGTAACTTTGTGCGCAGCTTGCCATTACTATATTAGTGACTTTATTATGTTATTACAATTAAACATTTGTACAAGTGGAATATTGTATTAATTTTTATATGTAATATAATTGACATTATTAAAGCGGTTGCAATTAATTTTAAAAATGTGAATTCAATAGTAAGCTTATGGTGTATACAAGCAATAATTATAATTTAAAAATAAAATTAAATGTAAATTATAAAAATAAAAATTTATAAAAAATAAATGTAGTAAAAGACATATATTGATGGATATTTTGTTCATTAGTAAAAATTTATGTATATATATTGATCGAAAAATTGTTTGTGAATATGGATCTTGTATGTAGTAACAAACAAAGAATTTATCACTAAAACATTTACATATAGTGATAAAAAAATCACTCATTAAAATATTTACATATAGGAATAGACGAAAAATCGTAAGTAAAACCTTGAATATGATGAATGATATATTTGTTAGTAAAAGCTTTGAATATATGTTGACGAATAAGAAACAGATGTTGTATTCGCTGATAGTTCCATGGTTGCAACGATTGTTTGCCGTAAATGCAACTGCAAAGCATATGAAATGGTATCACAAAAATCAGTGAAAAGAAGGAGTATCGCCACATCCTTTAGATGGGAAAGCTTAGAAGCATTTTAATCTAACTCATCCAAAGTTTTGCATCAGAACTAAGGAATGTTTTGGCTTCAGCCATTTCAACATGTGCTCTAATGTGTATTTATATAGGGTAATCATTCTATTGAAGTTGTAAACTATATCATCTGAATAAATAGTAAACAAGAAAGATATTAACAAAATTTCAGTAGGCTGAGTCGCGAACTAAGTCACTTTCTTTAAGACATTTCACGGCTCTACCTTCGGTGTGCAGCAGTCTATAGTTCCGTCATCCCCAGGATAAAACAACCTAAAAATTTCTGTCTCGGATCTCCTATGTACAGTAGGAATCCAATAATGCTACACCTCCTTTAAATTTGCTCGAAATGTGAATAAAACAAATAAATTAGGATTTTATTTTTCCTTTTTAGAAGGAAAAGATAAAACCCTAAAATGAAGAAAAGATAAAACCTTAAATTGGGGAAGATAAAACCCTAAATTAAGGAAGGGTAAAACCTTAAAATTAGCAAAAAGTAAAACCCTAAATTAAGAGTAAAACCCTAAATTAGGAAAATATATGAGGAGATAGGAGAAAAGATGATAGGAGATAAGAAAGTTTAATGCTTTTTTGAATGATTTAGAAGATTGGGATGAAGACTATTTATAATGGAGATGGGTAAGGATTCCACAGGAGAGTAGTGTTGCATGTAAACCATATGTACACTAAGAGATAAGGGGTGATGAGTCAGCAGAAAGGGATAGAATCTATTTATTGGTGGCTGAGCAGAAGATTGGGTCTTCTACTGAGGTAGAGGTAAATTCAATCTTCTGTTGAGGTGGAGGAAGACTTAGTCCTCTACTGAATTTTTCAATTGGCATTTTTTTAAAAAAAATTCATCAACAATCCCCAACTTAAATTTAAAATTGAAAAACCCTCTTTTACTTTTTTTTTCTTTTATCGAGCATTATCAAGATTATAAGATTATGCGTAAGTAGAGGTGTCTCTCGACTTGAACCTTTGCATAGTGATGATGCTTTAGATTATACTAGAGTAACTCATAGTTTTGAACTCTATCTCCAACAGCATCCCACACACAATCTTCTTGAGGTGTAGTTCAAAAAAAGCCCGTGCCTTTTTGCCCCTGCACGTATATCCCAGTATAATGAATGCTTTAGAGAATTTGCCCAAAAATTTCATAGAAAGCGGCCAAGCTTTCACATTCACATAGGTGAGCCTATCAAGAGTATTCCTGTAGCTAGATATTCCACTCTATATAAAGTATAGAGCTCATTAAGAATTTAATTCAACTTTTTTCTTTCGCTTCAGGATTCTATACTTCTAGTAGAATGAGACTCCGAATATTATGTTTCTTTTTCTATCACTTCATGACTTGTTATTAACCTTTGAACCTATTTCTTAGGATCTCCAATCCATAGGTTGGATTACCATCATGAGTGACTCATTACTGTAAGGGCATTAGTCATATTTCTTTCGAGATTTTAAAAACCTTCTTTCTAGCTAGTTCTTTTGTCAAAAGATCAACTAAGTTATCATTAGACCGTACATGATCCACTCTAACAGTTCTTGTAAAGAGGAATTCTCTAACAGTACTATGTTTATAACGTATCTGTCATCTTTTATCGTTATAGTAATAGTTCTAAACTTTTACAATAGCCGTGGTACTATCAATGTGGATCAAAATAGCTGGTGTCGGTCTTTTCCATAACAGGATCTCAGCTAGCAGACTTCTTCACTAGCTATAGCTAGTGCTATCAATTCAAACCCTATTGTGGATTGAGGCAAAATAGTTTGTTTCTTAGAATTCCATGAAATAGCTCCACCAACAATGCTGAAAATATAACCACTTGTTGCCTTGGAGTCTTCTAAAAGGGTGTTCCAATCAGTATCACTGTATCTTTCTAGAACAACGAGAAAATTTTGATAATGTAATCTAAGGTTCATGGTTCTCTTGAGGTACCTCATGACCCTTTCAATAGCATACCAATGCTCAATACCAGGTCTACCGGTAAATCTATAGAGTAACCCCACAGCATAAGCTATATCAGGCCTAGTGCAGTCAGTAGCATAACGTAAGCTACCGATAATGCTCGCATATTCAGTTTGTCTAACACTATCTCTAGTGTTTTTGAGCAATTTAACACTAGGATCAAATGGAGTACAAGTAGGCTCACAATTAAAGTAATTATATTTCTTTAGGATCTTTTCAATATAGTGTGATTAATCCAAATAAAGTCCCTTTGTTGACCTAGTAATTTTTATTCCAAGAATTACATTCGTTTCTCCTAAGTCTTTCATGTCGAAGTTAACATATAGTAAGGACTTTACTTTCTCTATAACATGAATGTTGGAGTCGAAGATAGATAAGACATCCATATAAAGACATATGATAGTAGAAAGATTATTTTCAATCTTATAATAAATGCATTTATCACTTTTATTCAATTTAAATCCATGTGAGATGATAAGATTATCAAATTTTTTGTGCCATTGCTTAGGTGCTTGTTTCAGACCACAAAGTGATTTGTCCAGTTTACAAACTTTATTTTTTTGGCCTGAAATCACAAAACCTTCGAGTTGTTCC
Organism: Moringa oleifera; assembly: GCA_021397835.1. Lineage (NCBI taxonomy): Eukaryota > Viridiplantae > Streptophyta > Magnoliopsida > Brassicales > Moringaceae > Moringa > Moringa oleifera. The sequence goes on along the minus strand of JAJFZO010000609.1, from coordinate 1,842,717 downwards.
ATGTAAATTTTTTCTTCTAATTCTCCATTTAGAAATGTAGTTTTTATATCCGTTTGATGTATAACTAAGTCATGTGTAGCTGCTAGTGCTATTAACACTCGTATGGAGGTTACTCTAGAAACTGGAGAAAAAGTATCAAAGAAATCCACATTCTCCCTTTGTTTATACCTTTTGGCTACGAGGCGAGCCTTGTATTTCTTAATTGTACCATTGGGTTTTAATTTTTTCTTCAGTACCTATTTGCAACCTATAGCTTTGCACCATAGAGGTAAGTTTGTTAGATGCCAAGTTTTATTGGACTCAAGAGAGTATTTCATCATTTACTGCTTCTTCTCACAAGTTAGCATCTAGAGAAAACAAAGCTTCTTTGAGTGTGTGGGGATCTTCCTCTAAGGTGTATGCAAAAAAATTGGCTTCATAGTCCTTAAGAGTTCTAATTCGTTTACTCCACCTAAACTCTTCTTCTTTAATTAGTTGATCAGTTCTATCATTTGGCTGACTACTAGAAATCGAGCCCCCATTATTCCTCAATTTAAAAAGAAATCTATATTCGTAGAAGTTTACATCGTTAAATTTAATGACAACTTGCCTTTTTAAATCAAAAAATCTATAAGTTTTACTATTTATAGGATATCCTATGAAAACACATTCATATGCTTTACTAGCAAGCTTATTTCTTTTGGGATCAAGAATTTGAACATAAGCTAAGCACCCTCAAGTTCTTAAATAGGATAAGTTAGGTGTTTTGTTCTTCAAGATCTCATAGGGAGATACCTTACTTCTACTCTTAGGGATTCTGTTAAGCACATAACATACAGTTAGCAAAATTTCTCCTCACCAATGAGAAGCTGCACCAGAATTTAATAGAGTGGCTACTATTAATTCAATAAGAGTCCTATTTTTTCTTTCAGCTTTGTCATTCATTTCAGGAGAATAGGGTGCAGTTCTTTCATGCAGTATTTCTTTGGTCTTGTAAAATTCAATAAAGGGACCAGAATCATACTCAGTACTTCTATCACTTCGTAATCTTTTTACCTTTCTATTGTGTTGAGTTTCTATTTCAGTTAAGAATAGCTTAAACATGTCAAATGCTTCACTTTTATTTTTTATGAGATATACATAAGTGTAATCAGAACAATCGTCTATGAATGTTATAAAATATCTTTTTCCATTTTTTGTTAAAATATCATCAAATTCACAAATGTCAGAATGAATTAATTTAAGCTATTTAGTTTTTTTAAGTACTGACCTATGTAGGGTTTTTGTAATCTTAGCTTAGCTACAGTATTCACATTTCTAAAAATCATCTACAAACAGTTTAGGGATGAGTCCTAAGTTACTCATGTTCTGAATTAATCGCTTATTCACATGACAAAGCCTAGCATGCCAAGTATTAAAAGTGCATAACATGTAGGTAGAAGATGATACTTTATTCATATCAATATTCAATTTATACATGCCATCAATAGCATAACCCTTCCCAACAAAGACATTATTCTTTGTTATTGTGTAAAGATCAGCTCCTACGGTTTGGGTAAACCCAGCCATATTGAGAAGATAGCTTGAGACTAGGTTCTTTCTCATCTCTAGAGTGTGCAGAACATCCTTCAGTACGACGGTCTTTCCAGAGGTAAACTTTAGTGCCACCTCACTAGTACCAGTGACAATAGTGGAGTGGGAGTCTCCTAGCAACACTTTCATATCCTCAGATACAAAATGGGACTTAAACAGATCTCTATCAAAATAAACGTGGCGAGAAGCGCCAGTATCCACCCCATCACCCCTCAAATCCTCCAGTAAGATTAACCTCGAAGATCATAGCAATCAATTGCTTTTCGATTAGGTTCGCCTGTGGAGCAGGACGAGGCTTATTCTGGCAATTCTTGGCCATATGACCAGGCTTATTACAACTATAACACATAAATGTGCTATTTCCCTGGGGTGATTTGGATCTATTTTGTGAGATGTTCCTATTCTAATTCTTTTGGTTCTGATTCTTCTTGTTCTTTCCTTATAGTTTCAGAATCATAAAGGACCTTCTATTTGTCACGTTGTTAGAGACAAGGAGCACTTTTTCTCTCTGGGCTTTCGGGCTTCTTCCTTAATCTTAAGGCGAGTAATCAGCCCTTCCAAGGAAAGCTCTTTACTTTTATGCATAAGGATATTTTTAAAATCTTTCCAACTAGGGGTAACTTATCTATCATAATTGCTACTTGGAATTGCTCAGGCAAAGGCATACCTTCTGAGATGATCTCATGCATTATTTTTTGTAGTTCATGTGACTGAATCTCCACAGACTCGTCATCAATCATCATGAATCTCATATATCTACTTACTGCAAATTTCTTAGCTCCAACCTCTTCAGTATCATACTTCTTCTGAAGTGTTTCTCAGATTCTTTAGCAGATTTATTAGAATTATAATAGTCCTAAAGATCATCAGATAATCCATTTAGGATAAAATTCTTGCACAAAAAATCATTTTTTACCCATGATTCAAGACTTTTCTTATTAGCATCTGTGGATTCATCAAACAAAACATGCTTATCTGTATGAATTACATAAGCTACCTTTTTCATGGTTAAGAAAAATAACATTTTTTGTCTCCATTTTTTGAAATGAGCCATTTCAAAACAAAATTGTTTATTTAAATCGGTGCTAGCAGATATTATTTCAACAGTAGATATAACAATAGACAAGGCAATCGAAACAACTTAAAATTATTGAAGTTGCAAACTGTATTAGCTGAAATAAATAATAAATAGAAAAGATGTTACCAAAATTTCAGTAGGCTGAATCACGGACTAAGTCGCTTTCTTTAAGATGTTTTGCAGCTCTACCTTCGGTATGCAGCAGTTCGTAGCCCCGTCGTCCCTAGGATAAAATAGCTTAAAATTTTTTGTCTCGGATCTCTTATGCACAATAAGAATCCGGTAATACTACACTTCCTTTAAATTTGCTCAGAATCCGAATAGAACAAATAAATTAAGATTTTGTTTTTTCTTTTTAGAAGGAAAATGTAAAACTCTAAAATTAAGAAAATGTAAAACCCTAAATTAGGGAAGGTAAAAACCTAAATTAAAGAAGGGTAAAACCTTAAAATTAACAAAAAGTAAAACCCTAAATTAAAAAAGGGTAAAACCCTAAATTAGGAAAATATATTAGAAGATAAGAGAAGAAATGAGATAACAAAACTTGAGGGTTTTTTGAATGATTTAGGAAATTGGTAAGAGGGTTATTTATAATGGAGATGGGTGAGTATTCCACAGGAGAGTAGTGTTGCATGTATGCCATGTGTACACTAAGAGATAAGGGGTAATGAATCAGCAGAAAGGAATAGAATCTGTTTGTTGGTGGCTGAACAGAAGATTGGGTCTTCTGTTCAGGTGGAGGTAGATTCAATCTTTTACTGAGGTGGAAGAAGATTTAGTCCTCTGTTGAATTTTTCAACTAGTATTTTTTTTTTTAAAATTCAATAACACATTCTGATCTCATATAATCTTCCACCTGGGATATGCATAAAGAGAGAATTTATATTTTTTACTACGATAATTCTTGGTCCGAGCGCAACTTAAAGCTTTAATAGATGTGTTCTTATAACCGTTGATTGATGATCTCAAACTATTATGAGATTATAGTGTCAAAACTTATGACGTCTTCTAAAAGTAAAACTTTTGCATGAAGGTAGCATTGTTATGGACTATCAATGACTTTCATGCATATAGTATGTTATTGGGATATGAAACTTCAAGTAGATTGGGTTAAGTCTACATGGGATCGTTTAAGCTTTTTCCTTGAAATATGACAAAAAGATCTATTATTTTGATCGTCATTAATAATTTCTCGTTATGGGTCAACCATTCAAATGGAACATGAGGAACTTTATCAAGGGTTGGATTGAAAGGGTGACCCACCAAAGAGACTCTTCGACATAGAGATATATGAGTAAGTTAGATTGTTTCTTCAAATAATTGACCCTACAGACTTACACCGAACACCTGGCTACGGGGAGTTACATAAATTCACAAAATGCAGCATCTTTTAATATTTACTGTACTGGTGTGATTTGTTGAACCCGCATAATATCAATGTCATGCATACTAAAGCTAACATGTTTAATACATATTTCATATAAGGATGGATATCGAAGGAAAAACTAAGGATAATGTTTAATCAATGTTAGATTTACCGTTATATTATCGAAGAAATAAGTTTACACCTTAAAGATAAGGGTAATGAAAGCTTCATTAAACCTAAATCTCATATACATTATATGTAGACCAAAAAAGAGCCATATGTTAGTGGATAAAAAAGTTAAACATTCCTGATGGATATGCAACCAACTTAAAGTAAGTATATTGACAAGCGAACTTACACGTTGTAAAATATGAAAAGTCATGATTGTTACATGATGATGGAGACATTATTACCAACTGTAATAGTTGTCCGCTTACTCTTATTTGAGAAGTCATTACTAAGTTAAGTTTATTTTTTTTCAAGATTTATATTGTTCAAAATTAAAATAGGCTAAATTGGATGTGATGAAAAACAATAGTGCCATAATTTTATGTAAGTTAGAGAAAATATTTTCTTTTGGGTTTTTTGATACATGGATCACTTACCTATACACATAATAAATGAAACGTGAGTTAGAAGATCAGTACAATACAGATGGATATATTTATTTGAGAGGTATGAACCATCTGATTGTTATATTGTTTTCATTTAAATGCATTGCGCTTTTAGTGATTATCTTAACATGTGTGAAATGTTATTTTTCATATTTTTACATAATTAAAAAAATAAAAAATAAAGCACAAACTAAAAATATTCAACTTAGTAGTGTAGGTATATTATTGAGATAAGAGAAAATGTTTAAATTATTTTAATCAATTGATTTCAAAAAAAAAACATAAGTCTAACTGAAAGTTTGTTGAGAAATAAACTAAATTACTAAGAATATAAAGACAGTCTAAAATCGATATAATATTTTATTTAGAGAGGTTTCTTCACACAAGCAACACTTACCACTACAACTTTACTGTCACCAGAACTTTACTATCACCAAAAGTAGCTTCTTTCTTAATAAAAAGTTCATCTTTTTTTTAAAAAAAAATAGAAGTATTTGAGATATTTGTGTTTCTTGAAATTTCATCACAGCCATTAATATTGATCCACGTGGTTCTCTCAGCATCATGAAAGGGATAAACCACATGAACATAAAATGATCTCTTGCAGGGCCTGACAACGAGAAGCTGAAGGAAACAGCTATTTCCTATTCTCAGTGCGCGCAAAAGAATCTGCACTAACAATATCCTGTAAACATGTCCATAGCCATAGCGTCATCTCAACAAAGCTTTCTATTCAACGCCCTTACTTCAACCCAAAAACCCAGAAGGAACACTTTCTATGTCGTCGGCAGTGTCTCATGTAAATACCCACAAGATGAGCACCAAGCTTCTTGCAGGTATTTGTCATTCGTAGCTATTTCAGTTAAATTGACGCGAATCACTTAACCCAAATAGGAAGAAAGTTTGGAGACTCCAAGGTTCGCTTGATGATGTCTATAGTTCTCCTGTTCTGATTGTTTATGATTGTACTATTGGGCGTTGCATTTTTGCAGGAAAAATGAGAACAAATTGGCGAAGCTAGCAATAGTGACACTGGCAACTGGGGTGTTGGCTCTGGGGTCAGTTGGGGATGCATCAGCTGCTAAAACTGGTGGTAGAGTTGGTGGGCAAGCCTTTCGGTCATCGGCTCCTCGGTCATCACCAAGAGTCAATAATTATTCAAGGTAATTTCGTTGAGCTCTTAATTACACTGGTTAAATGAATTGATTAGGCATCTCATTTTCAGCTCCCATTTCTGTTGTTGGCTTTCGAATGAAAGACAACCATCTCAAGAAAGAGATGCAGGCACAAACAACTAGAAGGCTTTTAGAGAAGAGGGAAATAGCAAGAAGGTTTGATTTTAAATAGTCATAAGTTTTGTTCAGAGATGTAACGCAGACCTAAAATTTGTTTAAATGAGACAATTATCATTACTAGGTTAGAAGAACTGCCTAACTTAAAACATGTTGTGTTGTATTGTGTGCATTTGGTTGGGTTCTATCATGCAGAGAAGTTCCTATTGTTTCCTTGTTAGTTGTTATAATCATACTAGAGGTACATATTTGTTTAGGGCACTCAAGTTAACTAGCTACCAGGCAAATGGTCTTTTTTACATCTTTCAAGTTATCCTTTTGGACACATCAAACTCCTGAACAGGTATTTGCTGATACTGAAGGTGATGGAAGATGTCTGGGGAGCTCTGCCTTGGGGACTATTGTTTAAATGCTAGTTCCCTTATGACAACGGGAACTATAAAAATGACTGACAGATTGTTTCCTGGTTTAGAAGTAAGATTAAATATTTTGTGCTTTACCTTGCCATTAAGTTCCAGCAATTTTAATAGGTTTAACAGGCAAAGTGTTCAAAACTTGTATTTATTATCTAGTGTTGAAGATTCCAGACAAGTAGAAACCCGAAAACACCATGAACCAAAGTTTCAAGGAATTTGTCCAGCAACAATAAACTTGAGATACTATCATTAAGAAACACCTTTAGTCTCTTACCCGGATTCACTAACCAAGTAATTGCATGCTGTAATATAAGCATTGGAAAAGAAATTTGGGGAGCAATTTCTGATTTAGTGAAGAAGACTTCAAACAAACTCTAGCTGACATGATCTGGGGGATGAACATGACTACTAAAGGATTTGAAATTTGGCTTACTGTGACAACCAGTGTAGATAACTGCTCCTGAATTTCCTTTTTGTGTTGCTGAATCAAATAAATATATGAGCAATATATGCCATGCCTGAATACTTGAGTAGTATATTTTTCATGTGTAATCCACAAGTATGTGTCTCTGATTTTTCTGGAAGTGAAAATTCCAGAAGATCAGCCAAATGTTGTGAACACCTAAGGAAAACTAGAGGATATAGGACTAGGTGCAATCGTAGAAGGCAGTGCAACTACTAGGATACATGTGACATCAGGAGCTACAAAACTGTAAGTAATTAAGGTTTTATAAGTTAATTAGAAAATCTTAAAAGTATGAGACTGTATTGCTTCAGCTGTTGTTGATGTGATGCTATAAAAGTTGTGATTAGGATGACCATATATAGATTAGAAACCTTGGAAGTATTATGTAGATGTTGGCAGGTTGTGCAAGTATTATGTAACAGAACTGATGTGGGATGACTAGAGTAGGATCTCTTACCTCATCCAAGCATTGGAAAGAAGCTTAAAATCCCCCCAAAATTAATGTCGTCTATCATATATGATCTCATCTAGATGTGAGTTCATGTTCTTCCAACCGAAAGTATATCTTGTTGTATGGACAACTATATGAAGAATTGTAATCTATAACACCATTCAGATTTTCTTTTTCTGTTTATTATTTGAATGACATGGCTCTCCTTTACTCTTGCCCAAAACCACCAATTTGGGTTAGTGTTTTTACATTTTCATTTCATGACGTACTAAATAAGTAACTCTGGGCAGGACAAATATTTATGTTAACCCACCAACAGCCCCACCTTTGGTTGGAGGATATGGATATGGATTTGGCGTGCCATTCTATGGGGGGTGGGGTTGGTCGCCATTCTCCTTCTTCGCACCAGGTCCAAGTGTTGCGGTTGGAATTGGAGGTGGATTTGAAGTTCTTGCTCTGTTTTTGTTTCTTGGTGCTGCTGCAGCTGTTGTGAGAAAAATCCTTGGATCAAGAGATGAAGATGAGTATTAGGGGAGAGAAAATATTTTTGATACTCCAGTAGCATGAGAAATGGCTGGTTGTTACCAGACATTTAAGCAAGATAGAAGTCGCAACTTGTAGTATCAATGTACATGGTGAAATGCGGCCGCTACAATGTAATGTAACTATTTTGTGGAGAATGTGATGTAACTATTTTGTGGACAGAGTCTTGCGATGATTACCTATGCTTAATTTATGCAGCATTTAGATAAAACTGACAGCAGTTCTTTTACTGCTTGTTCTAAATGGAGATGTAACATTGGTTGTCAACCCTATCTAATCCAAGGTGTGTACAAATGATATAATCAAGCTGGAGTAAGCTAAGGAGCCATGCCCTTGGCACCCATCTATCTCATGCCAGAAAGGAAAAATAAAATAAAATAATTAGACAAGGAGAGAATAGCTGGAAACATAGGGGACTTTGGGAAAAGAAAGGAGCAAATGAGAGAGATAAATAGAAGATTTTGGAAACGGAAAGAGAAGAATAGGAAGATGAGAAAAGAGAATTAGGGAGAGAATAGAGCATGGGTATTTTAAATCTATATTTAATTATATAAGCCATATATCCCAAAAGGACAAAACATAAAAGCTCTTAACTCAACATACCATCAGTTGTGTCCCAAAATTCACCACCAGGATTGTGGCTCTATTTAGTTATGGATAAATGGTACAAATAAAGGATCCATTTTGAATTAAACCTACCGTGTAGAAATAAAACATAATAGTTTGGTGAGTTCTTTATCCTACCCAAGTTATCAATTATCTGCTTTTGGTAAAGGCAAGAGAGCCTCTCATTGGTAACATGTATACTAAAACCAGATCTTCATAAAAAAAACAAGCTTAATTTGCCTTTACAAGGACAGATTAAGCAGTTGCTACCCATACAGTATTTGTTGTCTTATAGTCTTCCTTTTCTTTCCTGTCTGCCCCTGCCTCTGATTCCTAGCAAACAAGCACAGTAAATAAGCCAAGCTCCTTGCCAGCCATTCTAGAACAGGTTGTGTGGCCATCTCTTATTACTCTGATCATTTAGCAAAAGATAAAATGAAATGTATCATGTTCCAGCATACCATCATTGCTGTTCTGACCCAAGCAAATCTTACCTTCAACCTCTCAGTTCTACACTAGTGGCTCTCAGGGTTGATAAATCCCATTAGGCTTGATGAGGCTGAGGAGGGGCAGAGAGACTGCTTTGTTATCTTCAACCACAGACCTGAATAGATAACAAATTTAATCGTGACACAATTCCTAAAACTTGATAACAAACAATTCTTCAGTCCAAGCATGCCTGCCATGATGTTAAAGATTTTACATGGAAAATTTCATCAATGATCTCAACTTAAAAATTTAGATTACAAGAAAATCTCATCTCGTGGTGCCCTGTATTTTTCTCATTTGATCTTTTTGACTGAGGTATACAGAAAAAGACTAAAACCTGTTAGGATTAGATCTTCAATATTTCACGTGTTGCAGTTTCAGATGTTTAACAATTCTCTCAGCGGGAACAAGATGGAAGGTTTAGTATTTTCCCTTTCTCTGCTAGAGGATGGATGATGTTTCAAGTTCATTCTCCATCAATCTATCAGCTGGACAGCAGCAATAGCAGGTATCTTTTCCCTCAACTTTTGTGTTAAAGCAACCCGGACAGTCATTACCCCAGCTGCAGGCCCACTAAGCCGAACCTTGACAACATAATCATCTATTTGAACAAGCTCAAGTTCTCCACCTCCCGTGCCTGCTAAGTATGGTCTAATCTCAGAAAGAACCTGAAAAGTAAATTTCAGTCCTTAATGCTCCTCAGTGACAGCACTTTCATCTCTAGTTTTCCACAAATAAATCACAAGAAATCATAATTGACTCATAAACATTAACAGATGCCTCTTATCTGATATTACTGGTGACATGTTTCATGTTTGTATCAGCGTTGGTTGCCCAGACATGAATTTTTTAAGTAACTAAAATTTTCATTTAACAAATCATTAATATTGGGTTTTGGTACATGAATATGAAACAACATAATTCACATCTTATCAAATCATCAATTTAATTTTCCTGGTCCAACTGATAGTTGCAAATGGATAAAAGAGGTTTCAACACTAAAGCTGACAGAAAAATCTCTATAACTATCAAGACAGAATTGACTGTTATTGTCTCCACAGAAAATAGATGACATGTCAAGGGAAACTACAGTAATCAAATTACAATTCAATGCGGGCATGCGATCAACAAGACTCTTATATACACTAATATATGTATGTTGGAAGAGATTATATTGAGTTTGTTTTGTACATATAAAATTAGAATGAGACAGCTTAATCATTCCAACAGAAATCATATATCAGCACCAAGTTCTGCAAGAATTTGTTTCCTTAAACTTAGTACCATGGTAACCATAAAATTCATGTGAAGATTGCAAAATATAATGCAGGGTGATCAAGATATAGCAATGGACAACATGATGAAGCTGATTTTGGAGTGCCTCAAATATGTATAAGGTTACATGTCTAACCTTCTCAATGTTTTCATAGTTAAGCTCAAGTCCTGTTTCAGTGTCCAAGATCTGTTCCACTGCCATAATTTCTGGAATCTTGTCTCTCAGTCGAGTTTCAATTCCCATCTTTAGAGTCATTGTTGAGCTCGGACATGACCCACATGCTCCTTGCAGCTTTAATATAACAACAAGGCCATCTATCTCATGTAAAGCAACATTGCCTCCATCAGCCATCAATCCAGGCCTTACCTCATCCAATACCTTCTCCACATTCTCTTCGGTCAGTGGAAAGACACAACTCGGTGAAATAACTTGTCCTTATATTTGAAAAACAAACCAAAATCAGAATGTTTTTCATGAGAAGAACAATTAGAACTATTCTTTTAAATTTGTGATTGGATTTAATTAATTTTCTAGTTAGTTGCCATGGTTAGGGAGATGAAGCAAAAAAAGGAAAATATTCAAGTTTTTGTATATCATGTTTCTTTTCTTTTCTTTTCTTTTTTTTTTTTTGGCAAATAAAACTAAACTAAATTTTTGCTAGCCATTTAAGAGACACTTTATATAGATTTGAAGCCCCAGAAGCATTTATTTTCCAACGTTTTTCCAGGAAACAAACATAAAGCTGTCCTTGTGATAAAATGATACAGATTTTTTTATCTATATTTGAAAACAACATAAACATTAAAATCTATTTTTATTCAAAACAGGCATATTAAATTTCAGAAGTATTAAGACCACTTCAGACTAATGAGAATTTGGTTCATATTTTCCATAAGAACAAACAAATTAACCATATCAATAATATACACTGACCACTCACTTTCCAGTGTTCCAAATAATGATTCATTTCTTTCCATTTTATGTGACCACTGACAAAAAGAAAATGGAAGCTCCTGAATACAATTTGCACTGATTAATAAGACTGAATTCGCGGCTCCTTATTAAGTTACTGAAAACAGATTATCTGGGTTATTCTCATAGCACAAGAAGGCTAATCACATCACAGTTACCTGACTGCTTTCTTCGAGAACTCTTCGTGTTAACTCCAAGAAAGTGTTTGGTATGGAACTGACCCCTGAGAAAAGAGTTGGATTTTGAAGAGAAACCGCAAGAATCTGAAATGGGGTTCTAGAAAAAGAAACAACATTCAGTGGGTCAGGTCGATTGTAGAATCATCAGTCTCTGCACACAAATGTATGGGCATCTATACAAATGAAGCATTCGAGACGTCATACGCAAAATGCCGATGGAAGAGCTACCAGTGAAGTCAGAAAGTACCTTGAGGACTGATAAACGGGAAGGTAAGTGTCTCGGAGAGGAAGAAAGAGAATGGTTCAATACTGCAATGGTAGTGGGCGTTGTTTTGAGGCCTCCGTTTTGTGTTGAGAGAGCATCCATTTCAGCCCTTTCACCAATAAGAAACGGAGAAAAATCCCATTCGAATAGATATGGGAAATTGTTCAAAAGTTAACGCCAGGACCGCAGAAATCGGCGACAGAGAGACTGCAAGTCTGTAGAACTGTTGTATGGGGTAGAAATGTTGACAGAGAAGCATTTTGATTGGCTGATGATACAAGATCAGGCTCTGCTGTGTCTTGTGGATATAAACTGAGCTCCTTCAGGCATGCCACGTCTTACTGAATGCTCTTTGAGGGTTCCTTCACTTTCCTTGACTTCTGAAAGCAAATGGCCGGTTTCAGAAAATAACTTTAAAAAAATATATTTTTATTTTTCATTTTTACTTTTTGGAAGAATTAGAATTCAAAAATATTGAAAGAATAACCTTTCCGTTTTGGAGTATTTTCCAAGTTTCTCAAAGCAAATGCATATTTCGGGAGCTATCTATAAATATTCATAGAGATAACGACCCCAAGGTTAGATATGCTATCAATAAATGTTCCTGCATCTCGGCGGAGCCATCTGTTCCCTTGGAACAAAAGGTAGACTAGCCATTTAATCTAATACAGTTTCATTAATCACTAACTCTCCGCGGAAAACACACCATAGCCACCTTAACTTGTGAATCTTCAAGAAGGCACTAGACAAGTCAATTCAGGAAACTCTAAGCCTGATCAAAACGAGCCAATTGAAAAACCTCTTAAGCTTGAGCAATTTCAATCCATTAGGAAAAAGGATAAAGCAGGCGAAGCAACTATACCATCCAGTTAAGGCATGTAGAGTATAAGGAACTTAAAATACAAATTCAGTTTCTCAATAAGAAAATGGAGGTGATGTTTGGGCAGAAACAGTACTAGATGTTGAATGTATATAGGCAAGCAATGCAATCACCTTTTACTGATGATATACTTCAAGCCCCCATGCCCACAAGTGTAAGATACCCCAAATTGATCCATATGATGGAACAATCGATCTCACCGATCATTTAACAAGGTTAAGCACTATGATGGTCATCCAAGGGTGATTGACGTACATATGTGTAAATTATTTTCTATTACATTGACTAAGGCAACTCATTCATTGTATTTATCCCTGAACCTATAACACTAAATAATTTTGAATCTTTTGGACATCTTTTCTTAGCAAGATTTGTAAGTAGCATGATAAAAAAGAATGATTTATCTAATTTATTTCGGGTCAAACAAAGACCCGAAGAATCTTTAATAGATTATATAAGATTTACTAAAGCAATTCTACAAGTCAAGAAACTAGAGCAAACGGTAATTATTTCAGTTGTCAATGGTCTACTTAACTGTTGTTCCATAATGCGCTAAGTAAAAACTTGCTTACCAGCATGGATGCACTTCTCATTGAAGTAGATAAGTACATCAATGAAAAAAAAAGATCAAAAAAAAAAAGGAGAAAGTAAGAGTTGTAGTGGCCACTTGAAAGAGGGGCTATGCAAGTTTAGAACAAATGAATAACCTCCAAGAAACAACCAAAAACGAGTTAGAAGCTCTTCATATTGCTGAGGTACCAAAAGGAGGGATCATGAAATAGATGAGAAAATACACCCTTTTGACTGTGTCCAGATAGCATATTTTGACAATCATCCAAGATGATTCAAAGGTCGAAATGCCACATAAAATGCTAGTGGATCCAAGTTGTTGTGATTGGAAGAAATTTTGTAGTTTTACAATAACCATGGACATGATATAGAGGATTTTCAAGACTTGAAGGAGGAAATCTAGCACCTTATTAGTAGGGGACCTCTTTCCCACTACATCATAAAAAAAAAAAAAAAAAACTAAAAGATGAAAGAACAAATATGAGATCTAAGTCTCCCAAAGGAAAGCTCCAAAAAGCAAACTTGAAGGAGGTCTTATTGTCAAGAACTTGAACTTGGGACTATTTAGGCAAGAGAGCAGCAACCAACTTCCTTACCTTAACTAACTAACTTAATAGAAGCCAATAAAAAGAGGAAGGTATTAATGTTGCAATTTGAGGCATGGCATCTAATAAGGAAATTGTTACCAAAAGGAAGGCATATATTAAGAAAAGATAAAAAAAAGGATTGGAGACTATGGAGCTTCATTTAGGAGAAACTATTTTTTTTTTCTTTGAAGCAAACATGGAAGTTGTTTTGACCTCTATGATGATGTTTTAGTTTTCATTTTGATAATTTTCAACTACGATGTAAAAGGAATGTTGATTGGCCCAAGAAGTTCAATTGATATCATGCACTATCAAACATTCTCAAAACTTGGCAAGTAGAAGATCTCTTAAAACCTTTTGGTGCTCTTTCGATAGCTTTTGAAGGATGAGAAGTACCAGTTAAAAGAGTTATTAAACAATTGTTAGAGCTGAAGGAAAGAATGTTATTATGATGACCACATTCTTGATAGTTAAGGCATCGGTTACATATAATGTGGTGACTAGAAGACCTACATTAAATGCATTGAAAGTAGTGATTTCTACCTACTATTTGATAATGAAATTTCATATATTATGAGGAGTAGGAGTATTGAAAGAAGATTAGCAATTGTTAAGACAATGTCACTTAACCTTCCTTAAAGGAAAGAACAAGCTAACATGTCAAATCAATCTTGACTAATGGGATGAAATGCAGCTTTAAAGAGTTAAACTTGTGGAACAGCTTCAAGAATTCAAATTGACAAAGAGGTGGAACAAACAACCAAAATTAGGGGAATGTTGACTCCCCAAAAATGAGAAATGTTGGCTTAGTTCCTCAAAAACAATAATGACGTATTCACTTGGTATCCTTGAGATATGCTTGGAATAGATCATTTAGTGATCATACATGCGTTATGCATTAGTCCCACGTACAAACCAGTAAAGTAAAAAAGGAGGAACTTCACTATGGATATACAGTAAGCCATAGAGAAAGATTTTTCCATCTTATTAAAGAATCGTTTCATCCTAAAAGTTTAATATCCCAAGTGGTTGTTAAATGTAGTACTTCTTAAGAAACATAATGGGCAATGGCGCATTTACATAAGTTGTATTGATCAAAATAAAGTTTGACCGAAGGACAATTTCCTTTGCAATGCATTGATCAGCTTGTTGATTGCGCCATTAGATACGAATTTCTCAGCTTTATGGATGCATTTTTAGATATAACTAAATCTAAATGGATCCAAGTACTGAAGAAAAAACAACATTCATCAGTGAGTTTAGAACCTATTGTTATGAAGCTATGCCCTTCATCCTCAAAAAATGCTGGAGCCACCTATTAGCAATTGCTCAATAAGATCTTCGACCAACAAATAATGTAGAACATTGAACTTTATGTAGATGATATGATTGTGAAAGGCAAGAGGTATGAAAACACACTCTAAAGTTGGAAGAAATTTTTAAAATGCTAAAAATATATCAAATGAAGCTTACTCCAACCAAGTGTGCTTTTAGAGAGTCTTTTAAAAGATTCTTAGGGTTCATGATTACCTAGAGAGGAATAAGCATATCAATATATATATATATATATATATATATCAAACTATAATGCAAATGAAGCCCGAAAAAAAATGTAAAGAACTTTTAGAGCTTAACTAGAAGGTTAGCAATGCTAAGTAGATTTTTATATAAGTCCTATAAAAGTGTTTATCTTTCTTAGAAAACTCTTCGAAATGTGATAGAATTCCAATGGATACTTTAGTGTCAGGAGGGATCCCAACACATAAAAAATTATTTGGAAAGCTTGTCACTCCTTTCATGACCCAAAGAAAATGAAGTTCTCTGCGTATAAATCTTTGCCACTTAAGAAGTGCAGTATTAACAAAGATGGATAACAAAAAACCAAACTAATATATTATGTCAACAAAATCCTACATGAAGCAGAAACTTACTACTCTAGGATTGAGAAGATTTCTTATGCATTAATGATTACAGTTAGATAATTTTGACATTACTTCTAAGCACACATTATTGTAGTGCTAACTAATAAGTCTTTGAAGCAAATTCTTTAAAAATCTAAAACATTGAAAGAACGATCAAATGATTGATAGAGCTTGGAGAATTTGATTTCCAATTTCAACCTGGAACAACCTTAAAGGGCTAGGTGCTCTACGATTTTGTTATGAAATGCACAATCCCATAAGTGAAAAATAGCTTACCAATAAGCACTAAGGTAGAACTACATAAAGCATTGAGAAAAGATAAGGCTCTAATGGGGGAGGAACACTAAAAATTACTTTGAAAATTATGGTTAATGAGAAGCTAGCAAAGGTGGTTGTGGAGTTAGAATTATTTTGTGTGGGCTGGACCAAATTGAACTTCGATATGCAGTTAAGCTTCATTTTTCTTGTTAAATAATGATGCAGAGTATAAAACTCTGCTGGCAGGTCTCAAGATTACAAAGGAATATATTATAACTTATAGCTCTTAGTTAACCAACCATTGGGGAGGTATGGACAGGAACCTTGAATCAAAATGTATCGATAAAAAAACTAAAACGATGTGGAATTATTTTAAGAATTATAAAATCAATCAGGTGCAAAAAGGAGAATTTTCAAGCTGATGTCCTATCTAGAAATATAGCCTTGAGGTGTAACCCATTAAGCAATACTTTCATAGAATTGTTATAATTGTTCAGCTTATAATCAGTACCAGTGTTTCCATAACTTCAAATGATTAGACAACTCCTTTAAAAAGATACCTGTTGGAGGGAGCTCTTCACAATGAACCAAAAGAGATAGGATAAATTGGGGAAAAAGTAACAAGATTCATAATGATAAGAGGGAAACTTTACCAAAGGTCATACACACTTCCATACTTAAGATGCCTTAGTCTTTCGAAACAAGAATATGCGATGGTGGAGGTTCATGAAAGAATATGTGAGACTCACACTGAAACTTGTTCACTAGCTTACAAACTATTAAGGTAAGGTTATTATTGGCTCATGTTTCACCAAGACACTTAGCAATTTGTGTGAAAATGTGAAATTATCAAAAGTTTACTCCTACTTCTTGAGTTTTAACTACACCCATCTCACTTAATGAGGTCCTATATGGCCTTTATATATATAAGGAATAGATTTTTTGTGTCTATTCCTAATGGCAACTGAGTAGAAGAAATTTTTTATTGTAGCAATTACAAAATGGGTGGAGGCAAATGCATTAGCTACCATTACTGATAAACAAGCTTGGGATGTTGTATGGGCATACATCATTTATCGATTTGGTGGACCTTGTGTTATTATGATAGATAGTGAACTTCAGTTGTAAGAAAATAGATCAAAAGAACTATTGTGCAAATCTCAAAATTGAACAAAGATTTACAATTTACCTAAGCTGAGGTAACTAATCGAACCATCTTACAAGCTTTAAAGATGAGATTGAATGAAGCTAAAATGGCATGAGTTAAAGAGTTATATAGTATTTTGTGAGCTTATAGAACCATCAATAGAACAGCTACTAAAGAAACTCCATTCTTAGTCAATTTCAAAACTGAAGCAGTGTATCTACTAAAATTAGAAGCTCTTTAACCAACCGTAATGATAACCAAAGTAATTCAAAGGCTTTAAGAGCCAACTTAAACATTTCAAAAGAGGCTAAAGAACAAGACCACATCTCTAAGCAGTATCTTATCATCAAAAGGTGACTTGGACTCTATAATCAGAAAGGTAAAAAAAAAGCTATTCATAAAAAGAGATCTAGTTCTTAGGAAGATCAATGCATTAAACCCATAAGATGTTATAGGAAAATTCATACCTCATTGGGAAGGTCCTTACTTAATTGTTAAAGTTATCAAACCTGGCTTATACAAACTTAAAACTAGAGAAAAGGTATTGATCTCTCAAACCTGAGGCTCAAACTTAGAGCTCTAATAATTTAAAGAAGCACTTTTTGATAATGTAATTGTTCTTAGGTACCATTGAAAAACCAAGGTACTAGTTAGTGCCCTTTATTAATAAAGAGAAATGTTTCATAAAATTGATTGTCTTATTTCAAAATGGAGGATAGGAAACAAGAATCACAATAACAGAAGCAAGAAAACCCTAAACTTGCATTAAAATGTAAAAACAACAATGAAATTAATTGTAATTGAGCCTCGAAAAGCAATAACAAAGTACTAAGCCTTGAAATGGCAAAACTAGAGTAACTAGTCACAAATGAGAAAAACTAAATTGTTCAGCCTCGAAGGGAAAAAGACAAATGACAAACCAACTAAAGCAAATTAAGGAAATCCCTTAATATCAAAGTTACTAAAAAAAAAAAGTAATTCGTTCCTTCATAATATCTTTCCTTTATCTTTCACAAAATCATCTTTTAGCGATGGAGGAAGAAGAATGGGAAATGTAACCTTGAAAATGATTAAAGAAACAATCTTGAAACAGCAAGATTAACTTAAGAAATGTCAATCAAATCTGAGGAACTACCTCTTGTACCATCAAATTCACCTTAAAAAAAAGAATGAGAGAAAAAAGTCTAAAAGAAAAAGAATTAGTAGAAGACTAATTCGAAAAAAGTAACACACACAAAAATAAATAAATAAATAATGAAACACATACCAATAATTGCAATCTTATCATGTAGTGAAGGCTCAACAATTGTGACTCTTACTCCAACAGCAAGCTAAGCATCCTTGTTGACCAACAAATTCATTATATTTATATATATATATATATATCTCTTTCTCATGTTTGTTTTCTTCACTAGTCTTAGCCTTAATTTAAAAAAAAAAGATCTATTTTTGGAAACTAGGCTTTAAGTTATTTAAATTCACTTATGGCCTAATCATGAACAAACACAAAATAAGTAATACATTCATCAATTAGGACTAAGTTATCATTGTAGACACCTAATTTTTTCTTTAAGTATTGTAAGAGTGGAGGTTGCTGAAAGGAAGATAGAAAGAAACTTTAAGGCGAAAAGTTGATGCAAGATGGCTTCTCCTATAAAACCATCCTCAGTTCATTTTGAAGACCTTCATGTAACTTTAGTGGATTCAGAAGAAGTGACAACTGAACTAGCTGAAATCATCTGCAGCAACATTAAAAGCTCTAACTCTTGAAGTTGAAGCCAGATCTAAGGCCTGAAACTTGTAATCTATTTTTCTTTTTTTGCTTTTCTACTAGATGTAAAGACTTTCCTTTGATTAATGAAATTCCTGCTTCAAATCCATCTTCACTGATACTTAGAATAATTGGTATAATCACATCAAGATATTAATTTGAGAATCATTAACTCCTCAATCAAACAAACTTAAATTAACTTTAGATGAAAAAAAAATCGATGAAGGAATATAACACCTAATTTGAGGTTAGTCTCAAAGATTGAAGGATCTTGAACTATCCAAGGCTGTGATCTCAATGTTAAAAGGAACTCGATAAAGAGGATCTTAATGATGAGAATCTTGATGAATCATCTAAACCAAAGATCCTAATATGAGAGTTGAATTAGAAATCCCGATGAAAGAAACTCCTAATGAATTAAGGTGAGTGTCGATAATGTAGAACCTGATGTATCATGTTTGTTCATAAGCCCCGATGAGTCATTTGTAATGTGAACCTCGATGAGTCATCTACAGCATAACCTCTAAGAAGAAAACACTCAATTTGCACAAGGTTGGATAGTCAGGATTGTAAAGTTTAATAAGAAATTATAGTAAGTCCCAATCTTAGGCCTTTGGATTGAATGAGTTTTTGATGAAGTTAATTTTCTTAGGAGTAAAATTAGATGTCAACACCTTGCATGGTAAAGCCTTCGAGCTATTCAACATAGGTCGCTTTCCTAAAGAGACCATTTAAAAATATAGACTTCACAGCTAGTTAGAACACTTCGCAACCTTTTTATGCTGCAACAGCAAGCAACAAAGGTATGGTGTTAAGCCTTACTACAAAATCAAAAGTTTTAGAATAATATACATCAAAATATTTTGCATAACCTTTGACAACAAACCATGCTTTATACTTATTAACTAATCCATTAGAAGTAAAGTTTTTCATAAAAAACCATTGTAACCCAATAACCTTTCTAAGTTGAGGTCTTTTAACAAACTTGCAAGTCTGATTTTTCTCAATCATTCGAAGCTTTTCTTCCATAGTAGCTTTCCATTTTGGCTTTAACATTGCTTCATTAACACTTGCTGGTTCACATATGTAACATTGCATCTTGCATAAATTTCAGAGAGTAATCTATTACCTCTAATTAACTCATCATCAACATCTTTTTCATTTGGTTGTAATTTACCAAAATGTTAATCTTCAGCATTTACTTTCCAATTCCATTGTTCTTCCTCCATAAAAGTAACATCTCTACTAATGATTATCTTTTCTGTTTAAGGTTGAAATATTCCATTCGCCTTGGAGGTGTTGCTATAACCTATGAAGATTTGAAGTCAAACTTCTTATCCAATTTGTCTCCCTTAACCTGAGGAATATAAGAGAAACACAAATAACCAGAAACTTTCAAATTGGAGAAAGAATGTTTATAACCATACAATACTTCATAAGGTATTTGATTGTAGAATTTTTTTATGGATAATCTATTTAACAAAAAGATAGTAGTATTGGCCACCTCTACCACATATCTTTTAAACAAATCTTTCTCATTTTAAAAACAATGAGTCATCTCCATAATGGTGGTTCTATTTTCTCTTTCATTGGCTTCATTTTGTTTTGAAGTGTGAGGAGCAGTAAGTTGATACTTAATTCCAAGCTTTTCACAAAATCTATTGAACTTTTCTGAGGTGTATTCTTTTCTATTATTTGACTTTAACACCATTATCTTGCAATCACTTTTATTTTTTACATAAATTTTAAATCTTCAGAATATAAGAGTTACTTTAAATTTGGACCTACAAAAATATATCCAACACATTCTGACCAAATCTTTTATAAAAGCAATATAGTACTTACTATCTTTGCGTGATGGTGTTCTAAATGGCCCTTTAATGTCTATATGCATAGTTGAAGCTTGTCAAAAGCCCTTCAAGCATTTTCTAAAAAAATCAGCCTTGTTTACTTACTAAATTGACAGCTTTGTAACTTGAGACACTTTCTTCTAAGGGATTTAAGCCTTGTACTAATTTATGTTTCTGCATTAAAAGAATTGCAAAATAATGATAATACCCTGAACTATTATGCCAAAGGTCAATGGTGCTTACAGAAGCTAAGTATGCAGATTATTTTTTCTCCATCAAATTAAGTAAGAAGCCCTCTCCTTTATTTTAATGGTAAAATTTTTTTGCTCTTTTGCATCTTTGATCACACATGTCCTATTCTCAAAATGGACTTCAAACCTTTCTTAAGTAATTGACTAACAATTAACAAATTTCGATCAATGCCTAGAACATATAACATGTCAATAATCACTTTAACACCAAAAAGAGTTTTAATTGCAATAAAACCTTTACCTTTAATAGATATATAACCCTTATTTTCAACTTTGACTTTAAAAATTGATGTTCTATGAAGCTTGATGAAAAGTTCAACTTTATTAGTCATGTGATTTGTATAGCCTGAATTCGTTTACCAAGTTTCACTTTTGTTACTATTTCTATAGCAAGAAGCCATAAACAGTTGTTCCTCCTCATCTTAACTCATAAGTTGAGCATCATGTACTTGTTAATTCCTTTCTATTTCCATAAATTCTTTCCATATAACTCGTTAAGTTGCATTTATTACATTTTGCATCACACCAATTTCAACACTTAAAATAAGGGTGAATGGTTTTGCCACAATGTTAATAGAAAGGATGATTGACTCTTTTATTGTAATTTACAGCATTATTTCCTATATCACTGCTACTTGCTCTATGAGTTCCATTGCTGTCAACATTAACTCCTAAATTGCTTTTATTTTTCTTTCACTTTTTCTTCTTGTCTTTGCTAGAATCATGAGCTTGCAATTGGACTTTCATAACACTTTTCAACTTTCATGACACTTTTCAAAGCATCATTTTCTTTTATATAATTTTTTGCTCGTGAGCTTCCATAGCACTTAAAAGCTTTGCTAATATGATCTTTGTAAGGTATTTGACTTTTTCCAATGCAAAAATCTTGAAGAGTACTAAATTTTTTTTAACTACTTTGCTATCAGTCATATCTTAACCAAGAAACCTAAGCTTATTAAAATCTTCTAGTAACTTATATGTGTACTCATTGATGGTTTTAAAGTCTTTCATACTTTGTAAGTCAAACTCTCTTTTATGATTCAAGACTCATATGTTTCTAGTTTATCATTGCCTTGAAATTCAAACTTATGATACTCCTATATCTAAAAAGTTGTTTATAGATTCATAATCTTCATAAACATATTTTTAGACATAAATGAACATAGACAAGTTTTAGTTTTAAACTTCTTGGAGTTCTCTCTTAATGATTTTTGATTTGCTGCGTTGTAGGATTTTCAAGTAACGGTAGAATTTCTAATTCTTCTATAATTATATCCTAAAAATCCCAAGTGAGCAAAGAAGTAGTCATCTTCATAGCCCAAGACTAGTGATTTTTACGCGTGAATATTGGAGGTGGAACCGATGCAAAGTTCTTTGAGGCATAACTTTCACTTGAGTTATATGTGTTAAAAAAGAATTATGTTTGATCTAAAAAAATTTACACTCAGCTCATTCTCGGCTTGCAACATAAATCCCTTAAGAAAAAGGCTCTCATACTATTTGTGATATGAGCTCAATTAAAATTTTAAAACATAATGATCACAGATCACAAATAAACCAATAAGTGAAACCTAAAAATTCCATAACTATAGTAACTTACTGTAGCTATTTCTTAAAAACTGACCTTATCTTGTTGTAATTACAATTTTAAAAAAAAAAAGAAGAGAAAATAGTCTTCAGTTGTAGATGTTTTCAACTTCTTACAGCATCTAAGACATATTTCTAACAGCATCCACCCTAGCTTACTTCCTTCATCTACTTATTCTTTCTCTCTTTCTCTATTGTTTGTTGGTTTCTTTGATGAAAAGAAAGAGAAATGAAAGTGACAATTAATGCCAAATGTATTAAAGCAACATCTTCTGTAGTCGATTTGCAAGGAACTGATAACAGAAGCTCTCAAACACAAAGTTTATGTATCAAAATTCTGTAGTGGTGAGAAAAGCTACTTTTAAAATCCACTAGAATAAGTAATAAATACATATCTATTAAAAAAAAACTTAGATGAATTTGTAATGGATGTGGAGAGATTTAATTAATTGATATCAATGAATTGTAAAATGGGATCAATTATTCCTAAAATATTTGCAACGTGAGCTTCTTCATCCATTTTAGCCAATGTAGAGGAACCTGATTGTCTTAACACATCTTCAATGTCTAAACAAAAAAAAGCTACCCAGGCATCATCTCGTTTATAGCAACTTGATCAAAAACTAGAGACTAAATGGATATCTAAAGGTCGATTATGCATGACAACATTTCCTTAAAAATTATTCAAGAAACACCTATGAATTCATTATTTCACACATGAAACTTTCAATCAAATGAAAATTATAAATTACCCTTGTAGAGGTCCCAGCCTTGTCCTCTTGATTATTAGTGTCCATAGCAACATAAGTGTTATCAAATATGAACCCTTACTCATGCAAGAAGCCCTTGAAAGACTTAATTACTTAAAACGAGAACACATTGTTATTGATCAACACTCAAAAATTTTATGAAAATAAAATGACTAGAAATCATCACAAAAATATCTATAAAGGATCATTGTGAGACATAAAAATGAAATCAATTAATCACAAAAATCAACATCGGCTCCTTCTTAAGGTTACAATTTAGATTGCAAAGTGCATACACTCAATAAAGATTTATGCATCCCTTTTTGTCCCAACAAATGAAAAAGATAAATGAGATACAAAATCTCTAAACCCATCAAAGAAATGGGGGAAAAATTAAAATTCATAACATAAGAGTGCTTCTCAAAGTTTTTTCCCTTTGATTTAGTAAATTAATATAGTAAAAAAGTAAACTCCCTTAAAATGCAACAATATATATATGTGTGTGTGTGTGTGTGTGTGTGTGTGTGTGATTCAAACAAACAAGGTAATTGTTTCAAGCATGTACCAATGGGAGAATTGAAAACTTCGACATATCTATGAAAAATCTCATATATAGTGTTCTTGATCAAATAACTGTACAAGTAAAATTGAAGCTTTGCAATGAAGAACTAATTTTAAATGCATAAAAAAATATATCAATGTGGTAAAAGCAAACTAAGAACACACACACACACACACACACACACACACACACACACACATATATATATATATGTATGTATATATATATGTATGTATGTATGTATGTATATATATATGTATGTATATATATATATGTATGTATATATATCTAAAACCATACAAAATGCAACAAAATGTGGGATTAAACTCACATTTTATCAGTATCGATTGCCTTGAGAAGCCATAATTTCTTTTAAGAACAATCTTTTCATAACTAAAATAGATAATATTTTAAAAAATATTATTTTTAAATGAAGATTAAAAAAAATTGCACGCAGCACAACATCAATGACGAGAAGGACCAAATTATTGATGGCATCATCGGATCTGTGCATCTGAAAAACACAGTTATAAACTATAATTACTATTATGAAATAATATACCAAACTCGCTATTTTCAAGTTAGTCAATCATCTACTTGTTGTAATCCTTAAAATTTTATGACTATAGAAATAAAATCATTTACATTGGTATTTTAATTGTTATATACACTTAATTTCACTCGAACTAGCTGATACGTATTTTAAAGATTAGTTTTACATTTTAAATTTTGAAAAATAATAAAAAATAAAAAATTTTGAAGAATTTTAAAATTTTAGATTTGGAGAAAGTCATAAAATTGAAAAATAACTAATAAGAAATATTAAAAAATGGATTCCATCTCTCAGTCTTCTTTTCCTTAGATTTTTGGTCTTCCAAAGCCATGTATTTTTGCATTAAAACCCTAGATTCCTCCCAATTATTATCAAGGAGGGCTTTTAACTCATTGTGTTTAGCTTTTGCAAAATGGATTTAAAAGAGAAATTCTTACCCAAAGTTTTTGTTGTTCAAAAACTTTTTTTTTTTTTCGTATGCAGAGCACCCTTTAGAAAAACAAGCATTCAGATGTTGC
This sequence comes from Moringa oleifera, assembly GCA_021397835.1. Taxonomy (NCBI): domain Eukaryota; kingdom Viridiplantae; phylum Streptophyta; class Magnoliopsida; order Brassicales; family Moringaceae; genus Moringa; species Moringa oleifera. The sequence goes on along the minus strand of JAJFZO010000609.1, from coordinate 1,817,927 downwards.
TTCGAGAAGTTCATTACTTCTTCAAGAGTTTCTAAGCTCTGGGAGAAAGAAAGAACTTTTGTGAGCTTGTTTTCATAAAGAAAAGAAAAACTGAACTTCATCAAAAAGAAAAGGAAAGATCCTTTGAAGATGGGTAATATGACTGTGAAGAAGTAGGTGTACAAAAAGTCTACTAGTGCCAATCATTAGTGGTCCACTAGTAAGCAAAGTAGAAAGGTTGGCAACCCTATGAGAAATGCAGCAACACCAATTCCAATGGCAAGGCCCTAAAAGCAGACGTGAAAAGCTGTACCATATTATGCATTCAAAACCAAATCATGGAACAAAGGGAGGTCCAGACCTCTTTAGTAATATCTTAAATGGGCTGGGTTAAGTGCGTTCTGGATGGCTAACCCAACGCAATATCAAAAATGTCCAAAAGGAACAGGTATATTGCTTTTTTGGTAAAGGGAAAGTGAAGCAAAACAAGGAGAGAACGAAACAGAGCATAGAAAGTCTTCTCTCTCTCCCTCTCTCTCTTTCTCTCTCTGTGGCAGATTGATTCAGACCAACCTGCCTAAAAACCCACTAATCCCCTTTCTGCCTGTTGTTCTCACTGGAACTCGAGAATCCTTACTCTTTATTGGGGTATTCTCAAGCTTTCTTAATCCAATCCTTCTTCTGAGGCTTGCATCCCCTTTTATATTGGCTAGCCAACAAGGTTCACATCCGAGGTCTTTTAACTGCTCCCTTCAGAAAATCAGTCCTTGCCCACACCACTCAGGTGTCCATTCCAGTCTTTATCGCACGGCCAGCCTCATGCTTTTCCCCAGATTTCGCTCAGGCAATGCTACCACCCTCATTAATCATGTAATGGAATTGGAGCCCCGGCTCTTGGATCTTGGGCCTCTCAGGTCACATGAGCCCTCTAAGCTTTATGGTTCCTCTGAACATGTCCGGTCTTAAAGCCTACCCCAACATCTCCCAACCAACCAATCGTGTTTTCATTCCTTGTCTTCCAACTGCTCCCTTGGAAAATTTATCCTTACCCGTGCCACTCGAGTGTCCGTTCTGTCCTTCGTAGCATGGCCAACCTGACGCCTACCCCCAAATCCTGCTCAACCATGCTATTAACTTCAACAATTCTAAACCCGAGTTGGGGTTCTAGGTCTCGGATCTTGGGCCTCTTAGGTCACACGAGCCTTCTGGGCTTTATGGGTTTACCCAACATTTCCTTCTTCAAGGGACACCAGGGATCATACGGACTCGGTGTTTCTTGTTGTCATCTTTATGTCTCAGGCCCTTACACTTGGTGCCTGTTTTCATGCCCTCCATTTAGATCTGACCGTGGTTTGGTTCAAACTGATGAACCGAACTGTAACCTTAAGGTTTTGAACTGAATCGGAACCGATATAAACGGTTCCAATTTTAAACCATAACCAAAACTATTTTGAAAATGATTCGGTTACGGTTTATAAAAATTTTGAATCAGAACCAAAACCGACAATTCAAAACCGACGGTTTCGTTTCGGTTTCTAGTTAAATTAATTTTTAAAATATTAAAAATTTTAATTTTAAAATATATATTTCAATAAAAGTGTGATTATTTTTATTTTTTATTTTATTAAAAATTTAAAATTAAAATAAAAATACTATATTTATAATTAAAATATAAACTAAAACCAAAACCGAACCGAAATTTGAAACGTATATGAACCGAAATTTGAACCGAACCTGAACCGTTTTTGAACCAGACCTTAACCGGAACCGCAACTTAATGGTTTTGGTTCCGGTTCATTCTAATCATGAACCTTGAACCGACGGTTTGGAACCGAAATCGAACCGAACCCGAACCCGAACCCGAACCGTGGTCAGGTCTACCTCCATTTTTGTTTAATCTATCCGAGGGCCCAGGACATGTATTGCATAGATTTGAGAAAGGATAGATCTCTAGGAACAAATTCTAGGTGATGCACAAGATCGCTGCGTTGCTTGTGTAAGGGTTTTAGGCACAAATGTAATGTGCACACATACCAGCGACTATAGTCGGTCAAGGTCTAAGGCTTGGTTACGTAGGCTAAATGAAAATTTTGAAGCTGAAGAGGAAATATAACAAAGATTTAAAAGATTAAGTGACGCAATGCTGTAAGAGAATGTCTGGTGAAGGTATCCTTGATGATCTAGGGACAAGCTAAAAAGGAAAGATGATGAAGAGTTTAAAGGAGTCAATCTGTCATGCGATTGGAAAGTATCCGAGGAAGGTATTCTGGTTGATACGGGGACAATACTCCAACTGTGAGCCTCATTAGGCCTAGGTGCTCTAACTCCGTCGCTTTAAGAAATGCATATGTCCTTTTGATTGCTTCAACCTTGATAGATTTTTGAAAATATTTGAGTGGGTAGTTCGGGCCTTGTAATGTGTCTCATGTATGGTTGCACGAGCGTCATTGATCTTCCTTCCCTTTTGTGGTGAGATGATGTTCATTGGTTCTAGTGTCTTAAAAGGATTTATCTCACAGGACTTCAACACTTCTCTTCTCGCCTATGTGACCACTGACACCCATCTCATTTTTTCTCCTCATGCCGCTCGCATCTATATCCTAATTTTCATCCTGGTACATACCCTATCTCGTCTTCTTCTTCTCTTGTTGTCCATGGAGTTAGTCGAAGCCCTTTGGGAGTTTCAAAGTCTGGGGGTAAGTGATTGTGTTAAATTCGGGGAGGCTGTAGACCTTGAGTTAATCACAGCAATAGGTAGTAGGTCAATGGTTTGGGGATAGTATTTTATATAACCAACTTTGACATCCTCAACTCGATAGACCTTTACCCACCTAAGGAAGAGGATTGAGCTTGCATACCCAACAAGAGATGTTGTGCCTTTACCAGGACACACTCTCCTATGAGCTTAGGTTTCTTGCTTACCTCTTCATCTCACGGGTGAATCACAAGGTTTCGCCTATCTAACTTGTGCTCAATTCTTGACAATTGATGATATATTTTGTACTTGTTTTCATTTCTTTAGAGCTTTATCTTTTTCTCTTTTCATTTTTTGAAACTTTCACAGGTTACATAAGCACCCAAGCGAACTAGGTAGTAATATTTTTGCTTGCATATGGGTCACACTCTATTCACAAAATGACTGACCATAAAAGGTTGAAAAGATAAATTTTCTTTGCTTTCTAGTGAAGTAGATGGAAAGTTCCACCTTTCGGGGATGTTAAAGCTCCTCAACTCTTTGATGAAATTCTTCATCTATACACTATGTTGATCTCTTCGGAGTGAGAACTCATAGATTTGATAGAGTATGTCAACAACAAATCTAAGTGGAAGGTGGTCCATTGAATGGTTTGCAAAGTGCCCCTCTAACCTCACATCCCCGAACAGGTGGGGCTACTGATACTGATTGAATTCAAGTTACGATCCCCAAGTTAGGGAGTCGTGGGGAGAAAGTGTTGTCCTTGGAGTTTGAGAGGTTCTATAATGCTTTAACTACTAAGGAGTACGGAAGTATGTCTCATTCTCCTACTTGGTGTATTTTGTGTTGCATGTATTTGTAACTTTATTAATTAGTGTTCCTTGGAATTTGCTTGTAGTCAGCACTGTCCCACATCAAGAATAAGAGATGGTTCCCCAAATGACCTCAGTCTGGATATTGTAGCCATTTAGGACTTACTGTTTAGTCCAGAATTCGACAAAGCCAAAACTTCAAGGGCTACTCCAAGACATCACTGGTTGGTCAAAGGTAGCCCCTCACAGCTTGTAGAACAAGTCGAGGATCCATCCTATGACATTATTCTTATCTTGGATGACTCTGCTGATCAAAGGATCCCTTTATGTTTGATTGCAAATTTCTTCCCCAAAAAATGACTTCAGAACCTGTCTTGTCTTCCTCGGTAAACCCATGGGTGGAGTATTGTGTCTCGAACTGGGGTATCCAATCCACAAATTCAACATTAAATCCTCTTACGGCCATGGCCTTACTATATTGGATGTTTTTTAAGGAGGACCGTGAGCAATTATGGAGAACTTGCTGCAAGTTCGCGTAGAGTTATAATTTTGAAAATAATTTTTAAAATATAATTACATTTTCAATATTTAGGTATTTTTACAAAAATAATTCTTTAAAAGTTTTATCATAAATATTCTCACTAAATATTTCGTAAGAAAATTTACAAAATTTTTAAGTTTATTTTAAAAATTAAATTAAATTTCATTACCCTTAATTTCTAATAAAATTAAATAGAAAATCAAAAAATAATAATTTCACATAATTTTTGCCACGAAATATTCTTAAATTCTATTTTCAAAGTTTTTTTTGTTAAAAAATTCTACAAGAATTTTAATTGATACTAAATTAATTCTTTGTGACAACATTTCATTAGAATTTCATATATTTGCAATGAATTTTTTTTTTCGTAGGAATTCCATGGTAATGTAGTTGTTCTTTTGTAGTGGTAGTTTATAAAAAAGGCTAATCATTTCCTCTTGAACTCAAGCATAAGGTTTATCGAGCTATCAAATTCTTGAACTTTGACATGAAAGTTCAAAGTAATAATAAATTTTTCCAAATAAATAAGCTTGATGAATTGTGATTTAATGCCGAAAAAATTACTAAAATCTACAATGGAAAAACAAAGAACTGGCATGACAAGCAATTAAGGAAAACTGAATTCTATGTAGAGCAAAAGGTTCTTCTATATAATTAGCGTTTGACGTTGGTTCCTAGTAAGATAAAATCAAGATGGTTTGATCCTTTCATAATTGTGCAAGTCTTATCTTATGGAACAACTGAGATACAAAGTAACGATTGAACCTTACTTGGGAGGGGTTTTTGATGTATTTTAGATTATTCGATCATTGATTTACATAATTAAATTAATCACTGCATATTTTGGATTAAATTTGATTTGTTAGAGTAAACCCAATCATCCCTATTCTCTTTTTGATATTGTTCTCAAAACCACTTTAATTACATCCATAGTTAATAACATAGTTTAAGGAATTAAATCTTACTTATTATTATTTAAATAATTTATAAGTTGTTTAAATCTTGATAGTTAGGCTAAGTTCCCATGGGAATAATCTATACTTCATTTTGTATTACTTGAGATAGCTTATGTACTTGCAGATTTGACACATCAAAATCCATAACCGATCGAAGTCTACTGCCCCTAGTAGTCGCCTAAGCTACCCTTAGCGACCTCTTTAAATAGCTAGGTATCGAAGAAAGAACTTTACTATTATGCTTAAAGAAACTACCTCTAGTAGAATTGATGAAAGGCCAATCTAGAACAGTCCAAATAGAGGGAAGGGCCACTTAGGAAATCCATAAGGTCATTGCGGTGCATGAAGATTCCTCAAGTTCATTGTTATGCTCAAAAAGGTCAGTATAAACAATTAGGCCACCCCGAGTAAGCCCCAAGGCCACTAGCGTACCCAAAGAGACTTCCTTGAAATAGAAACATTAGCCTAAACAAAAAATTATGAGTTATAAGTGTGTGTTTCAATTGTGCAAGTTGGCTCAACAAGTAAATGGATACATGCATGAATTATAAAAGGAAAAGAAGAAAAGTTACATAATAGACATTGTAAGAAGTGAGTGATATATTCAGCTAGGTAAAGTCAGCAAAAACCATCGTATTTTGTATAATCATGCAAATGATAACCCAAATATCAGGCACCGTATTAAAAATAAATCTAAAAAGGACCCCTTCCACTAGTATTAAGTGCATAAAAGTGCTCAAGAGGAAAGAATGTATAAGAGAATAGACCATTGACTTGTGCTCCATATGGTTTTTAGGGTTTATTAGGAACTTTGCTTCCCAACTTTACTAATAAAAAAAATTATGATTTAATAAGTCACAGCTCAATAAATATAAACATGTAACAACAATAAATTATGCCAACTATATTATCCAAGTCACAATTTACTGCTAAACATGTTATTCTTACCTATCAAAGATCAAGTGTTAACAAACATATGCAAGTGAAATGTAATTTCATTTTATTTTTATATTGTGGCCAACAAGATAACTAAATGCTCTAAAAATTTCATGTGAACATATTGATCTATAAGATCATAATTATATTAATGCATTTCTCGTATTATTGGCTCATGATTAAAGAAAGTGATTTTGTATGATCGACTTTTGGTCAATAGAGTATCCCATGTCATATATGAAACTGTATAGCTTCTCAAGTAATTTACAACTTGTTTACCTCCTTTTTATTTAGTTATGCAAGTGCTCATACATCAAAATCAATATACTTTTAAATATTTAAACAACAATTCAAGGCACCAATTCATTTCATAACTCAAACAAACAACCTTTTTTTTACATATTCAACCTTATAATTTTCTTATACTTACCTTTTCTAGCTTTAAAAGTGTTAGTCTTCATGTAAACTTCTTCCTTCTTGCTTTTCTTCACTTATAACTGTCCTATAAATATGTAAGATATATCATTATGCCATTTGGAAGCATAATCATGCATGATTGATGAGCCTAAGTTGAATTCTTATTTTCCTACCTTCATTTCACTTTACTTTATAGAGTTTTTATTCTTATGCTCAAGTTTAGTTCTTTTCATGCACAACGAATCTATCACTTCATATTTCTTGTACTAAAAAGAATCATTTATGTATAAATTAAATTTGCTCTTTAAACCTAACTAAGTTAATACTTCACTAAATATTGTTTTTTGGGGAATATCCTTATTGTTAGCTTTAGTAATCAAGTCATAACCTTTCCACTTCTTATTTATCAAGCTATTTTGCAGTTATTTAGTTAGATTCTTATCTATAAGTTTCATATTTTACGTTTTACCAAATTCAAACTTCAAACCCATTAAAATTATGTCTCAAGTTGCTACCTTAAAAATAGAGTACTCTTATATTCTTTAACAAATTCTAACCTAAATCTTTTAACATAGCTCGAAATCATGTCTTCACTCATTAGATAGATCAATTAATCATATAAAAGGATGAAAATAAAGAGTAATCGTGAAACCCTATCTTATTTTACTTACCTCTAAATTAATCCGGATCAATCTAACTTAATTCGTCAACTTGTTGATCTAGTTCTTCTTTCTTTTATTCTCATCTTTTCTTATCTTTCTTTCTCTTAAATTTTGTATAAAAGAAGTGTAGCTAAAGAGGTTTTATTCAATTTGCAAAAGTACGATTTTTAAGAAAGAATAAGGGTGAGATGGCTATTACCTCTTGGTATATGTAAGGCTTTGGTAAAGTTAGGTGTATTAGTCTCATGCATCCACTTAGTATCTCACTTTATCTTATGTCTTTTAATTCTTATAAACTTTCAATTTATTCATTATAATTTATGTAATTCATAATATACTTAGTACACCTTTAAGTATTGACAACAATATTTTAAATTATGTGACAATTTTCGATAAGTATCAAGAGCATAGTTTACACATTTAAATATATATCAATGTATAGATGACTGCATGTGTGTTTACAATTATGATATGTGAGTGTAGTGAAAGTAAGGATATTACAACCTCTATCAAAACAAAAAGAGAAAAGAAAGAAATAAACTATGAGAAATAGCTGGTCACTAAATTCACTAGAAAAATGCAATCGTCATGAACACCAGAATTGAACTCAGAGAGGACTTTGAACCAAAAAAGAAAGGTGAAAAACAAAGAAGAAACAAAAAGAAAAAAGGAGGAAAAAAAATAAAAGAGAGAGAGAGAGCCTTAAGGTTCCTAGGCTGAAAGACAAAAAAAAATGAAAGAAAAGCAAGTGAAAAAAAATACTACATGACATAGCACTACCCCTTGCGACACGTGGCACACTCGTATCGTTTGGGCATCATTTTGAAATGGTGAGACCAAATGATGTCATTTCACTGCAAGATGTGATTTGCATCATAGGCTTTAAGCCTAAAATCACAGGCTTAAACTAACAGGCTTAAACTAACGTCCTTAAAGCATCAGGCTTAGATCAACACACCCGAAGCCATAACCTAACTAATTTGAAACTGCCCAACCAACCCGAAGCACTAGAAGCCCAAAATTCAGCTTGGTGCCACGAACCAAGACAACCTCGATAACTTGAGAAGACTGAAAAAGTGCGATCCCAGCATCATAGGTATGGACACAATCAGACACCTCCAACAACATTGGTGCCTTGGTGAGTGGCATATGATATAGTAGACTTTTTCGATATCCAACCAAAACAAGTCACCTAGAGACACTTCCCAACGACCTCAACTTTAGTTTTCTTGGCATAATCCATTATTGAGTGATATTAGTTTAAGAAAAATTTTACATCGACACGAATCGAAAAAGTAAATTTTATTAAAAATTAATATTCTTTTACTCACCATGTTATTTTTTGAACAAGTATATCTACTCTTTGACAAATTAATTATATTTATAAAAAATTAAAAAAACACAAAATTCAAATTCACCAAGCATTTATCTCCTTCAGCATGTTAGCCTTTCTTAGCAGGGGAAATATGGCGCACTCATTCCATTACAGAGAAATTAAAAAAGGGTGGATGGGGACTGGATCACTGAGCCCATTAATTAAGTCCTAGAACTGCGAGTTCATGGGTCCAATGCTGTGTCAAAGTGGGCTGTTTGGTCTTCTGCTCTCTTGAGCGGCAGGTGAATTAAATTTTCTTCTTAAAATTTTAAAATTTTCAAAATACCCAATTATTAGATATATAAAACAGTTGCATTTTAATAGGCTAGTTTCTTTCCAACCATAAGGAAATAGTTAATGGCAAAGTGTCACGTGGGATGCTAGTTTCTAGGAAATACCTAAATACTCTAAGATTTATCTTAAACAACATAACAACCCAAAAATGACAAACTGCCTATGATTAAATATAAACGGTCCAGCACATAGATACCTTGGTTGTCCAATTTCAATACACAATCAGATCAGCCCCAACAGCATACCAAATCAAGATTAAGATTCTTGTCCCTTCTCTTCCTTAATTCTTAATACAGGACCTGTCCCAATTAATGTCTCTACCATGTGATCCTACTTATGTGAACCATTAGGCCTCATTAAACAAAGTTTTAAGAACCGACTAATGTACAACCGGCTTTGTGGGGATATATGATGTAATCCGATAACCAAGAACGTGAAAACAAAATTACGAAATATGTTAATGAATTTCGAACAATAATGGAGGGGTCAAATAAAACTAATGATGATTAATCAAAAATTTAAAAAGAAAAGTAAGAAGAGGCAATTGAACAATGGTGGATTGAGAAGATATTGTTGTAAAATGAGGAGAGGGTATTGGATCCAGAAAAGATAAGCACTGGTCCAAACTTAGAGGGAGATAGAGGGGGAGATTCTTTTTTCTTCTTTTTTTGGGAAAAAAATAAAAAATACAATAAAAAAAGAAAATATTCTTTTTATTGGTTAAGAAGTCATACTACGAATCTGATGCAATGAATGTGGGAAATCAAATGGATGCTTGAGATTCTTTTTGGCTTTGTGTTAATGACAATTAGGGGAAATACCCCTTGTTTTGGGACTAATTAATCATTTTTATAAATAAGAAAAAATAGAAAGACCTCTAAATTTAAATAGAATTATTATTATCATTATTTACTAATCAAGAGTGACCATCTTCCAATTTTCCTTTTCATCTTTGGGTAGCTTCATTCATGGAGTACTATAAAACCGGTTTTATAATATATACATACATATATATATATATAAAAGAATTGTCATCGTTGGATTAAGAGATCAACAATGGTGTCTTAACCAATTTGTAATAGTTGACCCCAATAGGGCACTTTGCTCCACTAGGTCATTTAAAATAGTTTAACATTAAGTTAAACTTTAAGCATAACATGAAACATGTATTTTATACTTTGTCGTCCATCAAGGTGTGAAAACTCTTTCAATTATTATCATTATCACACTAGGCTAATTAGATATAAATTAAACATAAGTATATATCTCATTCATTAAAAAGATATTGACTATATTATCATTTAGCATATGAATCTTTTAAATTAAATATCTTATCTAAAACTCTTAAATTTGCAAGTACTATTGTAATAGAACGGACAAACATTGGGAACAAATTAAATGGGCATTTGTAATATGAAGTGCTTATATTATATAATATTGGCAAAAGGGGGGCTAAAGGGAAGTTGATGAAGATGTTGAAGTTGGTGCAAAGAGAGTTAGGTGGATATCAAAATCAAGGATTAGTGGGTGCCTTTATCCTCAAAAGAATGCCACAATTTACCGTCAAAAAAATGACATGCTTGGCATAGGATCCATATATAGTCAATTGCTTGTTTAATCAGCAACCTCTAAGTGGCATGGAGGCCCTGCAAGGGGAATCTTCCCTATCCCAATCTCGATCAAGTCAAACAACAAAGTGACCACTGGATCTTTCCCACTTGGAGAAATCCATTAGCGGGTGCGTGACATGTGTCGGTAACCCAATTCACGGGAACATCACAAGACCACACCGTTGGACATGGAACACATCTAATCAACGAGTGATGAGAGTGACCCCTTTTATGTTTTGATGAATCTATGGATGATGACAGCAGTTGGCCTGGAACCCATTTTGGAGCTCGAAGCTTCCAACGAGAACAGAACCAATGGGGAGTTGCAGGGTCCACATGGGTGATGGTTGTGTTAAGAAGAAGAGATCTTGGTATACAATGAAACTATAATATATTGGAGTAATGCCTTTTTGAAGCTTTGATGATAATATCTAACCGAGAAGGGTTTGGCATTGTCATTGGTTGTGTACAGCTACTAAAAGTTATAATAAGGAAAATGACACATTAAGATTGATTCCAATAACCACCTTTATTTAATGGATGCTTACCACTTGTACCAAATACTAACAAGTTACCTTTTCATAGCCAAGTTTTTTAAAACATTCTTTTTATAAAGCTGAATTATGCTGCATAAAAATAGAAATTCACTCACGTTTGGAAGGTTAGGTGATTCAATTGAAGATTAGAACATTGCGGAATGAATACAAACTATGGTTAACCAAGATAAATTCTTAATCACAAATATTGAAATTTAATAGTTCTATTATTTGGAGCCGGAGCCTTGTTTGCTCACAAGAATTGGGGCTTTGTATTAATTAAAAAAGTGGTTGGGGTCACATAATTAGGCTTGGCCACAATAAGCCAATTAAGTTCACATGTGCCATCCAACATAAATATATGCACATTTTTTTTTCCTTTTTGATTTTTGTGAATGACCTTAGTCAACTATTTACATCCAATAATTTTATATTTCTTCTCTCTTTACAATTGGAACTGTTCATTTTCATAATCATAACATAGAACTTGGATGGCATCTCATGTCTCATACCAACACTGGCTACAACAGTTTAGTGTGCATATTTATATATAAGTTAAAATTAATTACATCAAATAAATATATATTTTATTTATAATATTAAATTAAAATTTATAACAAAATTACATTTATTTAAAATTTATATTTTACTAAATTTTTAATATAAAATTTTTATTTACATATGTATATAAGATGTACGTGACTTTCATTTATATAATTATTTAATTATATTTTTCAAATATCATTAAAATAATCAAAATATTTTTTACATCCAATTTAATTAAATTATATAAAATATAAATATTTAAATAAAATAAAATAAAAAAATACTTTGTATATTTAAATAGTATTTAAAAATATACTAAAATAATTACATAAATAAAAGTTACACAAACATAAAATTATTAATATTAATAAAAATTATAAATAAAAATTTTATATCAAAAATTTAATAAAAACATTAAATTTAAATAATTATAAACTTTTCTATTGACTTTAACCTGATATCGTAAATAAAATATTATTTTTTTATATAATTAACTTTATAAATTATTATTAAATTTTAAAAAATCCAAAAAAACTTGTGAATTAATATTTTCATTGATATGTTACATAAGTGAGATTAACAAAGGATCCATTTTCAAAACTGTTTTTAAAAAAAAAAAACAAAACAAAAGGGGCAAGATAATATAAGTGAAGAAGGAGAATTATGTGAGGGTGTAAATTGCGTAGGTAGGCTGAATATAGGATATGATGAATATAATGAATGGGGAAGTAGTGAGGTTGTGGCAGGTAAGAGGGCCCACATTCAGTAAGGCTTGTGCCTTCCAAAGGCTACAACGCGTGCTTCTTCACATTCCAATCTAACCTTACAATTTGCTTTCCTGTCACTCCTTTTGTCTTCTCCCTCTTTACATAATGTCTATATGTTCACATTATCTATATCATTATAATAATAACATAAATATTTAAGGATCATACATGATATAAGCATCATCCCCCATGTGCTGAGCTCCATCGTTCATGGAATTCAACACTTTCTTTCATCTCCTTGGATTTTTCTTTTTCCTAATTTTGTTCACATTGAGGACTATATTATTTTTGATTTATTGCAATCCGTTCCCAGTAAAACAAAATTTTGGCTGGGAAAATCTTTGCCTTTGGATTTCTAAAAATTCCAAATTAATTGAGCAATGAACAAACATATTACTCAATTCAATGAAGCCATGACACTAGGCCCTCTAAATTAGCCACATTTTGAAATGTATAACGCCTCATAGGTACTAACCATGGGTTATGTTGGTCTTATAAAATCATTATAATATTTAGATGATATTAAATCATAGGTAATTGTTAATGTTTTACGCTAAAATTCAGTGTTATTGGTCAAACCATAATACTGAATTTTAGCATCAAATTTGATATAAAAGTAAAATTGATATTCTATACTCATTTAAGAATCTCAATTGTGAATTTTTACTATTTAAATTCAATAGAAAAATAATAAAAAATAAAAAAATCTTTGTCTAACTTAGGATCCAAATTCTCTTAAAGGACAATTTGGATTAAATTTAAATTTTAAATACTTTATCTAAAGGCGTATAGATGCTTGTAGTCACAATAATCATTAATAAATATAATAAAAAATACTTGTAGTCACAATAATCATTAATAAATATAATGAAATAACGTTCTTCATTTCTCATTAAAATACTATCAGATTCATAAATATCAAAAAAAAAAAAAAATCTCTTCATGAGGTTCGGTTTCTCTTAGTATTGATTTTTACTAAGGTTTTTATAATCTTAGCTTGATTACATAATTCACATTTTTCAAAAATGTTCAAAGAGAGTTTCAAAATGAGTTCTGAACTACTCATATTCTTAATTATCTATTTATTTATATGACAAAATCTAGCATGCCAAATATTAAATGTATATAACATATAAATCGAATGAGATGTTTTATTAATGTCTATGTTCAACTTAAACATGCCATCAGTGATATATTTGTTCCCTAAAAATACATTCTTCTTGGTTATTGTGCACAAGTTTGCCTTTATAGTTTAGGCAAATCCAGTCTTATTGAGAAGATAGTCTAAAACTAAATTCTTTTTCATCTCTAGAGTATGAAGGACATCCTTCAAAATGATAATCTTTTAAGAGGTGAATTTTAATTCTGCCTCATTAGTACCAGCACTTGTAGTGATTGAGAATAACCTAGCCACACTTTGCTATCCTTAAGCATAAACTATAACTTAAATAGATCTCAATCATAGTAGACATGGCGAGAAGCATTAATGTCTACCCATCACCCATCAGATCCATCAATAAGGTTGATCTCAAATATCATAAAAATTAATTGTCGTTAGTTAAGTTCACTTATAAGGCAAGATGAGGCCTAATTCAGGTTGTTCTTGGTCGTGTGACCAAGCTTATTACAACTATAATGAATGAATATGTTATTTTCCTAAGGTAGTTGAGGTTTATTTTGTGGAGGATCTATTTTGGTTCTTGTCGTCCTGGTTGGTATTTTAAGTTTTATTCTTCATGTTTTTTTCTTTTGGTTTCAAAATCACAAAGGACTTTTTGTCACTCTACTGTTGGAAACAAGAAGCATTTCATCTTTTTGATCTTGTTTTCAGCCTTCCTCCTCAATAAAAAGGTGGGTAATCAGGCTCTCTAAGAAAAATTTCTTGGTCTAATGCTTAAGAACATTTTTAAAATCCTTCCAAGTAAGGGCAATTTATCAATTAAAAAAACAAAATTGAAATTGTTCAGTTAAAAGCATACTTTTAGAGATGATCTCATGCTCTATCTTTTATGATTATGCTTTCATAGATTTATCATCATTCATTTGGAACTTTATTTGTTGATCGATTACACAGTTCTTAGTGTCAACCTCCTCAATATCATATTTCTTTTGAAGTACATCCCAAATTTCTTCAACATAATTATCAAAATTCTAATAATTATATAAATTATCAGATAGTTTATTGAGAATAAAATTTTTACATAAAAAATCATTTTCTACCTAAGATTCATAATCTTTGGTTTCATCAACACTAAGATCAATAGGTGAAAAAGGTTTTTCAATATCAAATACGTATGCAACATTCTTCTCAGTAAAAAAAAATTATGATAATATTTTTATCTTCATCTTTTAAAATATGTAATCTTAAAACAAAATTAATAGTAGCAGAAATAAGTTTAATAAAAGATAGACAGTATAAAATATGGCAACCAAACAATATCTTAAAATTGTTAGGTCTAAATAGACCAAAATAAGAATGAGGTTAATGAATTTTCTGGTTGGCTGAGTCATGGATTATGTAACTCTTTTTAAGATGTTTCTTGACTTTAACTTTGATGTGTAACAGTATACAATCTCATTGTTTTTAAGATAAAATAACTCAAAAATATCTATTTCGGACCTCTTATGCATGAGAGAGGATCGAAAATATCTACATTTTAAAAAATGTTGCTCGAAGTCTAAAAAAGGACAACAAAAAAATAGTTCCAAAAATCCTATGGGATACTAGAGCTTAGCTCGAGGGAGCTATCTAAGATTACAACTATGTAGTAAGGTAAGCTAAGCGTTTGCGAAACTTAACAGTATGGGAGATTGTTGTATATACAAGAGAGAGTTGTCTGTGTGTGTTTATGATACACAAAGTATCTATTTATAAGCAAAGTGGGTGAGCACCTTGTCGGGAGATAAGAGTAAAGAAGACACGTGGAAGATATGCAAGGTTGCTCAAGATTTGGATGTTGTGGGTGAGTGGATGACTAATGCCAAGTTGCCGTGAGACATTGTCCCCAGTAGAGGTGACCACGGTTCAGGTTTGGTTTAGTTTCAGTTTCGAACTGTCAGTTTAAGGTTCATGGTTAGGATGAACCAGAACCAGAACTTGAACCGTTAAACTGCGATTCCGGTTAAGTTTTGGTTTGAAAACAGTTCAGAATTCGGTTCAGGTTCGGTTTCGGTTTCGATTCAAGTTCGATTTATATTTTAATTATAAATTTAGTATTTTTATTTCTATTTTAATTATAAATTTTTAATAAAATTAATAATAATAATAATGATACTTTTATTGAAATATATATTTTAAAAC